>VXBC01005339.1:348824-376972 GCA_013399945.1 Ploceus nigricollis
GCGCCGGAGTTGCTGACGGTGCAGGGGTACATGGGGATACTCTGCAGGAAGGGGACGGGGGTGCTCAGAGGACCTGTGGAGGGGAACAGGAGAGGGGGATTGTATTAAGCACAGCATGGCACAGCTCCACAGTGCTCCGGCTCTGATCTGAAGCTGCAGTGGAGCCGCAAGACCCACATTCCAGCCCCACGTGTGCAGAGGGTCCCCCAGCCCGCTCCACCAGTGGCAAACCGTGTACACGCAGCCCTGTGCAGGTGGACTTGCAGATTCAGTTCTGGGCCCTTGCCAGCGGGCTCGGAGCAGCCCCGGGCACTGCTCTGCAAACAGTTCATGAACACAGTCCCTAGCAGGAGCAGAGTGGGACAGCCTGGGGATAAACACAAATCCCCCAAGGAGAGAACTGGGAAGCCTCCACAGGATGTGGTCTGCTCCCAGGCATTGGCTGGGGGCTGTGGGACCATGCCAGCCCCTGCCCACATGCTGACCCCCATCTTTCCACTGACTTTTCCTGGCAATGGCCAAACCCCAAAAAGCCCTGTATTTCAGGGTTTTGTGTAACCCCAGAACACAGCCATTTCACAAGACAAGGAAAATGCCCTGGGGAGAGTCAGGAACTGGCTTTGTGACTCTCCCTGCTGACTGCAGAGGGGCTCCAAGGGGTCCCTGCCCCAAAGAGCTCTCCCCACTGTTTTGCACTGGGATCTGCAGGGCAGCCAGCTATGAGGTAGTGAGGTCCCATGCCCCTGCACCCCTCAGGTTTCACCCACCTTCCAGCAACTTCCTCAGCTGCTTCTCCTTCTTGGCGATCTCGTTCAGGAAGAGCTTGGAGTTGAGGTGGCCGATTTTGGGTGGGGGCAGGCTGCCACCTGTACAGTTCTGAGTCCTGTTGGGGATGGCAGGCAGAGAGGTATGAGTTACAAGGTAGACTCAGGGGAGGGACAGCTCCTCCCCCCACACCCTTGTGGAGCCAAACCCCCTCCCTAGGGTAGAGGACAGAAGTGAGCTGGCTGTCTCTGGCAGGCAGGACCTTCTCTCCAGCTTTGCTTGAATGTCCCCTGCCAGGGCACACCTCCTGCAGTCCATGTCCCCACTGCATGGCCATCCCAGCTCATCTCTGCTCTGCTAGTGCTGGCTTTAACCCCTTGCCCTGCCTCTGCCCAGTGGAGCTGGATGGAGCCCCGCACCCCAACCCAGCCGGTCCCATCCTCTGCTCTTCCACAAGCACAACAGAGTTTCTCCTAGTCCACGGGGAGGACCAGATTCAATGGCTGCACGAGGGGATTTTTTTCATCCTCCCAGGGAGAGAGGGAAGCTGAGCATGGCACATGCCTCTCCCAAACCCTGTAGCATCCCTGGCCCTGGTCTTCCTCTGGATGTTGTACTGCTGCCACCCCTGTGGACAGGAACACGCCCTTTCCCCCAGACACGTCTGTCCCGCTGTGCTTACCTGTCCATTAAGATTTTCACAGACTTGGTGTTCTAGAAGTGGAAGGAGAAGCTCTGGTCAGTAAGGCCAATCCCTGCCATGGTGGCCATGCCCCCTTTTCAGTGTCAGCTTCCATGGCCCCCAGGAGGGGACAATCTGACCATGGGCACTGAGCCCCCTTTCCCCTGCATGGGCTGCTCCAGCCCCATCTTCAGCTGTGGCACCTCCTCATTTGAGGCCAGCACTGAGCCTGCCTCACTTCTCCTTGACTTCTTCCACTGCTGAGCACTCTGGAGGCATCAGCCAGCCCTGCTAATGTCCCCATCATGCTCCCCACCACACCCCACACATACCCAATTCTTCCCACACAACCAAACCTCTCCACAGCCCCCGTCCCACCCTGGCATAGGCAGCTTGTCTTACCTTCATGAAGTTGATGTCCTCAGTTTTGTCAAACATGACCTGGACAGAGCTGAGGAGCTTCTTGGCCTCCTGCATGCGCTCATTGAGGTGCAGAACCTGGGCTGCGTTCTCGTTGCAGAACTTGGCCTGGGCCTTGTCCAGGATCTCCATGGTCTTCCGCAAGTCCTCATCCAAGATCTGGTGCATCTTCTCGTACTGCAGGCGCACCTCGTCCTTCAGCTGGCTCACCTTCTCCTGGGGAGAGGAGCAGGGTCAGGCCCTCTGTGTCCTTCGACCTCTTCCATGGTGTCTCAGGACAGCTGGGTTCTTTCCCAGCAGCGGAGAATGCAACCTGAAAGCTGCATCCCAGCTCTGCTCTCCTGCACCACCCAGACAGCTCAAACCCTGCTGTCAACTCTCACATGGGAGGACTTCTATGTGCCAGAGACCCAACAGGGACACTGTGAAGGTTTGATTGGTTCAGCAGATTCCTGGAGGTACTTCCTGGGGTCTGTGTGGGGATCAGCTCCAGAGACCCAATGCCAAGGAACAACCTGCCACACCACCAACGGAAGTGTGCTCCCCTGAAAAATCCCACCCATCCCCATCTGCATACCCTTCCCCATCTTCATCCTCATCCTCAGTCCCACCCCATGCTGGAGACACTTCATGTTCCAGAGCCTTTCCCTTCATGCTCTGAGAGGCCGAGGGGCTTTAAGGATCACAAGCACTCCCTTCCTGAGAAAGGCTGTGCTGAGCTGAGGACAGGATGTGCCACCTGATATTTAAGGACAACCTTGTTCCTCACCTCCCATCTCAGCCCATGAGGCTGCAGAGCAGCACCAACACATTTTGTCTCCCAAAATGATGACTGACGACACTGAAATGGAGGCTGGAAGTCTGTCCAGCTACTCCTCCCCTGCATGTCTGCCTTCCTCCCTGTCCCCCTGGCCCCTGTGTCCCATAAGCTTGTCCCCGTTGTGCCATAGGGTGACAGTCCCCGGGACTGGCCGTGGCAGGGTGAAGCACTGGTTACCTCGACCAGCCGCTTGTCTGATTCCAGCTTGTAGAGTTGCTCCTCAATGTCCTGCTCCCGCTCCTCCAGGCGGTCCTGCTGCTTCATCAGCATCTTCTGCAGAGATGAGGGAAAGCAGCATCGTCAGAGCCCAGCGGCCGTGTGTGCCAGTGAACATCAGTGCTGCCCACACTGGCTGTGCCCACATGGTTGGTTCAGGAGGGATGGTGCTTTTTCCCAGCAGGATGCCACTGCCAGGCTGAAAGCCCCCGCGTAGCTTGTGGAGCTGGAAACGTCATTATTTCAATGGCAGAAATGCAGAGGGGCTGCGTGTGCTGGGCTGTGTTATCGGCTGGGCTGGGTGCCCTGGATGGGGGCAGCACCTCAGGTCAGTGGGGCTGGGTCAGGGCCAAGCCCTGGGGACTGTGGTGGGGGACACAAGAGAGGCTCATCCCCCACTGAGGCAGTACCATTTTGAGGCCCATCACCCATCGCCAGCAGGCTCCTGTGAGACATCACCACCTCCCTCACGCTCCCATACGCCACGCCAAATCCTTTCTCCCTTCCCCGCCTCCTTGACAAGCCCCAGAGCCACTGTCAACGTAATCTGGAGGGACAGAGTGAGGAGGAATGGAGCCTCCCCCACCACACTGCCAGCCCTCAGCCCCACTCCTTGGGGCTGGGCCTGGGCCATCCACTGAATAACCGGGACAAAACCTTATCCCTAGCTATCAGCGGGAGTGCCTCGCTCCTGCATGCTTCCCAGCCAGGAGAAACCCACTGCCCATGAGAGAAGGGCTCCATCCCTGTGAGCAGGAGCAGGGCTTCCCAAAACACCCCTCAAAATCAACTCCAGATATTCTCCATCATGTTTACTGGGGGGAAAAGCCAGGACACCAGCAGGGCGAGGAGAAGGGCTTCTTCCGGCACAGAGATGTGGCGTTTGAGACTCAACGACGGGGGCGAGATGGAAAGAAACCGGCAGCAAGAATGAATTTCGAGGGGATTATTGCTATTATAAACCGCCACTCGGGAATTTATAATCAAGTAATTAATTCCTGGACGAGGCGGGAGGGGGAGGGTGGCAGAGGCGCTGCTGGGATTAATTGCATTGCAGGGAAAGGCTGTCACCTCCGACTCAATTCAGGAGCAGGAATGTGAAGCCTCCTCCCTCCTGTTGTTTTCCTTAAGGTCTCAGGCAACTCCAGCCTTACTGTCACTGGGCTCCTAACACTAATAATAACGAGGAGCTAAAAAAACCCAGCTTCCCACTCACAGGCACACTCCACATGCGTGCTCGGGATGCACGCATGTGCACCCACCCAGGCACATGCAGACAGACACACAGACAGCACATCCACTGAAACAGGGCTGAGGAGCAGTCACAGCAACGCAGACCCCCAGCCCACGGGGGGACATTTGCTGCGCTTATGTACAGAAACACAGGGGCCTGTAGCATCCACGGGCATCACTGGAAGCATCCACACTGAGAAAGATTTGAGGCATATATTAAAAATCTCTTTTTCACTGTAAAATGATTGTTATTTGTGCCGCTGCAGCATCAGGAGGCTGCAGTCCACTCTCAGGTTTAACATGAGGGGAGCTGAGCTCTGGAGAGTGAGTGCAACACCACTTGCTTAAACCTTGGAGAACCAAGGGTGCAGGCAGGAACTACGTCCTAGGTCCTGTGCCAGCAGCCAGGCCTGAGTGTGGAGCTGCTGGGGGTTTCTCTAGGGGCTCTGACACGGTTTTGGGTCAAGCACCAGGCAGAACCGTGGAGCAGGTGGACGATCAGCCCCATGTAGGTGGATTGAGAAGAGGCAGGCAACAGGCCTGCTCCTGGGCTCCACAGAAAGAGATTCCTTCCAACATCCCTGCTTGCAGGAGGCCAGTTGAATGTGGGAGTTGGGCAGGTCGTGCAGCGCAGGCTGAGCTGCTCACGCCCCATGTTGGGCAGCCAAAGGACACAGCGAGCTTTGCACCGAGCCCTTCCCTACACCTCCCTCCCTGCCACAGACTCGCCATCTCCACCACAGACGGCCAGACCCATCCCACACCAGCTCACCAGGAGTCTAGCCAGGACCCCAGGAGCAGCCCCATCCTCAGCCTGATTTCCCTGTCTGCCAGCTGGGATGGGAGTGGGTAAAAACCTAGCTGATCCCTCACTGGGCACAGAGGCCAAATCCCCATCCCACTCCGTCGTACTCATCAGGTATCTGACATACCCAGGCAGCCACTGCCCTTCCCCCTGATGCTGCTGGGATGCTCTAGCAGGCGAAAGCAGGGTTTCCTATCACTGGCAGATGCCAGGCAGGCAGAGGCCACCCTCCCAGCTCCACTAGTCTGAGGGACCCCCGAGGGAGGCACTGAACAGCCCCGGACATGCATGTACCATTGCCCTGCAGCTGCCGTGGCAGAGCTGCCAACCCTTGTGTTTTGTAAGAAACCTCAGACTGCTCCACTGCAGGAATCATGCAATTATCTGAAATCACAAATATACACATAAACATATGTAAAAATAACTTTTTATACATATAAGTTAATTTAATATCACCTCACAGCTGGAAAAAGTCACCAAAATCCAACCTAAAGCTGTAGAAATCAGAGAGAATAGAGGACATGCAGCGCTTTCTTTAAACCTCATATTTGAGCCACTATCTTTTTAAGGTGATTTTAAAACTGTACGTGCTTGGGATTGCAGTGGAATGGGAGAGCTTTTCACCCACGGCAACAAAACCTTAACAAGACACAAGGGTATGAACTACCCCTTCTGGCACCAAGGGGCAAAATCTCATTGTCTATGCAGCACAGGCTGAATTCCTTAGGTATTTTGAAAAGGAAAATATATCCCTTCCCCTTCCATCCCCTCCCAAATCTGGCATTTCTGAAGTCATGAACTCCTCCTCCTCCAGGATCAGAATTTCTCAGGGTAATTTCTCATATTTCATGCATGACCTTGGTGCTGGGAGAGCCGAGGCTCCCTCTGTACAGGCACCCTTCCCAGGCTGTGAGCAACTCTGATCCCAGTTTGTCTTTTCCGAGACACGTCGCCAGTTTGCGAAACGCATACTAAAAATGTTTTTTATTCCAACACCAGCTGAGAGTGAATTAATCTCATTAATTAATAAATTAATCAGTGGCTGGGGTAAGTGGCTGGTCCACCATGACCCTGTAGGCCCCAATGAGACTGGGCTAGTTCATGGACACCAGCTTATTCTGCAGGAGATGAATATAATCTCCCCCCTCCTCATGGAGGAAAATGAAGTGTGGGTACAAAAGAGCTGAGCCCATACGGGAGCTTGCGAACACGCCGTGGGCATCACCCCTGCAAGGGAGCTGGACCACCAAAGGTGGAAGGACAAAGGAGGGGACGTTATCATTCACTTCCCTTCGGGAGCGAGGGTGCACTCCTCCCGTGCAGGCAGAGGAGGGTGATTCCTGAGCAGCAACTGTGGCAAGTCAGATGGGTTTGGGGTACCAAGGTCATGCATTGGGACTGAAACACTGCTTGGAGGGACATCTCTGCAGGAAGCAAAGCAAACACTGCAAGGTCTCGTTGCAGAGAGGATGCACACAGCTGGTCCCCATGGGATTGTGCTGGGGGAAGGCTTGCTGACCATCGCTATCCACAGCACTTGCTGGGAGGAAACCACCACCAGGGAAACCACACTCGCCCTGCCTGCACCTTACGGCACCTCCTGGTCAGTCCCCACAGACTATGCACTGACCCCAGCTTCCAGTGGCCGCCCCAGCATGGGACACATCCACCCTGCCAGGCAGGGCATAGGGATACGTCTGCTGGGGGACAGAGCAGTCCCAACAAAGAACTTCTGCAACATTAAATGCCTGCAGCCACAAGACAGGAAGACAGTAATAAAGAGTTTAACAGCTCTGATGATACAGGGCATCTATGCTTCTCATCTGAGAGCCACTGCATGGCTGCAGCACCACAAGCCTCAGATGTGTTACACACACGGATCCAGCTCAACCAGCTGGGAAAACCTCCACTGTAAATGGGGGCACTGAGGTGTAGGAAGGAGCTCACACCCACCCAAGACCTCCCAGGCAGGGAGCAATCTGTGGGCAAGATATTTCCCCTGACTTGTCTTAGGCTGGACTCAACACTGTCCTCTCCCAAAGGGCAGAGCTAAGCCTGTGGTCACTGCTGAGCCCACAGTAGCAGTGGATTATGGCCCTGCCCTGCCTGAGGCCCAGCACTCCCCTCATCCCGTCTTGCAGCCCCCAGAAGCCCATTGCCCTGGGGCCAGCATCGGGGCAGCAAAATCCCACAACATGCCCCAAGGTTTTGTGTTCTCTGAGGCTGGTCAGGGCCCTTGTGTGCCTCCCAGGGAGAGCTGGCAGGGGAGGGCCTCTGGCACCCCTTCCCTGGGGGCTCGAGTGCTCACCAGCCCCTGCCCAGTTCCCAGCAGGATCAGGAAGGAGCCTGGTAGCTCCACCAGAGGCAGAGCGGTGCCCCATGACCTGCTGAGCTGCTGTGGTTTTAAACAAGAGCTGGAGCAGTGAAAAGCCTTACTGTGTTCACAGGGCAAATGGAGCCCATGCAGCTTCCCTTGATGTCTAATAGGCACTATGCATCCTTCAGGGCCATTCACCTTGCAAGAGCAACCAAGTGCCCACACACTGACCTGTGAGATGCTTGCAGGATCCTAATTCCCAATAAATTCTGCTGAAACTGTCTGTGGGTTTGGAGGGTACTACAGCAGGGCAGGTGGACAAACCACAGGAGTGCACAGCCCTCATTCCTGTAGGAAACTGGGGGAATAGAGAGCCATACTGCCCCACAGAGCACCTTTAACCACAGCTGGACAGCTGGCCCAGGACAGGCACACTCACTTCTCTGCCTCTCTCCTTCCTCCTCCTCTGCGCCCAGGCGTTCCCCTCGCCGCCAAATCCCAGCCACTGAGTGAATAAGGACATTGTTTGCAGTCACCGGAAAGCAAGAACGGAGGGAGCAGCTTGGAGCATGAGGGGCAGGAAGGGTGAGGAGGAGGAGGAGGAGGAAGGTGGAACTGGAGCAAGGAAGCTGCAAAGGGCAGATGCCTGTTGTGGGAATGGCTCCAGACACCTGCAGCTCAGCCCAGGGACTGAGATCAAGAGCCCCCATTGAGACACATGTCCCAGCACGTTGCTGGAGACGGGCCTGAAGTCACAGTGACTGAATTTTAATGCACCAAAAGCCCTGGACCGAGGAGGCAAGTGCAACCTTTCGCCTCCCCAGGCCTCCCACACACAGGCTTCCCTCTCCCCTGCCCCGCTCCACTGTCAGCTGGGCCATTTTCTGAGAAAAACCCACGTGATGAGCTATTTTCATCCCTCCTGAAAGTGTCACCCCACCTCCTAACACATCAGAACCTTGACACTGTGCACATCTGGGGCACAGCACCCTAGTGCCCCCAAAAACAGGATCTCAAATCATGAGATCATGCACCATGCACTGCCACAGCCCAAGCCCCTGGAGCATCCCTCCCACTCTGCTGGTGGCGTCCTGCTGACCAGACCCAGGCAATACCAGCTCTTTCAAACTCCCCACAGCCCTCGCAACACTCGCAGGAGGCTGATCCACTTAAAGAGGCAGGAAGGAAATGCTTTCTGGTTGGGGTTTCATCTTGCACACATTTACAGTAAGCACCAGGCAGAAGGGAAGGTCTCCAGCCGGAGCACGAGGTCTTGCCTCCCCTGGCCAGCCCGGAGCACACACAGTGCTCCAGGCTTTGGCTTTTCTCACAGTGCTCCCTGTGCAGAAATCAGGCTGGTTTATCCTCAACAGGGGAAGGAAGAGGGGAGGGGAACAGCCTGAGATATTAATAGCTGCCCTTGCTAGGAAGGGATGGAAGTAGCAGCCATGCAGTGAACAGGCACCAAAGGGACCCCGCTTTCCAGCATGGAGGGACACCTGAGCACCAGAGAGCTGGTGCTTTGTAGAAAAGGGCTGAAGGCCAAATAATCAACTCCAGCTTGGGGGAAGAGGATGTACAGGTGCCTCTTGCAAGAGCAGCTCTCCACCCTGGAGAGCTCCACCGCTCTCTTGTGCTGGAGTGGGTGAGGATCCCTCCTGCTTGTTCACATCACCCTATGAGATGCTGCCTGGCCTCTGAGCCTTCCCTGGAGAAGAAACCATCAGGCTTAGACCCATGTCCCATCTCCAATGGCTACCCCACAGGCACAGCCCCATGTCCCACCTCCTGTGCCCACCCCAGCACAGGGCATCCCTGCAGCACAACTGGCACACAGCAGCTGGATGCTCCCATGGAGCCACGACTCGTGACTGCTTAGCAGAACCAGGTCGGGCCGGGCTCCTGGAGCATCCCAGGACAGTGGGCATGGCAGGCCATGCTTCTCTGTACGTCCCTGTACCAGAGCAGACCCTGGATTACCAAAGGGCTGTGCCGGTGCCTGTAGCCTGGGGCAGCTCTTTCCCTTGTTTACACCCAGCAGAAAGGAAGAACTTGTTAATAAGGAGAAAATACAAGGCATTGTGTTGCATGGGGCCAGCAGCAGGGTTTCTGGAGGCCAGGAAATGGGGACCTATTCTCTTCAGAAAGTGACTTTCAGGAGGATCTTGAGAATGCTAATTCACCTTCCTGGGCCTCTGTGCATCCCCCTGCTCATGGTGGCCACAGGAGCTACTTCATGCTGTGCCTCTCACACAAATGGGGGAACGAGGCTGGGGCTCTACCTATAGTTTTTGGACTCCAGCTTCAAGCCATGGCCCAGCTGCCACTGCTCTCAATGTCCCTGCAGTAGGGAAGAAGATTTGCTTCGAGAGGAAGAAGTGGATAAGGGAGATTAAGGAGCAGAGAGATGAGGTCAGTGGCTGGAGACACATCACCTCTCTACCAGCAGCCCTGCAAGTCCTGGAGGAAGGAGCCTTCCTCATAGTGAGTGTCCAGTATGGGTGATGTACCCCTCAAAACAGAGGCTCCCTCCATGCAAAGCACAACTAGAGGCAGTGAAAGCAGGGCAAACTGCCTGTGCCAGACCTGGGGCTCCAGACTCACTCATAACATGTGCAGAAGAGGAAAAAAGGAGCTGGAAATGCACCAGGAAGATGAATACCAGGACAAGAAGCTAGTCTGCATGCCGAGCATTCAGCCAGGCGAGTCATGACTGATGCTGCTGGCTCCACAGGACAAAGAGGAGCCTTGGTGATAGAATCATAGAATCATAAAATCATTAAGATTGGAAAACACCTCCAAGATCTTTGAGTTCAACCTTTGACTGAACACCACCTTGTCAACTAAACCGTTAGTACTAATGGCCAGGTCCAGTAATTTCTTGGACACTTCCAGGGATGGTGACTCCACAACCTCCCTGGGCAGCCCATTCTAATGCTTAACCCCCCTTTCAGTGAAGAAATTCTTCCTGATGCTCAGCATGAACCCTCCCTAGTGCAGCTTGAGGCTTGTCCTCATCTTGTCACTTGTTGTCTGGGAGAAGAGGTCCGCCCCCACCTTGCTACACCCTCCTTTCAGACAGTTGCAGAGTGTGATAAGGTCTCCCCCAGGTGTCCTTTTCTCCAGGCTAAACCCCCCCAGCTCCCTCAGCCACTCCTCATACAACCTGTGCTCCAGGCCCTTCACCAGCTCTGTTGCCTTTCTCTGGACTCACTCCAGCACCTCAATACTTTTCTTGTAGTAAGGGGTCCAAAACTGAACATGGGATTTGAGGTACTGTGCTGAGTACAGGGGAATGATCACAGTCCTGGTCCTGCTGGCCACAGTACTGCTATACAAGCTAGGATGCCACTGGCCTTCTTGGCCACTCGAGCAACTGCTGGCTCATGATCCCGAGGTCCGTTTCTGCTGGGCAGCTTTCCGGCCACTTTGCCCCCCAGCCTGCAGCACTGTGTGGGGTTGTTGTGATCCAAGTGCAGGATCCAGCACTTCACTTTGTTGAACCTCATACAACTGCCCATGGCCCATCGATTCAGCCTGTCCAGATCTCTCTCTAGAGCCTTCCTAGTATTAAACAAGACTGGTCCCAAAACTGAGCCTTGGGGAACCTCACTAGTGACTTGTGCTTTTGGCCAGTAGAGCCACTTCCTGCCCCGTACCTGCCAGGAGAGACAGCATCCCATCAGGGAAAGTACTCCCACACTGTGTCCCAATGCCACAGGGGCAGCAGATGCATCTGGGTGGTGCAGGAGCAAGATGGAAAGACCACCTCTGAGGGCTGGGGCTGCAGGCGCTACCAGGCCCTCAGGGCAGTGAGGAACTCAAGAAATTTCTTTTCTGTCTGCTGGGAAGGGAGGGAGAAGAGATCCCCACCCAGGCCTGGGTGCGAACACGGGCCAATACCCACCCCAGCCAGCTTTTGGCAGGAGGACAGCACAGGCCACCTTCGCCTGGGAGCGAGGAGAGCCAGGAAGAGTCACAGGGCTCAGCTCTGTGTTTATGAAGGACAAGGTCTGTATCTTCTTCATCACCAGGGATGCAGGGGAGGAGCTCTTTTCCCCACCTCTTTCAGTTTTAGGGGGAAAATGTACATGTTTAGGGCTCCTTATAAATGAGTGCCAAAATTCACCCTGCTGCTGAGCCATCTCCAGCACAGGGCTCTGGCTGCAGGCCCTGGCACAAACCTGTCCTGCCCAGCACCAAATGCCCTTTGAGTAACCAACTGAGGAGCACCAGCACTGGGAGACTGCAGGGAAAGTGCAGGGTTTGTGACATCCAGAAAGTTTCAGACACCCAGACCTAAGTGCCTTGAGCAACTGTTTCACGCCACTTGGGAGCTCAGACTGACACCAACACCTGGAGCACAACTGGTCCCCATGACCAGCGTTGCCTTGTGCTTCATCCCTGCCATGCCAGAAAATAAAATCTGGGGCCTGTAGCTGTATTGAGTGGGATTCACCAGATTTCACAGTTTTTCAGAGCCTAAAAGATCATGTAATAAGTCCTGCCCTTTCTGCCTTCAGCACACTCTGTGCTTGTGGTTTCTCAAATGCTTCAATCAATTTATATGGACATTAGGGGGCCCCTACCATCCTTTTCTCTCTCATGTCTCTTTTCATACATCTGCCCCTTCCCAACCACAGATACAGATAAAAAATTAATCCAGAAAAAAAAGAGCAGTCTGTCTTTGGTGGGATCATCTCCCCCAGCTGGCTCTCAGAAGTGCTCTGCCAGCTCCAGTGGTGGCAGTCTGGGCAGCAAAGGGAGATCACTCAGGACTGAAACTCAGCTGAATCACAAAGTCCTCACACCAGTCCTATTGCTCTGACATATCATTTCTCAGTTGCTCCTCCCATAACCCCCATAAAAAATTCAACAGGCTTTGGCAGCATCCCCAATCCCTCCTCGATCTGCTGCCGTCCCAGTCTTGTCTAGCTCTGTTGAATTCCAAGATCTTCCCAATGTGACAAAATCTCAGGGTCTCAGCCAGTTGTCCCCAAACTCTGGCTGAGGGAATGGCTTGCCTTACAAAGGAGCCATCCTGCAAAGACCCATCCTATTGCTTGGCAGCAAACCTACCCCCATCTGCAAGCCCTGCAAAATTGAGAAACCCTCACTCCCCCTTCCAAATAAACATCTTGGATTCAAGATCCAGCTGGCCTGTGTGATCTCAGAGCCTTCTCCCTGCAGGGGTGAAACACAGCCAGCCTCTTCCACTCTTGCTCCCACTGCAGGCTGAGCAGCCTCTCCCCTGCCCAAAGACCTCCACTCCGCACCCACCAGGCTGAGTCCTGCCATGGGAAGACCTGAGATCTGAACAACAGCCTCTTTGGCTTCCCACCCCCGATTTCTATTTTCTGCCCTGGAGGGAGCCTGGCACAAGGATCTAGAAGCATAAACAGGTTTTATGGGGAGCTCAGATACCTCTAAGGAGCAGAGCAGCAGCAGCAATACCCACGTGTACCCATGTCCCAGCCATAAGACCACTGGCAATGACCTGCAGCCACGTGCCCCACCAGTGTCTCATTTGCTGAGCCAAAGACAAGGGGTCCAGCAGCACAAAGCACCTCTCCAGACTCAGGCAGCACTAGAAAGAAAACCCTCCTTTGATTTAAAGGCCATGATTTTATTTTTTTTCCTCCCAACTGATCTAGTTAAACTTCCAACCGCTCAAGGCTATTTTAATTTGTACTGGTAAGTTAAATCAACACAAACAAGGACAGAACAGGTTTATATGCACGTCTATTACTGGCCTGCACCAACTAAAGTGCAGCTACATTTCTCCAGGCAGCTTTTTTTTTTCTCTAATAAAGATAAGGGGGACGTTTTTGTGCACCTCCAACTGACAAATGGAGCCTGAAAGTGAATTGGGAGTCAAAGCCTTGAGGAAAGTCAAGGTGACTTATGCACCAATAGGCTGGATTCAAAGAGCTTTGCAAAAATGCAGATCAACTAACAAGATTTATAAAACTCGTTAGGGGCTTAGAGGTCGCTTAATTCTCAAAGGTGCCAAGGAAAGTGCCTGACTCGCAGAAGGATGGATGGGGCTTACAGAGGTGGCTATCTCAACCTTTCAGTTGCTTCAAGAAAAGCGGACTCAATTTCTCTTGGAAATGAGGTTTTGACATGCCAAGATGTTTACTGTGAGCCTTGGCTCCTCCATCACCTACTTTAAAGAAAAAGAAACCAAGTCCTGTTGCTGCAGACAACTGTTACAAACATCTACTGAAAGCCACAGCAGAATCTGCTGCTTCAGCTCACCAGCGCCAGACACCACCCAGAGGAGTATGAGACCAGATTCAGCACACAAGCTGGAAAAAACAGAAGCAGGGAAAAGACTTCGCGCTTCTACAGCTCCCCAGTGCCTGGCATTTTGCAGGCTGGAAGCAGCCTGTCAGCACCTGTGGGCAGCCAAGGAAAGGTACAGCGAGTCCATCCACCCCAGTGACCACGACCACAATCTGCTGAGCATCAAGGACCCTCCATTGCCTCCCTGCTGTGTTTTTTCTCTTACCAATTTTTTTTTTTTTGTGAGGTGGTTGTTGAGAATCTGAAAGCCCGGATTATAATCTTTATGAATCCCATAGTTAGATCGCGCTGAACAGCAGCCCAGCAATACCAGATGTTCAAACAAAGCTGCCAACCGACAGCTGTCTGCAGCTTGCAGCGTGTTTTTACTTTAAAATGCAAAATGATACCAATCTATATTAAAAGAGAGACGTTCAGAGCCTTGCGATAGCAGCTGAAGCCGCGGATATTGCTCTTTCACGCAGGGTGTGGCAGCAGAAAGAAATATCTCAAAAACTACTGCTTAAGCCACCCTCCCAGCCCCCCCAAATCCTGGCCCCTTTCCTAATGGGAAAGAGACTCACGTTACTGCCTGAGTGCCGTGAATGTACCAGTGCGTGTCCAAACAAGCCAGCAAAAAGAAAAATGCAGCATGAACAAACAGTGTCTAACGAAGGATGCCAGAACGAATCTGGGCGCTGCCCACACCTGGCTCTCAGCGGCATGGGGAGGACAAAGTGACACATGGGGGGATGGAGGGAACCAGTCCTGGGGTGGAGGGTGCAGCCTATCCTGCACCAGTGACCAAAGTGGGACAGGAAATGTCCCTTCTGGCAGCACAACATTGCCAGTGGAAGCATGGGATGGAGGGGCATCTTCCACTGCTCTGGCCCATCTGCCCAGCATCTCACCTCAGGTTGTCCCACATCCCTCTAAAACACACAGGGATGCTCTGGTCCTACTGGAGAAACTCTGCCTGAGTTTCCTTGATGTGAAGCAGGTTTTCAACTTGCACTGCTTTGTACCTTTATTTCTCAGGTTGGCTGGGACCAGGCACAAAGCCCTACACCCTGCAACCTTTTCTGCACACCAGCAGCTGGAGAAGGCAAGAACTGGAGCTCAGCCTTGCTCTTCATTATTTCGCCCTCTGGAAAAGCAAGCCACCCCACAACGACCACATTTTGGGGATGGCAAGTCTCGAATACACTAGGCATGGCACAGTACTCCTGGCTTGCAGAAACTGTGCAAAAAGCACTCTGACTTACTCGAACGTGACGTCCCAAATTCCCCACCAGCCGTGATCACAGGAAATCTTTGGGACCTGTCCCAGGGCTGCCTCATTGTGCTCCGAGCAGCAACAGCATGAATGAATCATGCTCCTCAACGTGACACCCAGCTCCCAGCAACGTATTCGGGACCAAAATATTTACGTTGCAAATGAGTAAGAATAGGACCAGATCCCCTCCCCAGCCTGGTGCCATAAAAAGGCCAACTTGGTCTTGCATTGAGCAAGTGGGTGACAGAAGGATAGGAAAACAGGAAACAGAGACCAGTCCCATGTCTTGCAGCCTGGATCTGCCCAGCGATGCTGAATTAGAGCCTTCCCAGTTACAGCAAAACCCCGAAGTGGCAAGCACGGAGACTACAAACCCTGTGGTACCACGCTCCCTCTGGGTGACACGTGAGGGAGCATGCTGGGACCTGTAGTTTCCAGCCAGCCAGCAGCAAAATGCCATCCCCCAGTAAACACATCTCAAATTAAAGTGATGCAAGGCCCCCAAACTCCTGGCAAGGTGCCAGCAGTGGCTTCCTGTTGGCAGGCACTTGGCCAATTCCCATGTGTTGCACTAGCTCCCTTTCAAGGAGAAGCCAGGAGTCCACACCCCACAAATCCCCTCGCAGATGACCTGCAACCTGCCCTTTCCAAAGCGACGTGTCTGCATGGACTGCAGGATGCTCCCAGAGCTCTGGTGCAGCCCTGGCCTGCAGGAGACATCAGCCCTGCTCCTGGCTTGCTGTTTGCTCCATGGCACTGCAATGCCAACCCTAGAGCAAGACCCTGCATCCAGCGCTGGTCAAACTTCAGCTACATAAAGCCCAACAACACATCCCTCGAGGGGTCCCATAAAGATGCCACTGAAGCAATCAGAGTCTTAGGCAGCAAAAAGCAACACACTGGCATGGTGTTTTCAGGCAGAACAGCACAAGCAGGCAAAGCTTCACCTAATCACCATACCAGTAAGGCTGGGGACAGCCACCTCCCCACAGGATCCCAGATGGGCACACAGCCACCCTGGGAGTGCTGTCACCCTGTGCTCCAGCAAGACCAGACCATACATCACATCCTGGGGAACGTGGCACCCCTCTCCTTGCCCGCTCACCCTCCCCGCTGCGGAGGAAATTGTGCGCCCGGCTGATGTCAGGAGGCATCACTTCACACAAAGGCCAGGCTTCCTGGCGGGGAAGGGGTGGGGGAGTGGGGAGGAAGGGGAAGAGGAGCCTGGGGCAAAGGCAAACGGCATCTACAGCTCCTTGTGTGCGCAAAAGGGGCAGCAGCAGGAGACAACATGGCCCCATCTACTTCACTTGCCCTTGCACCCGGGAAAGAGAGGCAACATCGTATTTCCTAGTGCCCTTCACAGGAGCCACAGCACGGCCCTGCCCTGCACCCTGTGCACCCCTTTAAGAATGCACTGTAAAGAAGAGGCTCAAGTTCATTTTAATTTGCTCCCACAAATAAATCACTTCCATTTTCTCTATGCCAGGCTGTAGCTGTTGCCAACCAGGGGACACAGCTCCCTGCTTAGCACCCAACCAGGAGAAAATACACTATGACAAGATCTAACATCAGCGCCCCCAAAATCAGCACAAGCATGCACCCCACTTGTCTCCTGTTCATGGGTGGCTAAATACTCATGGTACCCATTAATTGATAAATACAAATAAAAATAACATATTGAGGACCAAAGGCAAGAGTAATCAGCAGCCCTCATTTCCCAAACTCCTCTCCCCAGTATGCTCCCCAAAGCCAAACATCTTTCAAAACATGGCATATCATGGTACCCACAGCATCAATATGACCTCCTGCTTCAGCATCTCCTCTCTTCCTCTACCTCCTGCAGTCCCAGCTCACCCCTAGGCACTGAAAGAGGCTGGTGGCCAGCACCAGACTACATTGCTTTTCTCTCCAACTCAGCCACTCTCTCAAGGACAGGAGCACTCTGGACCAGCTGCACAGGGACCAGTGAAGAGGGCTCGGCTGTAAGGGACCTGCAGGATGTGGTCGATGTTGATTGAAAAGGGAAATCACTGATATTGCAGAGGGCAGCCAGGGAAGGTGGATTTTGGATGTGGGCACCGCCAGGGAATAACTGTAAAGGAGCAAACCCTGCTGCTCTCCTTCAACGTGCTGACTTGTGCTCCTAGGAGAAGGCCTGTCATTGGTTTTTAATCTCACCCGATTACGGACCAGCCTTTGACATTATTGATCTCAGGCCCCTGAAGTATCATTTATCTTCCAGGTTTGACTCGGCCATCAGAGCTCGACAGCTCAGACCCCAGTCAGCTCCATCCTCCCAGAGAGCCAGGGGAACTGCTCTGCGCAACTCCAGTCCTGCTGATTCACGTGAGCCGTATTTGACGCTCAGTTTCTGTCCTCGCATAAGGTGTCTTTCTGCCTACCTGGCGTTTCATTTTCTGACTCCAAAATCCAGCTCCTCAGGTCTCTGGCAGACCAGCACTGCTTCCTCAAGCTTGGCAGTCCAAGGTGCCTCTAGTGTGCCCTGCTTCCCCTTTTCAGTTTCATTATCCTCTTTCAAAGAGGATGCGGTGGAGACACAAATGTTATGGGATGCGCTGAGAACCGCACAGGGACTGGGGGAGCAGCGCCAGCAATCGGTGTACAACCAGAGAAGCCATTTCTAGCTGCGACCCACTGCCATTTTCTAGAGCAGAAAGGACCAACAACGGTAGCTCCTCATTTGCTGGTGAGATTGTGCCCACAGAAAAACCAGGCGGCTATCGAGGTTTTGTGGTGGCTTCCCCTCACCTGCCAGCCAGCACAGCTGCCACAGGGCCAGCTCGTGACTTTTGCTTGACCTTCAAAACATCAGCGCCTGCTACCTCCACCAGACCCAGAAGAGATGAGCTGACAGGTTCCCTTTCCCCTGGATACCTTCATCCCCCACCCAAACTGACAGATGCTCCCAGCCTCCACTGTTTGGGAAGCACAAGGTTTTCCTCAAATGCCTTTGTCAACAGTTACTGGATGCAGCGTGTACATGAACGCTGTCTTTTCAGATGCCTCCTGTCTCTCCTGTGAAGCCAGGCCTTGTGTTTTGGGAAGGAGGAGTATTTACTGAGGAAGGCTCCAGTGGGCAGTTTTAGCGCATAGAGAGAGAAAGGTTTAGTTTTTGTTCTTCACCTTGTTATATTCATATCATATTGCTGAAAAGCCCTTTGGTAAATGGAGATTAATACCATGTGCATTCATAGACTGTAGCAGGAACCAGCCCTGGGGAGGACCAGGTGAGGAAGTGCCTGGATGGGGGCAGCTAGCAGGGTCCACGTCCTGCAAGGTACCACCATCAGCAAAGAAAGCTCCAGTCTCCAGGACTGCTTCCCCACACTGCCACGGACTTCCTGACTCCTCTGCTTACCTGCTTACCTCTAAAATAGGGTAATACCCTGATTTCCCCATCCAGACTTTAGATTGTTGCAGAGATTAAAATTATCTTTTTCTCCCATGTTCTAAGTAGAAAGCTACAAATTCCTTAGCTGGAGGACAGGCCTTGGTTTTACCTGCTTGGTTTTACGTGCTCGGGAGATGCATTTGGAAAGGGGTGGTCTTCACACCAGGCACTATTTCCAGTTCCCTGCCCAGATGCCCTGTTGTGCAGGATGCCAGCAGGCAGAGGCAGGAAAATAGCCCCCAGATGTGCTCTCATTCCCTTGATGGGGGAGGCTCTGTCCCCACCCCCTACAACCAAACCTCCTCTGACCGAAACAGAGCTCGCAGGCCTCAGCCACCCAGTCACAACAGTGCAGCTGTGGCAGGAGAGCTGCAGTAATTCCCTCCTGGATCTGGCCACCCCCATCACTAAGGGGCTAGCACAATACCAGAGGGAAGGGGGAGCGCAGCGCCCGCCCCCGCACTGTCCCCAAAGGGTCTGTGAGGGGGACAGAGACCTCGCAGCACATTTATTCCGCTCCATCCATTTGAGAGGCACGCTTCAAGGGGCTTTTTGCCGTCAGAGGCGGGTGCACCAGGACAGGAAAAGAACAAAGGGAGGCACCGGCACCCCCAGCCCTTTGTCTGAGCGCAGAGGAGTTCACCTGCAGGGAAAACCTGCTCCCACCGCAGAGGCGGCAGCTCCACATGGATTCAGATGGGGAGAGGGATGCAGCCCCCCCTTGTAGCAAGAGGATAATGAGCAGAAGGACGCAATCACATTACCCTCTCTCTCCCCTTGCCACACGCACAAGCCCATTACAGTGCACGCCAACCCCCCTGACTTACCAACAACCCAACAACCGCAACCAGCAATAAAAACCTTTGCCACAGAAATATCAACCCACCCCCCAGTGTGATCGATCTGTGTCTGCGTGTGGCCCAGCACCAAACCCTGGAGCTCAGCTCCACCGACCAGGATTGACTGGGAGGGAAGGGGGTGGGAGACTAGTTTCCAGGGGATGGGGTTTTAAAGCCACAAAATAACTGGCTGAAATGAGGGTTTAGATTAAGCTGTCGTATGGCAAGGGAAAACACTGCCTCCATTAGGACATGCAGGATTTTCCTTCCCTTTCTCCAAAGCTACAGCTCTAGGATGAAGCTTCCAGGTTACCCAGGCAGGGAGAGAAGAACTGGGTGATGCCGAGCAAATGGGGGATCCTGAACAGGGAGAGTTGAGTAGAGGGAAGAAAAGGCAGATCAGCCCTCTCAAAGCCCCAGATCATATAGTCGGCTGCTCTGACAATGTTTACTCATATTTCAGAGAGACACAGCCATCCGGAACATCACTCCCTGCCAACTGCCTCATCTGGAGCCATCCACAGCTCGACTCTTCCCAGCCCACGCCAGAGACAGCCCCCCCATCAAAGCATCCACACAGCAAGAAACTGAAAAAGGAAAGGTAGAGGGAAAAGAAGAAACAGAGAAACTAAATTAATTAATGTTTTGGGGTTTTTTTAACAGTTCTGGTACATCATCTCAGCAAATGGATGACTTGGAGTGTGCTTGGAGTGCAGCAGCACCGCTGCAGAGTGCAGGGCACTGCGCTGAGCTGGGAATTTCTGCTCATGTTACCATCACAAGAGAATCACAAGACAGAAGAGGGACAACCATGATGCCCTGGTGAGAACAGGCTGAAGCTGAAAGGACCTATCAGAAAGGATCCAGGACTGAGAACCTCTTCCCTGAGTTCATCTGGGGGACATATGTAAAAACTTTTGCGTGCATCCAGAGTCTCATGCCTGTGAATAACCATCCCTCCCTCCATATTTGGGACCAGACATCTCCTCCTCACATTCCCAAGTATGCTAGATGTAGCTCTCCCAGGAAAAGGAGGGGTAGCTGCCTCTGTCCTTCCGTGGAGGAAAGGGAAGGGCAGGACATCCCTGGTCCGGCAAATGTCACATCTCCCCCCGAGCATCTGCCTCACCCTCTCTTCCAGCAAACAGAGGTTCATTGCAGAAAATTGGCTATCACTGCAAGCAAGCTCAGCAGCTCTGAGTCCTCTGTGCCATCCCACTTACTTCAACCCAACCAGCATCTCCTCAGCCTACAGGCTGCTGATAAATGCAAGAAGTTGACAAAGTCACCAGAACCTAGCCCAGATCCATAGCATTTTATTTTTTTTAAAAGCAAAAAAGCCAGGCCAGACCAGATTCTGCCCCGAAGCCTGTGTGGCAAAACAAAATCCTGCTCCAAGTGTTTATTTATAAATCTGTACATACATGTACATTTGAATTCTGACAGAATTAATTCTGGCATCCAGCTAATTCAAAGCATTCCTCCCCCATCACACTACTGTTGCAGGCCAGCCCTGCACAGAAGCTGATTATAAAATGCTGCACTAGCCAGGCATTTCTGCAAAGGCTTGTGCTATTGAGCATTCAGTCTTTCCTTGCTTGGCTATTTCATTGTTTCGGTGTCGATCCCTCCTCTCTTGCCCTGTGTTTCCTGGTTACTTTTGTCCCTGCTCTGGAAGCACTGCTGCTCTCAGCCCCATTTCAGTGTCAGATTGAAAAAAAACCCCAAAACAATTACATGAAATTAAAGAGAAGAAAAGAAGAAATTATCATCATGTACCAAGATTTCCAGTAAACAGATAGGTAATGAGCAAAAAATAGGCCAATATGCTGCAAGGCAAGCTGCAGACAGATCTGGGGATAGAAAGCCTGCTGCCTGCCTCCCAAGTACAGCTAAGAAATCCCTGTGTGGTCACACGCTGTCCTCTGGAGCAGAGAGGAGAGAGGTCAGGGCAGCCAGCACTGTAAGAGCCTCTTTATTCTTGGGCAGTTGCACGAATCTGATCGCTTGTGCCCTTTGTGAGACATGGAAATCTGCCTTCTCCTCCCACCCCCTTCACCAGCCCCTCTTCTGCTCCTCCCGCTCAGATGGGGACAGAGGCAACTCCTTGGCTCCAGAGGCAAAGACCAAAGTAGCAGAGAGGCTGTGGATGCCCCTCTGGCAGGACCAGACCCGGATGAGCACGTGGGAGACCTTGAGAACAGTGCTTTGCTGGAGCAAGGGGAGGGGAGAAGAAGGGAAGGACCGTCCTGGGGCTTGTGCATTCCTTGAAGGGCTCACCCAGACTCCCTCGTGTGAGGCACGAGGCTGAGGGGTGGATAGAAGTCCAGGGTATCCCACTGCAGTTCATGTCTCTCCTACTTCTCTCTCTCCATCATGCTCATGGGCTTGAGGAGAACGGCACGCTGATCACCTCCATGCCAGCAGACACATGATGATCACATAAGTATCACATGATAGATTTAGATTAATCAAGGGTCTAGGCTAAGTTCATTATGCCCTCATCACCAGACAAAGCTGGGGGCTCAGACCTCCTAGTTCAGAGACCAGACCATGACACCTCCGTCTCACGGGCTCATTCGAAGTCACTGCTGAGGGAGGGCTTCAGGGTGGAAAGCTCTAGGTAGGCCAGGGCAGTCTGGTGAGCAGCGGTGTAAGCCTGGGCTACATATTGTTGCTATTCCTTGCAAAGCAGCTCAAGGTCTTCAGGTGAACCTTTCCTTATCTCTTCTCTTTTCACCTCACTCTCCGACAGCTCCCATCCACACTGCATTATCAACTATGGGAAGAGAGCATTCTCCACAGCAGTCCCTGTCCTACTCCTTTACCAAGGCTGTCCCCTCCACACACGCCTCCTCCTTCCCACCCAACCCACCAGGCTGCCTCCCAGCATCCTCCATCTCTGCTGTCACTTCTCGGATTGACTCGACACAAAAGACTTGCAGCTGCAGGTCTGGAGCAACCAACCGCTGGCAACCTGACGGGCTAAGGGCACAGAAAATGTTCAAGCTTAGCAGGAAAGCAGCAGGGAAAAGCCCTTAATCCAAACCCTGTGGAGGCAGGAGACTGCTCCAGTTCAGCCAAAGATCTGGGACTGCCAAGGTATCCACTGCTGCTTGGCCAGCAAACCCAGAGGGGTTTGCAGCAGAGTGGCTCAGCCCCCCAAAGACCTCTCTAGGGCAGCTCAGGCTGCTACGGCTTGAACTGAAGTCTGCTGCCCCTGACAACACCGAGCAGCAAAGCCTGACAGATCGATGTGGTGAGTGGCACGGAGCTAGGAAGCCAGGCTAGGTGGGTGCTGGGATTTCTGCCACTGCCCAAGGCCCCACAAGAAGTCAGTGCTCATCATGGCAGCTTGACCAACTGACAGCATCCCAGGGCACAATGATCAGCCACATTTAGGAGCACAGTACCATATTCCTGAGGCCCCTGGGCAGGAATTAGGGCATAAGCAAAGCCAGGGAAGGAAAGACCTGGGTTAGGCCCAACTAACCCTTGGCCTGGGCTGGCAGTTCAGCTCTGGGGTGCTGGTGGAAGTTCAGATGGCAGGCGCAGGGAGAAGCTGCACAACTCCTGCTTTGTAGGACCTGCTGCAAAAGTTGTCTAGGGACCGGGTATGCTCAAAGAGTGCCACAGCAAATGCCTGCCAGCCACACCACCTACAGCCACGAGAGCTAAATAAGCACTCAAGCACTTGGGCACTTGCACTCACAATGCCTGCAGTGAGCTGCGTGCTGTGCTCCTCATAAACAAGTCATCTGGAAAATAAGTAAGCCTGTAAAAATCCAGTCCATCACAAGTTACCAAACCTGTTTCAGAGTAAAACAACCTGGAGCAGCTCATGCCAGAAGCCTGGCAGCGAAGCTGATACCAAGCTTCCCCACCAGTGGGACTCCCTTGGTCCCAGCAAAACATCCCTGGCACTGATGGCAGCATGGGGATGCCACGTGGGACTTCGTGGTGGCCAAAGCTGGCAAAGAATCAGAGTTTCTGGTACAGACTTGAGATCCATCTCTTCCTGTGCTCCTACCAAGCACTCACCTTTCCTTGTTCTCATAATTTAGAAAGCACATGAGCTGGCTTTATGTGGGGTGCTGCCAAAAAAGAAAGCCCAAAACCATTGAGCTGCAGATGGACTCAGGATTCCAGTCCCTGTCCCCCTGGATTTGCTGAACATGCACTGCTCCATGGACAGTGCTGGATGCTGTTCCTACACATCTGCATGAGGATTCCCAGTGTTTTCCTCCAGATCTCAGCACCACAATGCATTTTCTCCCACTTAATGTTCAAAGCCACCAGAGATCTTCAGAATGTGAAGGGATTTCTAGGAAGCTAGGACAGGGAGAAATCTATCTCCTTCCTCCAAAACAAAACAGAAGCAGAGTCTCTCTACCCAAGCCCCTTTCCACTGGTGGCACCTCTAGCTGAGGACAGGGACCTGGGAAACCTCTGGGCAAGCTCAGATGTACCTGCCCTCAATCAACCGTGTCCCACACAAAGACAGGGCAACTATGGTAATACCCCATAAGTGAGTCTCTTTCTCTGATGGCTGACTTCTTACCCATACTCCAACCCCAGCAATGCATTTTCCCCCTTTTTGGATGGAGACAAAATAAAAAGCAACACATCAACCTCGCACTGGAGCAACTTTCTTTTTCAGCCTTAGAAGCAGGTTCCCCCATGCAGGCAGGAGGCATGTGGCTGGGGCAGCAAAGGCAAAGATGGAAGAAAAACTGTTTCACTTTGAGACCTTGACACAAACAAAATGAGAAGAAGGAAAAAAAAAAAAAAAGAAAAAAAGAAAAGAGGGTGCCTTGTTGGCTTTTCTTCCCCCCCTCTCCTCTTTAAGCACTACAAAAACAGGAAACAAAGGAGAAAACATCTCACGGGGGGAAGGGGAGGTAAGCGCTTTATACGCCCACGAAAGGAAGATTAACCACATATTTTATTTACTGTTTGTATTACAGTTGCACTGTGGAGTTCAACCAATTCCAAGCCAGGGCTCTGCGGGTTTGTGCAGCACCTAACGCTGAGCAGGGTCCTTCTCCCAAACCCACCAGGCGCATGTTCTGCTTCAGGCTAACCCTGCACAGACACCCCCTTTCCTCTGGCAGACAAGCCACCTCCAGCCTCCTTCACCCAGCCAAAGCACTTCTGCCCCAACTGCCAGCTCGGCTGACAAAGTGCTGCTGCTGTCCCCAAGGAGTTTTGAGCCCCTTTTCCCCTTCAAACTGGTCTGTAACCAGGGGTAAGGTGCCTTTCGAGGCAGGTCGGTAACACAGCCAGACGAATAAATGCTAAAAAAGCAGAGTTTATGGGGAGCATGTTTGCAGGCTCCAGTCCCTCCTCTGGACCATGGGGGACATCCCCTCCACAGCGAGTTGATGTTGCAACCCCCACACTTATGAGTCCCCCGCACCAAGGTCAGGGCTCCGATCCTCCCAACTTTGACTCATTTCTCAATTAACGGCTTTCTCAACACAAGCCACACATGGAACAAACCTCTCACAATGGGGCCTCCCCCGGACCTCCCAAGCCCAGTGTTACTCATCTGCCCCCCCAGTCCCAGTCCATCTTTTCTCGGGATGCTCCAAGTGTGGCTCACCACCGCTGCAGGGTGAGCAAGCAGCCAGGAATCCCGGGCCCGGCTCCCGCAGGCGGGAAGCCGTCACCAGCTGAGCTCATGCACCCTAATTCGGGAGCCGACGAGGCGAGGCCACCTTCCTTGCTAGCTGGCAACCGGCAGCTTTCAGCTGGAGACCTAGCCATGGCCATGGAGCAAGGGCTGGCAACCTGCTGGGTGCTTTTCCCAGGGGCTCATCCCTACTCCAGCCACTTCATGGAAGAAAACTGATTCAACTACAGGGAGGACCCTTTGGGCACACCGTCTCCCAGCTTGGTGCTGTCCTTCATTGACCCAGACTCCGTGCACCCAACCGAGCCACGCGCCCAGCGGGAAGAGACAAGCTTATCATCACAGAGAAAGGAAATTAAGATAACGCGGCGATGGAGGTACCGAGGGATTTGGCCAAGGTCACGAAATAATTCCACGGCTCTACAATACAGCCGTCTAACACTTTTGGTGTCTGGCCACATATCCTAAAATTTCAAGCCAGGGCCAAAATCCAGCCTAGGCAATGGCAGATTTCTGCCAGGTCATTAGCAGTGTGCATCCGCAAGAAGCGGCGAACATCCAGCCATAACAACGGCAGCAACAACAAAAAAAACAGGCAGCAAGAGTGGGAATAAATGAGATCAAAGTGTCCTGGAAAAGGACCTGGAAAAATAGTTTCGGTCCCTGGCTAAGGCTCCTGGGAGATGCACATGAGAATCCCACCCCAGCCCTGCACAGCCCTCCCGAGGTGGCTCCCCACCCTGGCAGAGGGAAACCAAAATGACTCCCTATAAATAGAAGCAGAAAAGTGCTTCTCCAAAAGACTGACTGGGTCTTTCCCCTTCCAGTGTGTGTGGTGGAGCTGCTGGCACCTCCACGGAGGTCCCTGGTTTTCCCCCAGAAAACCTGGAGAGGAAAATAACCTTCCTGTGAGCTCAGGCTGGCTCCTCTCTACACAGAGCTGCACCCCCCCGCCCCACTCCTAGGCCTGGCCATCCAATTGGAAAGTAATTATACTGCAATTTTTATTTATGACTTCTTCGGGTTTTTTTTATTGCTAAATGGTGACTCATTTTGGCAACATTAAAATACACAGGAAATCATCCCCATTTTACAGTAATCACCATTCAATTCATTGTTAAATATTTATTCGGCAGACAAGCGCCGAGCCTCTTTCAAAGGGTCAGAGGGGGAGCGGAGGGGCAACCCTGAGAAGGGGGAAGGTGGTAGGAGGGTCATGGAAGGGCTGGCTGCAGGGCTGGTAAATGCCCGCCAGAACTGGAGGGTGGGGAGCCAGGGGTGAAAGCTCCTGCCAGATGGCCTGGCCAAGAGCAAAATACAGACCCGCTTTCCCTCGAATCCAGCACAACAGCCCAAGCTGCTCTAGGGAGAGAGGCAGCCCTGTGCCCCCTAATAAAAAATCACATTATTTGGCCAAACCCCAAGACTGAATCCCCTCCAGTGAGACGTCATGGGTCTCTGACACGTCATGGGTCTCTGACACGAAGCTCTTCCACTGCCGGGGGGAAGAGGATGGTGGCCACCAGCCCCAGTGGGAGGCAGTGGGAAGAGCAGGCGGTTTGACATTCACAGGCCTTACAATGGACAGGGTCTGCTCCTGCAGCCGCTTTGTCCTCCCAGGAAGCCCAATTTTGGGGTGACTCGACCTCGGATGCAGGCAGCTCTTCTGCCTTTCCTCAAACAGCTGCGTAGCCCAGCACAAACCTGGCAGACGGCCCTTCCAAACGCCCCTGGCCCAAGACCGCAACCTTTCCCTGCAGAGTGCACACCCAAGGGGCCGTAGGTCCCACAGCCCAACAGCTACAAAGGCCTCCCAGCACAGACACCTTCCCTGGGGAGCCCCCTGGCACCCACGGGCTCCGTCACTGCTTGGCTGGGAGGCCACCCAACATGTCTGCCATGGGGGGACCCCAGGCAGAAGAAGGAGCAGTGCCAGGATGGATTTTGTGTAGGTCCTACACAAACACAGGGGAACAGACATGGCAGGGAAGAGGGTGGTTGGGTGGTCCCCAGGCTGGGCAAACCCGAGTGTCCAGGATGGTTGGACTCACCCGGATCTCATTGCGGCGGATCTCCACGTCGCAGACCGAGTGTCCCTGGTGGGCCCCGCTGTAGTAGCAGCAGAACTGGCAGACGGCCACCTGCTCGGCCTCGCAGTGGTACAGGCGGTAGGCGTTGTGCTGGGGGCAGCTCCAGGCCCGCACATCCTCTGCCTCCACCAGGAGATGCCCCCGGGCTGTGGAGGGCTGCTGCAGGTGGGTCTGGACATGGGACTGGCAGCACGGAGCCTCGCACCTCAAACAGATCTTCTGGGCCGGCAGCGGCGGGCCCCGGCGGCAGAAGACGCAGTGCAGGACTGAGGGGGGCTTCTCCAGGTTGAGGGAGTTGAACTTCTCCACGATGTTGGTGAGCTTCAGGTTCTTCTCCAGGTTGGGCTTCTGGTTGTAGGCCTGGTTGCACTCCGGGCACCGCACCAAGCCCGACTCCTTGGCCCACGCCTCCCCGATGCAGCCCCGGCAGAAGTTGTGCTTGCAGGGCAGCTGGACCGGCTCCACAAAGACATGCAGGCAAATGGGGCAGATGAGCTCCTCTTCGAAGCAGTTCTTCCAATTCTCGGCCATCTCTGCCGGCAGCTCTGTCAACACTTCCCCCCAGCCGCTTCGGTCGCTCAGTGCGGTCTAGGGGCGGACGCCGGGGTCTGTCCTCCCTGAAAGGGGAAGGCTGAGGGTGAACGGACAGGCTCCCCCCTCCCTGCAGCACACGCCATAAATAATAAACCGCAGCAGATTTTAAAATCGGGGATAAAATAAACCACAGAGCAGCACTCTAGGAATATCCGGCAAGAAAACGCAATGTCCCCATCGCTTCGTTAAAAAACAACACAAATGGTAAAAAAAACCCCAACATGATCCTGTTGGACCTACAGCCCAAAGTCCTAACCACCCCTAAAAGCCATTTGCTCATTTTTACCCCAGAAGGTGAACTGAAACTTACCAAAGGTTGAAAAAAATCCATACAAAATCCAGCAGCAGAGTCCAAGTTCCATATAAAGCTCCTAAATTTAGCGCTCCGGATCAGATTTTTCTTTTCTTAGGTTTGCAACTGACATTCAATATTTTAAAGGGACTTTTGTCCCCCACCAAACCTGGCCAACAGCTGAGGGCAGCGACTCGCTCGGGCTTTTTTTTTCCCTTCCCTGTATTTCTCCTCCCTCTCCCCCTGATGGGAGTTGGGAATCAGAGTCTTTTAAAGGAAACAGATCAAAGGGTTAAGATCCAAAACGGGAAAAGGAGGAAGATTAAAAAAATAATAATAATAGCGACGATGACGATGGCGGAAAAACGAATTCTCTCTGCGGCCCCCGAGATTTGCTTCTAAATCGGAGGAACAGCAGTGAAAAAAAAGGAAGAGGGGAAAAAAGACAAGACAGGGAACAA
>VXBC01005339.1:377652-477991 GCA_013399945.1 Ploceus nigricollis
CACGCGGCCCCGCCGCCGTAAAGGGGACACGGCCGGCGGTGGGGCCCGGCGCCGACCTCCGCCGGTGCCTTCGAGGAGGCCGGGCTTGGGATGTCCCGTCTGGCCACTGCATCGGCCGTAGGGCCACCCTGCCTGGCCACCAGCGTCCCTACGCGGCCAGCGCTGCTCAGGGTGCCAGTCCATAAAAAGGCTGATTGCCCTGGAACGAGTGCACATCTGGGTCACAGCTGGTGCTGGGCACCATCCTCATCGTTGTATACATCTTCCTCGCGTGGGGAGCAGGAGGGGCAGGCACTGATCTCTTCTCTCTGGCAACCAGGGACGGGACCCGAGGAAATGGTCTGAATTTGTGTCAGGGGAGGCTGAGGTTGGATACTAGAAAAAGGTTCTGGTTGGGCACTGGAACAGGCTCCCCAAAGAAGTGGTCATACCACCAGGCCTGCCTGAGTTCTAGAAGCATTTGGAAAGCACACTAAGGCACACTGAGGATGTTTAATTCTTGAAGATGTCTTGTGCAGGCCAAGAGTTGGATTCGATGATCCTTGTGGGTCCTTTACAACTCAGAATACTCTGGGATGAGTGCTCTCAAGAGCCTCCTGTGTCCTCTTGACTGGCTTCTAGATGGGCTGTTACTTTGCACAGGACCATTTAGGTGCATTTCCTCCCTGTGCAGAGCCACAGCCGTTTGTCCCCTGGGGTCTTTCCCAAACCAGAAGCCCCAGCACCTTCTGCCAGAGCTCAGGGCACAGAGGTGTCTCTGTTAACAGCTCTCCCACCAAATGTTTCTGCAGCTGTTTTGTGGGACACTGTATATCTAACCCCTGCCATATGTGCCAAACTGCTGGGAATAAAGCACATTGCTGGTGTAAATCCATTTCGCACTGGCGAGAGCGTCAATGGCTCAAAACAAACTATTTACATTAAAAAATGCTTGGGGTCCACAGTCAGGTTTGTGGTGGAGTGACAAGAGGGCAAAGGCTCACTCAGCAGCTTCAGGATCTGGCCCAAACATGACCCTTGGGTGATGCTCTCTGATGGCAATTTGCCTCTGGGAGGGATTTAGCAGGAATTCCCCATCTGCAGCCTCAAACTTCTGAAGACACCACTCAGTAGTGTCTACTATAGCACCCTATATCCCAGTGCCTTGGACCACCCAGGGCAGCCTGCTAGAGGGATGAGCATTCCACACTACTCCCAGTATGGGGATTATCCAGGTCTTTCCACACTGTGTTTTACAGGAACCCCCTGTGTGTAGGCAGGTCCTGCCAAGAGACACTCTGATAAGGAGACAGTGATGGCTTCTGCTGCAGGACTGGGGCTCACCCCGTATCACCCCTCGGCCGCCCCCCTCCATTCCTGCACTCCTGGGGCTCAAGTGCCGATTGCTGAAAAGGGAGCGGTTTGCCATATAATTCCTGTGCCAGGCCTCAGAGCCCATGGGCTGTACCTCTCCTCCAGAGTTTTACAAGCCATCCGGCAGCCAGGACTGGTGGGAGCTGGGCAGGGCAGCATGAGATGTGTCAGAACCGCAGTCGACTGGCGGAGGCCGTGTGGAGGCAAACCTCTCCTCGAAAAGTCAGCACAAAACTATTCATGACTCTCACTTCTTTATAAACACACAGAGTACCAGACGGCCTCCAGTGACAGCCACCATCCCCACCCCAGCCAGCACAGGGCTCTTCTGCAGGGGCTTCTCAGGCCCCCTACACTCCCACTGTGGCTGCGCTGGGGAAGCTGGTTGGTATTTACCAGTACTTAAAGAGGAAGGTGGATGGGATGGGGATTAGCCAAACTGAAAGATGCGCCCTACTCCTGGCTGGGAATCCCTCTGTCCTGGGACTGGCACTCTGTCATCATACCCACATCTGGATGATGCCTTCTCCCTGCCCATGCCAGAGAAACTCCCTTGGCAAGGGAAGCCCCAAAGCCAGGCTGGGCATGGCAGCCCTTCCACAACCAGCATGAGCTGCCTGGAGGAAGGCTGTAGACAGGGCCCCCTCTGCCTACACAGCTCCCAAACCCCCTTCCTGACAGTGCTGGGTGGCTGATGAACACCAGCAGGAGCAAGCTGCAGAAAGCCTGCCCATGCTTCAGTCTCCCCTCCACCAGGATCTTGGTCTGGGTCCCACACCATGCCAAGGGGCCACAGAGGTGGTTTGTAGCTGAGTCCTGGTGTACATCTCTCAACCTCCCCCAAGTGTCAGTTTTCCCAGCCACTGCCAGGGCATCATTCCCCTTTGCCAGAGGTCTCCCTTCAGCAGCCCTTAGTCCTGCTCTGGAAAGAGCACTTCCTGCCCCTGTCTCCCCAGTAAAGTATCAGCTTCTCTGCTGAGCCCTCAATGAGCACTGGCTGGACTGCAGGTACGCACTTGTCACTAGCTCTGGCATTGAGGTGGCATTGCCTGGTACAGACGATGTCCCTGGGAGCAGGGGTGGACTTGGCTGCTCTGCAGAGCTGAGGTACCAAACACATTTTGGTGTTTAGGGCTTGGGACCCTGCTGAGCTGATGGTAGAGGGAGGGTGTTTGCAGAGATTTACGGAGCAGTTGGCTGTTAATGTGACACCATACCTGTCTGCCACCACCCTCTCTTGGGAACACTCCTGAAGGCTCTGGCACACAGCCCTGCACCTTCCCCAGAAGCCTTGAGCCCTCTGGACGTGATACAAAGTGCTGTGTTTCTTGGGTCATTTATAACTCAACCCATCAGAGAAAAAACATCACTCCCCTTCTGTCCCCTTCCATGTCAGGCTGGTGAGGTGGCTCTGTGTGATGGGGAAAGCTCCCTCCACCCTCCTCCATGTGATTAACACGCTGAAGGTTTTCACTGAAGTTTAAGTTTTAAAGCTGAGTTTAAGGATGTAAGGAAGTTGCAGGGCGGCAACAGTCTGGTTTCCAACATTAATCTGTCTGCTTATGGCCATCCCCTGTTCCTGTTTGGGGTGGAGGAGGAGGGAAACAGCCCCATGGAAGAGGCACAATGCAGAGGTCCCCACGGTCACCTGCTGACCCAGTCCAGGACACACCACCAACATGCACCACTTGTGCCCAGCCATCCCATGGAGTCACACCTGTCGCTCACACAGTGACCTGCCTGCTGTGGCATCCCCCCAGCCTGATACCTTTTGGGAGAAGATGCACATGTGTGTATGCAGAGTGTCTGCAGGGGAAACCTCCTGCCTCTGACATTAATAAGAAGGGACCAGAAGCAGGGTGTGCAGCCTGGTCCCCAGAGAACACAAAGCAGGTTCCCAGTCCCCCAGGCACTGGGATCCAGCGACACCCACATCTGACACTGGAAGCTGGGAACAGGTCTGGAATGGTGTGCTGGGTGCAGGGATGGTGATGCCCTTGTTGGCCCCGTGGGAGAGCCTTACCCTTGTGCAATGGGTGTGCAACTGGGGCTCCTCTTGGGGCAGAAATGCTGGGCTTTCTCCCTTCCTCCCTGAGCCTAAAGCACAGGCCAAAGTGGGTATTGAGGGCTGGCCAAGGGGGACTGCATGTCAGCGTGTTGGAGGGGAGCTCTGCTTTGGTTCAAGCAAATTCGGGGTGTAACAGCCCAATCTGAGGTTGACTGGGTACACAAATCCAGCGGTGCACAGCCAGCCAGCTGTGGAGCAGGGATGATGCTCCAGGGCTCACCGCCTTGGCTGAGCTCGGGCTGCTGGTGGGTGCTGGTGAGTGCGGCAGCGGGTCCGGCAGCTGCGGGGCTGGAGCACCGGGAGCCGGATGAGGGCCGGTGCAGTTCCCTGCTTGGTGGGGTTTCTTTCTATGCAAATGCCTGGGAGCAGCTGCCCTGCCGGCGTGACTCATTTCCTGCTCTTGTGTCACATTCTGGTCAGGCCAGTTTGGCAAAGGCTTTCTTCTCTCCCTCCCTGGCTTCTCCTCCTTCTCTCCCCAATGCCGAGGGCTGGGATGTGCATTTGCTCAGTCCCTGGCAGGATGAGGCAGGATTTTCAGGAAACTGCGTCAAAGCCACAAAACCTCCATATATATTAAAAAAAAACCCCAAAACAACCAAACAAAAAAATCCAGCACAATTTTCTCTTATTCTTTTTTTCTGAGTATGGTGGAGACTGGCGGCCAGACAGGATCCCCCGCTCTTCCCCCTCCTGGGGTGGCTCCTTCCCCTGAGACCCAGAGGACAGGACCTGGCAGAAAAGCTGTAATAGTTTGCAGGGTGGACAAGGGGAAAAAAATGCAGCTTGGTCTCATTTTACCTTCTGCTGCCAGAGCCGGGCTGCCAGTGGGCAGCCTTTAACAGGGCATGGCTGGCGAGAGCATCCAGGGCAGCCACCATCCCTGGAATTTGCCCAACATTTCTGTTTCCTCACCAGAGCTCTGGGGCAGTCTCACCACTGCACTCTGAAAAATATACTGGATGGGGTTAAAAGTAACTCATTCATCTTAAAAGGGGTCTGGAAAGGTTGGTAGCAATCGATGACAGATCCCAGTGTGGTGAGTCTCCCACCACAGGTTGGGAAAAGGGAAGGCAATTCTGGCAGTGAACCCCTCTGGCTGCTCCCACAGTCTATCCAGGCTGGCACTCCTCAAAGCTCAGGCTGTGCCACAGGCAGAAAAGTCACTTTTTGAGGCATTTCCCACTTGATCTGTGTTGTAGTGGTGAGGTCAGGATTTACAGCCTCCCAAGTGGCCATGTAAATCCTCCTGCCCCGGGGCTCTTTCTTTGCTGTGTCACCATCCCCTGGGTGCAGGGACACACACATCCCCCTTTGCTGCCCCCAAGGCCAGGGCAGAAAGCAGCAGCCCTTTGCCTTGAGCCCGTGGCTACCAGTGGCCCGGTCCTCCCTCTGCACCAGCCCTTTCCCTGGTGCATCCATCTCTGGCACGGCATCCCACACCATAGTGAGGCATTTCCCTGAGGGAAAGATGGAGCTCCTCAGTGCTGCCAGCCCAGCAACAAGCCTGGGACATGCAGATGCCAGCCCCAAATCTGATCGTGGGAGAGAGGATGGGAGCAGGATACAATCCCACCACCTCCATTTCCATCTGCAGTTCAATTCAGCCAGTCTCCCACCAGAAGGCCCCTGTGGTCCCTGCCCAGAACAAGGTGTAATCTTTGCAATCTTCACATCAGTTTCTCAGCCTTCCTGTTCATTTTCTGCATGTTCCCTGCAATTCAAGTCGGCTCCAGCCAAATGACCCAGTGCCACACACATGCTAAAAAGCTCCCTGCCACGGAGCTCTTGGGCTTTCCCGTGAAGGGCAGAGCATCCAAGGCTGCCATGCCCTGTGCAACCCCAAACCCAATGCCCCAAAGCCAAGTGGTGCCACAGAGCTCCAGTTTGGTGCAGCTGGAGGAAACTGAGGCAGGTGAGGGCATGGGATTGCTCCAGAGCTGCGGCCCATGCACTCACTGCTGTTGGGGTTTAAACTTCCTCTCAGAAAGCCTAAAGGTCTGTTTGCCAACAGTGAAGGGAGAAGCAGGAGGGCACTGGTATAAATTAGGTTAGGAAGCATGGCTAATAAACTGTCACTCCTGGTTGTGTAATGGGAGCAATTATTGGTTTAGGTTTTGTTAAGACACCAGGAAGGAAAACAAGACCCGTCTGGGGGTAGGAGTGTGATGGCAAACAAAAAAGGAGGGTCCTGTTGACAGAAGGATGAAGCTGCTTTTGTGTTGGAGGCATTTCTGTCTCATCCTGGTGTGTTGGCAGCCTGGGGCTTGAACAGACTCCTGCATGGGCAGTGCAGGGAGGGGGTTCCCAGCTCTCTCTGTGCTCTCTCCTTCCCCTGGGCACCCCAGGGCTCCAGAGTTTCTAGGCAGGTGGTTTTAACCTTTCTGAAGTCTCCCTGTCCATGATCCACTCTGCTCAGCTCAGCGCTTGGTGCCCACTGTCCCCCCACAGATCCTCCTTTGGGGTCCAGTGGGGACCGGTGGGCAGCAGGGCCCGTGCTGGGCTCTGGGAGAAAAGCCTGGGAGAAGTGCCTGAGCTCTTCCTGCATCAGATGGCCCTCCTCTCCCTCCCTTGCTGCCCACCACCTTGTGCTGCCCCCTGCACTGCTGGCAGCAAACACCTCTTTGTCCGTCCCTCCCTGCTGCCAGTCTCTGAAGGGAGAGACTGGTGGTGGAGGTCACCCAGAGCCTGGCCAGAATAAACTCAGAACTCTCCATGAACAAAACCCCAGGGCTCTGACAAACGTGTGGTGGGGACACCTGGCTCCCCTCCATAGGTGTCAGGAGAGTGGGAGGCTCCTGGAGTGAATCCAGCTAATCCACACCACTGAGGAGGGGCTGTGGCACCTGGCAGCCAGGGTTAGCCTTTAACCACCCAAAACATGTCAGAAAGGGAGAGGAAATTCTTGAGGCATCTATTAACATAAAAGGAGTCATACTTTATGTTCGGTCCCACTTATGGCTTATAAATGATTACTGCACTTTTTAATAAATGGTTAATCAAGTGTTAGAGTCCAAACAAGTTGATGGGTTGCTTATTACCACAGTTTATAACCTTTTATGAATGCCTTCTGTTGATGTACTTATAAACATCCATACCACGTACTTCTCATGTCTTGACACGTTGGTCACATCTGTTTGAAGTTTATTAACTCTTGAGCTGCTCGCTAAGGGCAGGCTGGGGGTATCCCACTATTGTTCTGTATCAATCTGTGCCACTCAGAGGGCACACCTGCACCAGCTGAGGGGCGGTGTGGGCATCCCCCTTCATCCAAAAGAGGCTCCAGGCAAGCAGGATGCAGCTGCATCAGAAATAAGTTGGCAGTGGGGTGTTGCTCTCAGGAGTGCATTTTTTTTTGGCCACCAGGACAAACAGCCAAGGGAAGTCAGTGGGAGATTCTTCCTCTCTTGAAGTCACCGAGCTGAGACAGGACGTCGTCCTGGGCCGCCCGCTTGAATCAAAACCACAAGTTATTGGGCTCAGTGCGAGGGGAATTGGGGGAAATTCTCTGGTCCTGCAAACACAGGAGGTAAAACACGATGATTTAATGTGCTTTTCTGGACGAGAAACCCACGGAAACATCCTTGGCCATCACTGTTCCTGTGCAGCCGAAGCCCCCCTCCCACCATGTTGCAAATAATGAAATGAAACTTTCAACAAGCTGAATAATCAGAAAACAATTTTCCAATAAAATCATTCCCTGAAATCTCCTTTTAAGGAAAGGACTGGGATTCCCACTGCCGAGCCTGTTCCCAACGCCTCACAGTATTGTTCGGCTGGCTGTGCTGGGGCTGGGCAGGCTGCCACACCGCCCTGTGCCCCCGGGGATGCTCCCTGTCACACAGCCCAGCTGCCCCTCCACTCCTGAGCCCCTTTGCCTTTATGTTTCCCCTTTTGCTGCAAGCTTCTGATAATTTTCCTGTTCAAAAAGCAAGTGGGACATACGAGGTGCCATGGCCCCGTGATTGCTCCAGCATTTTTAACAGCCAGAGAATGGATTTGTGCATTAAGCAGACAGGGATGATCCCAGCCCGGGCAGCAAGCTGGGTCTCCCAGGTCATCTTGGCCTTGGACACTCCTGAAGATTTTTTAATATCTAACCATGCTTTTTCCTTTGCTCCCTGCTGTCCAACCCTTCCAAAGTGGGTACCCCATCTCCTGCAGCAGGAGCATCTCCAGCAGGGGACAGCCCTGCTCGCTGCCCTCCCATGGGTTATGATTTGTGGCCAGAGTGTAGAAAGTTTGAGGAAATGAGAATGCTGAGAAAGGGCATTAAAAATACTCCTCCCCTAGGAAAAACAAAACCAAACCTGAGGTACACTTTTTTGGAAAGCCACTGTGGCAATGGCTGCTGCCTGAAACGAGGCTGCAGGCAGTGCTTCCCTGTGGCAGGTGAGTAGTGGGGCATGGAGGGGACGGAGGGGACAAAGCCTGCACTGAGGCCACTGTGGCTGAGCTGCTATGGCCTGTCCAAACACTGCTTCAGTTCTTGTGAGTGATGAGGTGACAGGACAAGGTAATGCCATTTTTTTCCCCAGTGCAAACCCTGCCTGACAGCAGGAACAGTTGCTCTGAAAGCTGTTTGGAGAAGCTGGAGCTTTTAGGCAGCCGTGGGTGCCTAGACAGGGAGCTGGGGTATGCAGGGGGCTTCCCTACAGCCTCCTCCCACTCCTGCCAGGTCCCGGTTTCCTATGCCAGACCTGAGGCTGTGACAAGCAACAGGACAAGGATGCCTGCTGGTTCCCTGGTGTCCCCAAAGCTTGGCTATGGGACTGGGGGTGCTTGTCCTGTGCCAGAGGGAGGCAGCAGGATCTGGCCAAGCCTGGCTGCTCTGGGACCCTCTCCAGTCATGGCTTGGCCACCGGGCCCCCAGGAATATGGGGCGTTAACATGTTGGGTTCTATGCACTGGGTCGTGTTGGGAACGTCTCCTCTGCACTGAGGTGCTGCTGGGGCCAGCTGTGCCACAAACATCAGCTGGGAGAGACAGCAAGCAGGAGAGAAATGAGGGAAAAAGAGGGGAAAAAGAAAAACCCAAAGGGACATGGTGTGTTGATCTCCTGTGAGCACACATTTCTGGGTGTTGTACGACACATCCTTGTAGTCCAGGGGGCTGAAGCATGGAGAACACTTCCTTCCCATGTCTGCACCATCTTGCCATGGGCTGGGGGTGTGCCATGGGAAGGGACATGCTGTGGGGGTGATGCTTTGTGAGGGGGTTGGGGGTCAGAACGGTTCCTGGCCCAAGTCCAGCCATTTTGGCTCTGTCCTGGGTGGGCAGGGAGCACCACGGGAGTAGGAGCCCCTTGCTGTGGGGATGCTCCCTTGTTCCACTCATGGGGGCCCATCTCCCACCCCACTCCATCTCCCTCTTCAGCTTCACAGGTGCACCCTCTTCCCCACTGAGGTTCCCAGGCACTGCCATTCACTTCTCAGATGGGAAATGAGCCCCAGCCCTCTCTCCACACTCCAGAAAAAAAACACCAAGAGAGGAGTGAAATAAACAAACAAATCCCTTCCCTCTCCTGGCTTGGCATCTGCTCACAGCCCTTCCATTATTAATTAGAGAAGCTGCCGGCATTATTAGCAACAAACCGCTCCTAATGAAGTTCAGAGCCGCAGATCCAGGAGGGGCTCCCAGACACTGCTTTTCAGAAACCTTAATTAAATTCACTGCCCGAAGGTGCTTTTGGCTGGGGTGGAGGCAGAGCAGTGAGGCTGCCTGGGCTGGGCACAGCCGTGCCGGTGGTGGGCCCTGGGGGGAAGGGTGCCAGCAGGAGAGGGGCACCCCGCTGTGCCACAGCTCCATGGTCCCCTCCGGATTTGGGGCCGAACAGAGGAATCAGCTGGGATGCAGTGTTGCAAAGGGAGTACTGCCTGGCCACCACAGGAAAGGCGAAAGTGGACAGTTTAATTCATTAATTAAATTACCAAGTGGCTGATGATGAGGGCTCCCAGCACCACATGGGGTCCCTTGCTGGTCTGGCTCTGCTGTCCTTGCTGGGATGTCCTAAAGGGGCAGCCCTGTGCTTGTATATGCTTCAAAAACTGGGAAGGCAAAAGGCGTGAGGGGGTCTTGGGCCAAAGAACCAGAGTGGGTTCTTTGTGGGTGGTCTCTCTGCCCCCGAGCCCCTGTCTGGGTAAATAACCTCACTGGGGAACCCCACTGACCATCGAGATTTCCTCAAGTGAGATGGTGAAACCTTACCAAGCTGTGGTGGTGTTCTCTTTGTCATGTCCAGCAGGAGCTGTTCTGCACTGGCAGAGCCTGGAGATCTCACTGCTTTGCATTGGGGCTGGGGCAGTTTGTGTCTGGACGCAGCTGTAGGAGAGGTCTTAGGAAAAGGATGGCTTTCACTCCAAACTTGAAAGGAAAAGAAATCCTTGCAGAAACCCTTTCTGCTGATTGCTCCCCTTTTGATGCAGGGTGGGCTGAGATAACACCTGCAAAGAGCAAGTGCAAAACCTGCCTAAAGCTGGATTTTGGCTCTCCATGCATCCTTTCCTTTCCCTGTCATCCTTCCTCTGAGCACTGCAATCTCCCTCCCCCCCTGCCCAGATATTCCACCCTTTCTCTCTGGCCTTAAAGGCATTTATTACTGAGGAGTGTAAAAAGATTACTGCAAAATCATTCTGTGTTACTGGGAAATCATTGCAACATTAGCTCAGTAATATTTTTTCATAAGTGTTTGCTGTGTCTCTTCTCCAACATATTCAGTCTCTGCACACACATCCACACCCCCACAAATCCCACTGAAGCCAGGAGGCACTTGGCAGAGGACAGGAACACGGATCTGACCTGACACTCACCCCAGCTCCCTCCTTCCTGTGCTGGTGGACGAGGTTGCCACCCCTCAGCCAACTGGCTGCATCCTTGGACCCACGTGCAAGCACTCCCTATTCCAGCTTGTCCAAAGAGCATGGAAAACCCTGGCTGTCAGGGCACTCAGGCTGCCTTGACTCAAGGGGTTTTGCCAGCAGATGCTCATGGAAGATGCTGAACCTGGTAGGCCCTGGGACCAGTCACTCTGCTGAGTTTTTAGGGGAAGAAAAGATCCCTTTCCTTCCCACACTTGTACTCCAGAGGTCTGGGCAAGAGACCCCGCTTCCCTGGGAGCAGGGAAGAAGGTGCCAACGAGGAGAAGGAGCTGCCAAAGGAGCCACAGAGCTGAGCAGGAGACAGTCAGTCCCACCATGTTGCCCGCAGAGAAGGACACTGACAATTCTGCAAATACCTTTAATGCACTTAGAATACACGGGAGGAAAAAAAAATGTTTAGTGATTCACAAAAATATTACAAAAAGTCACGTGCAGGCGAAACACACCCAGCACTGCAATAACAATGTAAGAATTTACATTAGAAACTAATATAAAATATTTAAAAACCTCTGCTAGTTTAGCTTTCTGTTTGTTTTTTGTTTTTTATAAAAAAAAGGAGGAGGGGAGAGGGAAGAAAGGCCATCTACAAGGTACTGGTACACCGGCCACAGAAACACAGGCTCCTTCCAGCCCCGCTGGGAGTGTCCTGGGGCTCCTCCATCCACACAACCCCTGCGTCCGCAGACCACACACACACACACACACACACGTACACGGCTGAAGTATGAAGTACAGAAAAGTTCACCCCAGGGCTGCAAGGGCAACCCCAGAGGTCAGGGTTTGCTGTGGTCCCAGTCACCCATGTGTCCCCTGCCCTGGGAACCTTGCCTTTGCTTCCATTCAGCACACAAAACAAGTAGTGTCCCCAGAGAGAGGCAAAACCTCCATCCATTTAAAAAAAGGGAAAGTTAGTGTGTCCAGCCTGGGCTGGACAAGAGAAGGGTTTTGAAAGAGTAAACTTGGGTTTGGCACATGATTGTGGCCAAACTCAAAGTACCAGGACTACAGGGCTGGATGGGTGCAAGAAGCATCCCAGGGCCAGGGCCAGGGCCAGGGCATTGCTACAAGCCCCTAGCAGGATGCTGCCTGCTTCCACGGGGCTGCAGATTCCCACTCTGGGGAAAGCCAAAAGCCCAGAGCTCCCCAGCCTGTGATCAGTCCCTACCAGGACAACATGGCCACTCACACCCACCTCCCCTTTCTCAGCCCCTGTGCGTTTTGCATCCTGCTTGCTTCTGTAGGAAGACCGGCACAGGAGCCTCGTCACCAGCACCACAGAGCCCTTTGCTCCCATCCTGCTCGGGGCATTGTCAACAAGGCGTGTTTATGTAGGACCTACCGCACACGGTGACAGCTCGGTCCCTCCCACCCTCGCCGCTCCTGCAGTGGAGAGTTTCCGGAGCCGCACTTTTGCTGCAGTTGGGCCCCGGGGAAAGGAACAAAGGAGCCATTTTCATCTCCAGCCTCGTCGGGAGCGGAGGGAGAGGGCAAGAGAAAAGAACAGTGTTTGCAAAACACGACAATCGACAGGAAATTTTCTTCTGGCTTTTCGAGGTTGGGTTTGTTCCTCTCTCTCTTCCTCTTTTTAAAGAGGGTAGGCACAGCATCAGGACAGTTTAAAAACAACCAGGCCCTGGCCAGCCACATCTGCCATGTGCAGCCCTTCCTGGGCTGATGATCCTCTCTGCTCTCAGGGTTCCACAAGCCAAATGGTGAACATTGCTGTGGTCTTCCAACAAGGGAAAGGGACAGGGCAGCCCCTTCACAGCAGACTAGAAATGACGTTTATGAACTGATGTGCCACTTATGATGATTTTATGGTCTGTCAGCGACTTTAGGGGAAACAGAATCATGGTAGAAATGAAGAGGTGGTGAAGCACAATACACGACAGGTTCACTGCCTGAGAGACAAGTCGATACGGGACCACGTTTAAAACACATTTGCAACCTCAGGCCTATTCTCCATTTGAAATTTTGGACTCATGTCAAACACAAGGGTTGGGTTTTTTCGAAAGAAGAGAGAACAAGCAGACACTGCACAACAGAAAAAAATGTTATAAAAATAGTAGGTTGAAACAGAGCTTGTTAGGTTGAGAGACTTAAACCCAGCTTTAAAATCTTCAGAGGTGAACCCCATAAGCAAATGTGGATTTTGAGATTGCTTTGGATACAGTCTGGCTGCTGTGCAGGCTGGCATTTATTAATAGGGACAGATGCACAGAAAGGAATTCTTGGTTGCTCGACAATTCGTCTGCTCTTGCAGCTTCACTCACAGGAAAAATTAAGGCACAATGTGTTCTCTCACAGGAGGGCAGTCATCCAGTCCCTGGGAGGTGGAAGGGCTCTCCTGGTGCTGGAACCCTTCCTCACCTGGCCCAGATGGAGCAGGGGCTGAAGCCCAAGACTTGATACAGCAGAGCAAGAAGGCACAAGGCCATGCTCTGGGCTAGGGGAAAACTGGACACATGGGTCTAAGGGCTTCCTCTGGCCTGAAACTCTTCTCCCCACCTGATGTGATGCTGCCTTGCCCTGGCCAGGTACAAGCTGGAAAAGCAGGACATGGATTCTGGATGCCAACCTAGGAGGAGGGAAGAGCCAAGCATTGCTTTCAAGTGTTTTGGGTTTTTTAAAAAAATATTTCTACTGGTCCCAGATGAAAAACAACACAACCCTCACTTCTCCCAAGACCATTTGATGACCTGATGGTGTAATTTCAAAAGCCATGCAAGAGCAATTGAATATTTAAAGTGAAGAGCTTCAGAATATAATTTCAAATTACTGCTGGCAATTCCACGTAGAGTAAAACTAATATACACTATCCTCAAAGAATTAGACACAGCAGGCACCATCTATCTAAGCCACTGAAAATATGGTTACAGCAGCTACAAGACTGACTGCTCTGCTCAGATCACACCCTACATACTTTAATACTGAAATTATACATTCCTTGTCCTGTTTTTAATCAGAAATTGAGAGAGAGAGTAGCCTTGGCTTTTAAGACTTCTCCTGTTTCAGAATTGCTGTCACATGCTGGATTTTCAAGGCTCTTCATCTTTCCAAATATCTGAATTGACCTGCATTGCCAGATTTCTTCAAGAGAGAGAAATCCTGTACTCACTGCTTCTAAACTGCTTTCATTTCCATCCAGGTCACTGTCTTTAGCCAACACAAGCCCCACAGGTTTTGGTTCCATACAAACCTGCTTCAGGCCTTCTATACAATCGAGAAAAAAAGAGCACCAGTGGTCCTACCATCTCTTCAGGTTTGGGCTAGAAAAACACCATGATATTTATTAACAGTGATGACTTCCCTCTTTCTAACTACTTGCTCACTAAAATACAAAGGTTTCTTTTCCATTTCATTCACACACAGACATGTCCTCTTGCCCCAAGATGAAAATATCCAAACTTCACATCTCATTTACTTGCCAATGAGCAAGCCTTTGGCACGGTTGCAAACTTGATGTGAATTGTGAGGGGATGTCCTGTGGCTGCCCAGCTCTTCAGGATACCGAGTAACTGCAACTTTCTTACTCTTAGATAAGTTGCCGAGAGGCAGCGACAAGACCAGGGAGCTGAAGGGCTGACTTTCACCAGGTTCTCATAGTTGCTCTGACAATAAGACACAGAATTCTATTTTAGCAATTATTTGTCTAATATTTCCCCCCTTACCTAAATAGGAAGATTTCACTTCCTTCCCTTCAAGCCTTCCCCCCTCAATTGTTATCTGGCTACCAGTAAAGATCTGTGAGAAAGTGTCTCAGAAATAGAGATTTCTGGCATGCCACCTGTTCATAACTCAAATACACAGAACTATATATAAATACATGACATGGAACAAAAATACACACACACACACAAGGATACTGGGTGGATTATCACATGCATTCAGCGTGCTCCCTCTGAAGTCAATGGAAACCCAGCCCAGTGCATCTGATGAGAGTAAATACAGCGAGGAAAACACTTGCATGAGAAAGGCAGAACTGAAGCACAAGCCAGCTTGGAGGAGGTGCTTTCCCTGCATACAGCACCAGATTCCTGCCGTGAAAGCTCAAGGAGTTCATAGGGCAGGAGGTCCCAAGCTTTCCAGATGTGTGTCAGAGCCCAGAGAGGGTCTGATGGACTTCTCTCTGCCCCGTGCTGATCTCTGCATGAATAGCAACAACTGACCTTCCAAATGTCCCTTCTCCACCAAGATGTGGATTTTAAGCTCCTTTTAATGAGAGCTAGCATCTGGAAACAAGGAAGAGCAGCCAGCATTGTGGCAACAGGCCAGCTCTGCTGCAGCACCCCCAGCAAGCTCGTACAAGAGCATCCACGGGCTACTGTAGATGGCTTTGGGATTAAATTGTAGTTGCTGCCCTTGCCTTTTCCCCACTGCCACAATTATCTGTTTGCCCATTATCTTGTGGTGGAACACTAGGGCACATCATTTTTGAAGCTGGACTGGTAGGTTTTCATGCCACTTTCTCACCCAGGCTGTCCCTTGCACATACATCTACAGTGCAGAAGGGATGCTTAGTGCTAACCAGGACAATGAAAACTGGCCAGGAGATCCCATGGATGAATGCAGCCTGCCACAGCACAGAAATCACTCTGGCTGGCACATGCAGATATCTGAAAGTTTGTTCTTTCACAGCAGGATTTTAAGATGATCCTCTGAGTTCAGACAAAATGACAAACTCATTTACATGTAAATTGCTTTCATAGCTTTGCAGAAAGGAAGGTTCTGCAGAGCAGTGTTGGACCCTGCATTTGGCCTGCCTTAAATTATAATATAAAAACAATTATAATAATACAAATACTACTTTGTACACAAAGCACGCCCTCCCCTGCAAACCCTGGCATGCTTCGGTAGGTCCTACAGCCCTCTAGTCAATAGTCACCCTCTCTGCACAGAGAGACATTGAGTGACTTGCCTGAGGCCACAGAGGAATTCTGTAGCAAGTCCAAGGAAAGCTTTGTGGCTCCTAGCTCTGCTTCTTGACCAACATTAACCAGCCTCAAATATATGCAGGAAACATCAAAGCTGACTGTGCTGGGAAGAAATTAAATCAGAAAACAAACAGAAAACCAACCCCAGGGTACCGTGAGGCCTCCTGGACTTTGCTGTTTGATCAGGGGAGTTAAGTGTTAAAAGCTTTTGTTATACTTGTATTAGGATCACACAGCAACTGTGCATAAACCACCAGTTATCTTGTAGGCAGAAAGGGGTGGAAGGAAAGCTGCACCTCCCCTGACAAGGAGTGAAGAGTTGTCACCAAAAGACAATGGGCAGAGGAAGGCTGGGGAATATGCATCAGAAACACCCTGCAGCAGCAGCAGGGGGTAAAGCCTGCAGTGATTTGCTGCAGGTATCCACAGGGCCAGCAGATGATGCAGAGGCACAACCTGGCACTGCAGAGACCGGCTCCTCTGCACATGTTTTGCTCCAAGGAGGAAGCCACAGGGATCTAGAGAGAATGTATTTTCAAACTGGTTTTGATGTTTTACATTTCAAACCCATCTGAAAGGAGGAAGGTCAGCAACAAGAGCCACCACAGCGAGGCTAGAGGGAAAAATGGAGCTGCACTAGGGCACAACCCTGCTGGAACAGGGAGAATAGTTGGCTTCATTGAGGCTGAGACTCCTTTCTGCTGTGCCAGGGCTGCAGAGATCTCCACTTCATATGCTTTCAAGCAGCCCCCTGATCCTGCAGAGCTGCTGAAGTTGTCCCTGTGAACAAATGATCCTTTCTAGCTTCTCAAATTCTGTACAATAGCAAGGAAAAAATACTTGACAGTATCTCTTTAAAGATAAACACACTGTAAACAGGAGATCTCCCCCGCCCCGGTAGCTTTCTTCCTCCTGCTTCTGCAAAACCAGAGGTTGTGACCTTCCCTGGGGTTCAGGCACAAGGACAGGATGCATGAGAATAAAGTTGCCTCTGTTTGCAGTGATACCATAGCTAATAGCACCAAGACCAACACTTAAAACATGCCTAATTTGAGGGCAGGGAGGATCTGGATTTGTTTTTCTTGACTGAACTAGAAAGTTCATCTTTAAATCTGTTCAGCTTCAAGCATGTGAGCTTTTGGCCTCCTCTAAACAGGGGAAATACCATTCCGTTTCTAAAAAGAAAAAAAAAATAGCACATGGAAGAACAGTTCTGCAGTCAGTAAAAGTTTGGCTAACAAAAGGACTCCAGAGTCACGTAAAGAACATTTAATCCATGGATTATAGGCTCGCACCTGGCAGAAATGTATGTGTAAATACAGGCGTGCAGAGCGTCTACACCCTGGGCTAAGGCAGAGGGGAGTTCTGCAGCTAGGAGAGAGAAAGGATTCTTACTACTAATTTTCATAGTTAAATATTTCTCACTCGCACTCACACATACGCAGGCTGCTCCCAGAGAGTTCAGCCTTGGGAAGGATAAAGGAAAGGGCTCAGTTCGGTCTGGGCTGGTGCTGAGTAGCTCCTCTTCTGTTTGCAGTGGTTGTGCAGCAAACTCTTTTTATTTGCAGGCAGAGTTTTTACTGCATTAATTATCCTGTGAGTCACTGGGTAATGGACAGTAACTTGGCTCTCCCAGTTGTTAGAATAGTGTAATTCAGCTCTAATGCAGTGGGTTGTCGAACACGGCATCTGGCAAGATGGAAACTTTCAGTTTCTTTTCAGGCCAGCTGTACTCCTTTGGAAGTTTAAACTGTAAGACAGTAAAGAGAACCAGTTAATGCATATCACTGCAATCTGCACAGGAAAAACAAAATTGTTGCAAAGGCGGGCAGCCCCATGTTATTATTATTTTTTAAAACAAGAGGCCACTAAGAAAACATTTCCCCATCAGTATGTTTTGGACAGGAGTGGATATTAGATAATGTGGCCTGTCTCAGCTGCCAAAGTAAAGTCCTGAACTTTCAGCCCAAGCACTGTTTATTTCGTCAGATGAATTTTGGAGGGTTTCTGCCCCCATCACTATTTCCCCTTCCCAACATCTCAGAAGATTTGCAGCACAAGTGTCTTCCTCCCTATCTAACCATGTCCTTCTTCTTTCACCCAGCCCAGCCCCCAGAGCCCACATATGCTTTAAAGGGAGTTTTAGGGCAGCTTTCAAACCCCTGCTTGTTTAGAGTGGAATGTAGGTGAGCCATCAGAGCTCTCTGGTGTCAGGCAAACTGTGCTGCCCTGGCTGGGGAGAGCCAATGTGCCTGCACAGCATTCCTGCTGCAGTCTTTCCCACCTCTGGCACAAAGGCCTCACAGAGCCCTACAACGCCTCGTGCTCACACAGGCACTTGGCTGCTCAGGCTGTTTTGCAAACACTGGTTGCAGCACACAGAAGGGAGATTTTTTGCCCCAGTCTGGTTTACACAGCACTGTCTGTGGCCAATGTTTCCCAAACAAGGCAAGTCCACCAGTCCCATCCTGATGTCCCTGTTTGGGCTAGGAAGTCACCCCAACATCAACCCAAACACACCATGCAGGGACTGCAAAGGAGCTGCAAAGGAGCCTTACCACCATGCAGAGCTGCAAAGGAGCCTTACCACCAACCCTTCTCACAACCACATGACCAGTGCCCAAGCGTTTACACAGGTCTCTCAAACACAGCTCTGGGGTGGGGGTGAAGGTGTGGGGTGGAATCTCTTAGGCCACAAATCTGCCCCATCCAGAGCTGAATGGCAACCAGTTCTGCATAGGCATTTTATGCAATCCCAGTGGCTAGCCTGAGGACCCAAAACACATGGTGGGGGATAGCTCTGGAAGCCTGTTTGCAGGCTCATTTTGTTTTCAAAACCGTACTGCATCCAGTCTTGCACTGCCTTGCCCTGTGATACTCCCTGACACCCTGATGGAACTCCCAGGGAGGAATCTCGTGGGGACCCAATACCACCAGTGACAATCTGCCCTGGAGGTGGCTGATTCAGAATGGTTATGGATACAGTGGTCCTCTCCTAGGAGAGTCTTCAGACCCAGGACAGCAGCACCGTAGGCTTCCCAGGGGCTGTTTGAATAAGAGAGCTGGCACAAGGGGACAGTGACCTGGAAATCATCAGTCTTTATCCAATTACTTGTCTTTCTTCCCGTAAGCACCCTGTTTCTGATGGACACCAACACAGGCTCAGTGCAAGGTTCCTGCTAAAGGAGATCCCCTCCAGCTGCCTGCTCCACAGCAAGGGTGTCTCTAACATGAATTTGGTCCTGACCTTGCTCCATTTGCAGCTGCCCATGAGGGTGACCTGCAGTTGCTATCTATTGACCTTAATATGCTGGTAGTTTGTGGTCTGATTCATGATCTGGGGGCACAGCAGGAGGATTCTTCAGGATAGAGGCTACCACAAACTCCTGTTCGTTATCCTCTAGGAAACAAACAGCTCAAGTCCTATTTAAGTTTTTTTATAAACTCAAGCCCTGTGTATAGCTTGCATCATGTAATCTACTGGCCCTGCACAGCCAAGGGAATTCTGAGTTGCTGTCTAGGACATGTGAAAAACATGTAAAGATACTCAGACAGATTATTTCACATACTTTCACTTAACACAGGTGGTTCTTTATGCAGCAAAGGAAAGACCCCTCACAGTGCTTCATTCTACCACATGAACATCATCAGCAACAGTCAGGACTGCTGAGGAATGCTTTCAGTTGGCCCGACCCAGATCCTGCAAGTTACAAATCCTTGGAGGAATCTGGATGCTGAAAGATCACATTTCATCTCAAGTATTTTCCTTTTTATAAACAGCAGCGGTTCCAAAGCAATCCTCTTGGAGAAGTCATCCTTTGCATTTGTTTGTTTTTCACTTTTTAATTCAGGAAAGTCACAGTGAGTGGGAACCAAACACCCTGTCGCTGTGCCAGGAGCTGCCATGCTCTTTGCCTCAACGGACAGTGAAGGAACATGAGCCGTCCAAAGCCCTCACTAAAGGGCCTTCAAACCAAAGTGCTCCTGGGCTTCCATGGCACTAGCAAAAATGAGCTTTGGATTAGGTTTAACTGGATAAACGCTGGCCTGAAAGTCACTGCACAGCCAGCAGCATGCTCCCCTCACTCACACAGTGAGGAACACCCTGGCATTAAGTCAACTCTAGATTAAACAATTAGAGCCCTGAGATTTTCCTGGGGGGAGGGGAGCAGAGCAAGGGATGGGAGGGCTGCTCTACAAGCCAAGGAAAGTTTCTTTAGAGTCTGCAGGGAGCTGTAAAAAATGGGATTAAAAATATTACATGTCATTTCTGCCACTGATCTTTGAAGTCAAGCAGAATATTTATATGGCATGCATGGGAGACGGGGTGTTAAATGTTCCCCAGGAAGAGATCACATGGCAGTGGGAAGTTTAGTACCAGCTTTATAAAGCCCCCCTGGCTGTTGCTGTAATGCTTCCAGACTGGTGATGGTCCTTCACACACCGTGCAGGGCCAGCAGGTGAAACAGCCCTGCCTGCTTACCAAACCCACTAAAGGAGGCCCATACAACAGATTGTTCAAAAGTATATGGGCTACCACCACTTTCAGCCTTTCTGAAGCAGGGAAGGTGATGTGCTAGGAGCTGCTGGTGAGGACTACACCTATGCATGGCATGGAGGAAGCCCTGCCACCTGGCCCAGGGGCTGCACTGCTTTCATTTGGGGTGCTCAGATACCATGCTGGAAAAGATGCTGATGGAAACCAAAACACAGAGTCTCCCTTAATAGCTATCCTGGTCTTGTATTTCTTGCAATCCCTTCTCTCAGTGGCTCCGTAGTTCACAGCAGATGTGAAGGCTTAGCATGGCCTTAAGTCTATGGATGGGGCAGGGCTGCAGCCTGCAGGCTGAGGGGAGGATCAAAGACAAGCTGCAGGATGGGCTGAGCTCTCTGGGACAGTACATGGAAGATACAGGAATGATGCAGCCTTACTTCCTCTGGAGAATTCAGATCTTCTAAATCTTCCAGCATTCTCTCTACGAACTCTTCGGTCAATAGGATCTGCAAAGGAAATACAGTATTTTATGCTTTTGCACTCTTAGTTTTAGCTAATTGCAAGGAACAGCATGACTTCTGCACAGAGCAGACTGTACCAACTCACTCCTTCCCCTATGTCCTTCTTTACCGCAATACAAAGGTTTGAGGGCAAGGAGCTCCTAACTTTGTCTTCCACCCCAACCACTGAAAAAAATGTTGAAATTATACAGCAATCTTTTTTGACCCTCAATTATCTCCCTCAGTCTAAAATTAGAGGCTCAGCTTTAGACAGAAAGAGTGGGGAAGGAGGAAAAAGGGTCAAGATAACAACTGTTGGAGAGACAGTGGGAGACAGCCACTTTCATCTGATCCACTGAAGTCAAGCTCACAGTTTAATCAGGAGCATAGAAAGAGCCCGAGATCCATACAGAGCTGGGGCCCTGGGCATGGGGAATGGCCTGACAGCACATTGTTCACATGAACCAGATGCTGGGGATGGGAAGTGCTCCCAGAGGTGCCCACACACGGCACCCCCATATTGTGATTGCACATGCCCATCCTGCGTGCCCGTGCTGGGAAAGCTTTTGGCTCATCTCAGAGCCAGGCTGGCAAGCATGAAGCAGTCCAAGAAAACAGCTGCTGTCAAGTCAAAAGTCCTGGATGAAGACCACGACCCCAGCTCCATGGAGTCCCCCAAGTCACAGAAACCAGAGACATCACAGGGGAAATCAGCCCTGGGAATTCAAGCAGAGGAACTCCCACCCTCTTTAAAAAAATATGTGATAGGCAAAAGCAAACACATCCTGCCCTCTTCACAACAGCCGCAAAGGCCAGAGCTCCAGGCAGGACAGCTGGTTTGGCACAGGAGCAGAGACGGCCGTGCAGGACCAGGCAAACATCCCCACGCAGTGAGGGGGCCTTGGAGCAGCATTCCTGGGAGTTAGGTTGCAGCAGCATCCAGTGGATTATTATTTCCATTTTAGCCTACAGGTTTGTTTCTTTCCCCCTGCTCCTCCTTTCCTTCCTCTGGTCCACCCCTTCCTCCTCTCTGGCATCCAGAAGAGCCCACCATTCCCATGCCCCCTTTCTCACCCTTCCTCTCCCTGTTCTTCCCAGCCATGAGCCCTGAGCTCCAGAGAAAGGACTGTTCTAGCACCAAACAGTGGTGGAGCTAAGTGGCCAGTTGCACTGCTCTCCACCTCACATCTGGAAGAGGGGCAGCCAGGCTGTCCCAGTGCCCTGCAGGAAGCCCACCTCCTGTGCCCACTGGCTGCTTAGGGCCAGTAACACTAGTGGAGAGTGAGTGACTGCCAGGATGCCATGGGCAAGTGGAAGCCTCTGGGCTCCATTTTGGCAACACATAAGCAGGACTATTGGACAGAAAGAGAAATGCAATACTCTGGTCTCCCTTTCTTCTTTTGTTGGGCAAGACAAGAGATCCAAAAACCACTAAATCCACATCCAAGGTGTCTGCAGTCCTCTCCCCTCAAAACTGCCACACTGCTGCCACTACACACAGATTTCCTGGGGGATGATGGAACCACAACCTCCCCTCTCCACTACATTCCCCTCTTCACTTAGCTTCAACCTGCAGCAGGCTCCAGGCCAGGGTTTATGACCAAGCTGCTCAGCATGAATGCAGACACCTTTACCAGGCCTTTCTGATCATACCTCGAGCCTGAAAAAACTCTGCTTCAGCTTGGAGCCAGCAGCTTGCTGCTTTGGACAGGACTCTGCAACCTGGCACCAATCTGCAGACTGGCAAGCTGAGGAACATTGCACTGAAACACGCAGTCCCATCGCAAACTGCTGCAGTCTCCTTGCAGGGGCCTGCAACTCTTCTGCCTCTTGAACTGGAGACACTCATTTGCTGACTGTTTGCAGGAGGAGGGAGAAGTCTGTCCCTGTTGGAGGCAGGAGGGAACCTGATCACTCAGCTCAGGAGGAAGGGCTGGGTGGGGAGCTAGGGCTCTGCACCGAGAGGATCGCTTTCTGCGGAGGTGCAGTCTGCAGTGGGGTGAGGGAATGAAAACAATTTGGCAGACATCAAAATCTACAGAACAGCCGGAAAAAGGAGGAGGAATTGGTATTCACAGCAATCAGGCCAGGAGGAAATGAATATTCAGCCATCCACGGATGAGCAAAAATGCCAGAGGTTGGGATGGGTGAGAGAGCAGGAATGAGGAGGTGCAGCTTTGGCAGGGAGACTAGAAGACAAGCACAGCAGGAAGACCCCTGGGCACTCCCAAGGTGCCACAGGCAGGAGAGAAATGGGAGCCACGTGTGCAAGGCAGCCAGCTGCTCCGAGGCTGTAGGAAGACAAGATAGGGTATGCAGGGGTAAACAACAAAGAGTGGAGAGAATGAAGGAAGGGACAGGTCAGGTCTTGGCTAGGGACAAACCTACATGGAGCACTGTGCCTAGCATTGAAACTGGGGTGCGATGCCTTAAGATGGCTGAGCCCGTCTACAGCTCACTGCCCTCTCTCAGTGAATTTTAGTAATCCAGCTGAAAAAAAAGCACAAATTCCACTGAGGCACTGAGCTGAACTGGCTCCCTGAAAGGTCTGACAAGTGGAGCGAGACAGTAGACCACAGCTCAGCTCAGCTGCATTTGGGGGCTCAAATCAATGGCAGCCTGCTCTGTGCAGCACGTGCAGAAAGATCGCAGTGCCTTCTGCGAGCCCTGCATGGACAGTTAACTTTGGTGGATGGCAGGTGTCACAGGCTGCAGTGACAAACTGCTGCAGTGACATTCACACACACAGTATGTGTCTCAGAGCCTGTCCTTAACAGTCCAAGTTAGAAAAAAACCCACTCCAAATGCTACTACCCCACATTGCTGGGATGACCTGCCTTCCTTCCTGAAGAAGAAGGGAGACTCCAAAGTGCAGGTGTAACCAAATGTACAAGCTGCCACGTCTCACAACACAGGAAACTGGCGCTCTTGAGGCTCTCCTGAGCATGCAGGGGGAAGGCATGTGCCAGCAGGACACCAACTGCTTAAGAGGGCTTGGAAGCAAGAAGTATTGTCATCCTGGATTCGCGTCTAGACAAGATTTCTCCTGTTAGAAGTAGCCCAATCAAAACTGCCCAAGAGCACTAACGCCTATGCTCATACATAGATCAGGCTGCCATCCCCACCTGCAATCAGCTAAACCACCTTCGTGCTGGTGAGTGAGTCTTATGGAGAAGGTTCAAAATAAATCCAATCCTATCTCAGCGCCCCTCACTCACAATAGTTCACATTTCCAGTTCTTGTAGCATGCCTGCTCCTGCACAGTATGATACCCCATTACATTAACACACACACACGTTGTATATGCATGATATTAAAGGTGACATTCCCAGCAAATAAACATGACAGACTGCCATTGCTCTAGGCACCTAATTTAATTTCCTCTGGGATTTAAACCTTAGAAGCTCAAATTAAACAAATAGGCCTCACTCACTTTATACTTCAGAACTGAATCTGAGTTTTCCTCTGATGCTGTTGACTGATCTTATCAACAGGACACTACACAGAGATCACAATGATGAAGCAGCTTATTCCCTTCCCAAAAGAAAACAGAGCTCCACTGTTGTGCTGCAGCCGTGGGAAAAGCTGACACAATCTGGAGGGCAAACGAAGCCATCCCATGTGCACTGAACAAGCCTCTTCTCCCATGAAATCTCTCAGCTGGTGCTGAGGAAGCAAAGGAGCAGTCCCGAGCAGGTGCCCTGGGTGCTGCAGCAGCCCAGCCTCGCAGCACTGTGTTTCCATAGCCCTGTGCAAACACCCAGCCTGCTGAAGCTGGTCACAGGGTGCAGCTCAGCCTGTGCAATGGCTGTTTGCAGTATGAACAGTGAATGGCCCTGCCAGCCAGCTGCAGGTATCTGAAACAACTCCTTGGGTGCTGCACAGTCCTGCTCGGACCAGGATCTCCCAGACCTGACCTAGAGAGGCCTGGACATGTGCAAAACCATTGCCAGCAGATCTGGATTCCATTTGCTCTGTGTTTTGCGGCTGAGTGATGCTACAGATGCTCAGAAGACTACAACAGCCAGAAGATAAGTCCCTGTTTTCTATCACAGGTACCTACCGCACAACTGAAGTACAAAGTTTGGGTTCTCACCACTTCACTAACAGCTGCAAGTGTCCAGACATGTTCAGAACACCAGGCTAGGCTGTCTCATTCAGGTGGATGTGCTCAGGGAACACATGCTGTCTCCCTCTCGTGGCAAGTCTCACCTGAGCTTGCTGAAATCTACTTATTATCCATAGGGCTCACCTATGGGTCACCTGAAGGAGTTTATTTTGAAGCTTTCTGTGTTGAAGCTTTCATACCCACATCTGGCTGAGAAATCTGTATCATTACTTGTTACAGGTACTCAGCTGCAGGCATATTAAAACGGATGAAATCTAAAAGTGTACCCAAGATCATGGGGCTCCAGATGAGTTCGGCTGACTTTGAAAGCACCTGGTGCTTAGTAAAACATTAAAGACTTTATAGTCAGCTTACAGGTACCACCCCGCAGTTAACATCCCATCTCTCACTACAGGGTTCAATACTGCCATGAGGGATTGAAATTCTCAGCTCAGGAAAAGCTCCTGGGTTCAGAGGTCACACCAATGTTGAATGCCTGGCACAGCTGGCAAGACTTTGATCAAGGAAGACTCTCAGAGGCTGAGCTAGGAATCAAGCTGCACCTCTGCCCAACTTAAGGAAACATGCTTTGTCCAGGGCAAGTCACAAGCAAATGGCCCAGCTACACTGAAGCAGAGACTTTCACTGATAATACTCAATTTTCTTGACTACCGAGGAAAAAACCAAACAGTCACACACTTTGCCCTACTGCTCTATTTGCATTAAACACTGCAAGTTGCTTTTCTATCAGGTTTGTCAAAGAAAGGAAATCATGTTTTATTAGTTCTGGACTTAGTACAGAGCTGGCCTGTATGTCCAGCCAGAGAAGGTGAGGACACATTGCAATAAACCCCTATGTAAACCACACCAACCTTTGTAAGAAACTGTTCATCCATTGGGTGCTATGCCTGGAACAGGTGGAATAGTTGTATCCTAAGCCAAATCATTTGTTACATCTGCAAACATCCAGCAACTTTTATGAGTCCTTTGCCCTGAAAATGTTTCAGCTTAATTCTTGTTGTCAGCACAGCAAAAAGTTAAGTTAAACTGTGTCAGCCTTTCCCACTGAAATTTCCACCAATAAAATCCCCTGATGGGGGGATTGTGTTGTGCCACAGGCACCCCCCAGCCCACTGCTCTGCTCTCTCCGTGACCTGGCTTCTTTGCACTGCTTTGCTCATGCTGCAAGTGGTTCAGGGCAAAGGTCTTGTCACCTTTTTCTATGTCAGGCCAGCCCTGACACTGTCTGAAAAGGCCACCTTGCTGCCTGAATCCATCACAGCTCTCACTACAGCCTCAAAGGTACCAGTATTGCACAAACACCTCTGATGGGAAATTCCACTGCTGCTCTTCCAGGAGATTCACAACCCCCCTTGTAAAAGAGAAACATCCACTCACAAGTGCCTCAGGGACCCTATTGCTTCACACCATGATGTTACAATCCCAGAAGAGGAAATATAGGATGACACTGAAAGATTTTGACCTTGTGGGATCTTTTCATGACATTCTCAGTCACAAGATTGATCCCGAGGACCTGAGCTCCTTAGAGCCCAGACTGATGAGATCTATCGTGCAGACAAGGCTTCTTTGATTCAATACATAAAATTTGGCTCAGCTGGGGAAAGGGCTGGTAAGGAAGCCAAGACAACAGGCAAATCCAATTCTTTCAGAGAGAAAAAGCAAAGGAAGAACAGGCATTTCAAGGAATGCACTAAGTGGGTGGAAGACAACCTACACAAAGTAGCCAAAATCAAAGTCTCCTTTGAATGGCAAGGGAGGAGTATTAGGTGGCAGGATAGACAGTCAGTCAGATTAAGAAGGATGAAAGAACCTGACTCATCCAAAACTAGCCTGGACAAAGTACTAGAGAACGTGCTGCAGGAGAGTTGACATTGGGAGGATCATCATGTTCTAACGGTGCATTTCTATCCTAGATGAAATGTCTCATTCAGCTGTGAGGGAGAAGAACACAATGGGATAATGCAGTAAGATTTTGGGGAGTGTTTGGGGCACACAATAAACTTACTGGAAAACTGCTAGCTTAGATTTCTAAGACCTGCTCAAGAATTTGGGGAAAGGCACTCATAACATTCTAAAAAATAATTTCATGTGCAGACACATAAAACTGCTTTGGACAAGAGCACGCTGTAGTTGTACACAACTCAAACCAGCTTGTGGGTGTTCCTAAAGTCGCCACGCTAGGAATAACACATCTATTCAAGTGTGGGGAGACCAAAAATCAAGTCTATGTCTTCAAGAGAGGACATGACCCATAGCTACCACTTACAAGTGAGCATCTTCAGCATCAGAGTAGCTCTTTCAAATGTTGCTTTGAACCTCCATTGCTGCCATTATGCCAATGTGCATAAATGATTTAACATGTGGTCTTGCAGAGAGAAGAACCAGATGTGCTCATTTCCAGGGGAATGTCCTGACTCTACCGGAACAAAGTCATTCTCTTGTGCACTCTGTCTCTGTGACTAATTCAGTGTTTTATATGATGTGGAACAACTCCAATTGGAAGAGCTGAGGAAGAACCAAAATATCCTATAGCTGTGGTGCCCATAAAGCAAAGTAGAAATAGGGGTTTAAATTAAAGAAAAGAAATAAAATATGAGTTTCTCATATCCTATGCAAGCATTATATCCCTTAAATATTGATTAGAGAAGGCAAACTTCTAACACCTCTAGCCCTATTCTGCAAAACCAGATTTTTTTCCTGTTTTTATTGAAGAAAACTTTCTTATTTCTTATTTCTGGTTTCATTCAACATAAAAGGATTTTATTTCAGCTTTTGGTCTCTTTAAGGCTTTTGTTTCAGCAAGAAAAACTGAAAATATTTAAAGATTGGGCTCAGTCTGATCTTCTTTCCCAGATTTTTCACTTAGGTTGCCAAACCAAAAGAATGGATCATCCCCCATGACCCTGCTCACAGTAATCCCCTCTCTGCTGTTACTGCCAGCATAGATAGCACATGTTGATAGCTCCTGCATGCTGGATGCTTCCCACGGCTTCCATGTACCTATCCTGCCTACAAGCACATTTAACATTTTCTATGAAAGGTTTGACCTTCCTGTCCTAAGCCTCAACTTATTTTTCCATGCTGGATGCCTTGGTTTTGATTTTTTTCTAAAGGTTTTTAGGGGAAAAGGAATTGAGAGAGGTATTTTGGAAAAAGTGTATTTTGATAGTACTAGCAAATTCATATGATAATTTTGTTGGCATGAGAACCACCCCTTATTAAGAGGGTGACGAAGATTAGCAAACGAGTGCTCTGGAGGACAAGGGAAAGTCTTTCTTCTGATCATGAAAATGCTTTGCTAAGTCAGAAGTCTCTGAAAGCACTGTTTGCCCATAGCCTTCATGAGAAATGAAGAGTCCTTCTTCATTGAGCACATCCCAGCCCAAGGCAGCTATGCCCCAAAATAGGGCAGAGGTAGTTAGGGAGTGATTTTTTTCTCTAATCATTCCTCTGAGAGGTGAGGGATTGCTATGTCACCAGGCACATCAGGACTAATGGCAGGGAAACTCTCCAGCACTCTCAGTGTTTCTGCTGGAAATCAGACCATGTGGAGGAGGAGGAGAAGGAATTTTCCATCTTGAATGAAGGGGAGGAGAGGATAGCAGAGATGGGCCAAGATGAGGGGAAGACGGAGACACAGAAAAACAGGATGAAGGGCAGATCAGACGCCAAAGCTGGGGATAACAAAGGGCAAGGAGTCTGGAGAACCCCATTTTCACAGCCTTAACATCCACATGCTGTCAGATGGACATTGGGAACCTACTGGCATGGGGGGCAAGCAAAGAGGGCCCCCCAGCAGTGCCTGGTGCCAGAGGATAACACCCCAGTACTGCTGTGAGCTCTTCAGCTCACACAGAGACACTCACATTGTGCTGAGAAGCAAGGGGGTGCCAAATGCCAATGATCCACAGCCTCCACCTGCCTAACAGGATTAGTCCCAAACCCAAGTAAATTACCTGGAAAAAATACCCTCTGCTCCCAGAGATGAGTGACATTGAGCATACAAAACTCTGGAAATTGCTGCACAGAAACTATGCCACGCTAATTTGGCCCCAGTACGTCTGCCTCATGAAACAAATCTGTAATCACAGGATCACCTGCAGTTTTTCTCCAGCAAGACCTCTGCCCTGCTTAGTCCTCAGGATGGTTCTGCTCACTGAATGCAGCATTAGTCATAATTTCTTTTCATTATCATTCAACTTGTTTCCCCATTCTCTCCTACTCTCTTCCCCTTTATTTAGTATGCTCCATCCAACTACTGCCAGCATGGATAACACTGGAAGTACCTAATCTTACTGTCCACTACTCTCTCAGCCTCTGACGTGCTTGGCCTCACATTTCTGGAAGGCAGGGAAGTGCTCCCTTCCATACAGCAGATGGGGGATGGAGGCTCAAGTCACAGAGAAAATCTGCAAGAGCAGGAAGCTGAACATGGGTCTTTGACTACAGCTCCCAGGCCGAATCCCTGCCCCAAAGAAATCCTTTCTCTCTCCTGATCTGCAAGAACAAATTTTAATCTTTTCCTGAAATTGTTTCTGCTGTTCATCTGTGGAGCTGGAATGCCTGGCAAGCACTGAATCCACTGCATTCTTCACAGGATGTCCAGAAGAATGTTCTTCTGAACAGACATAGAAAAATGAGTGAAGAAAATGTTGAATCTGAATGTCTACTTCTTGTGAGTGCCCATCTCAAGACTTGCAGATCCCTGTTTTCCAGTCCACTTAGTCCTGTGTAGCACAGAGGTATGCACAAGGGAATTCCTCCTGACCTCCTCTTGTTGCTGGGAACACAGATCAGACTTCAGGTCTTGAGCTGGGCATCCAGAAAATGAGGAACACAAAGTCACTTGCCAGGTGAGAACATTTTAGCTTAAGACTCCGGAATAAGAGTACTAGAGGCAGGAACAGGACCCAGTTCTCCAGGGCAACATTTAACAGGCTTCACTGTAAGACTACTGTGATTTTTCTGCAATTACCTGCCTCATTCATTACACACTTTCCAATTTTAACAAATAAACAAAGTGGAAATCCTATAGGAAAGAGTTTACTCCATGCTCCTGATTCATCCCCCAAACACACTGCATCTCTGTGCAGTGAATGAGGCAAGCACACTGTTAAAAATATGTCTGATTCTTCAATTAGATATTGCATTGAAATATACATGTATAACAGGGGCAAGGCTAAAGTGCAGAGATATTTCTTACATTCTGTGTGCTAGATTTTACAGTTAACGAGGACTCTTTAACTATAGGTTTGTTTTTACTGCACTGTAGTGGCTTGTATGTCAGAGTCTGCAGTAGTATCTGATGCGTAACATGTACGTTGCACATGATCAAAGGCCTGAATGTCATCTTCTTGCCTAGAACAATGACTGCCTAAAGCAGCAGGAGCAGAAATTATCTAAAGGTAGAGTTAAACAAACCTCCTTCTCCCCTCTGGGGAGAGTAAGCAGTCCAGGTGAGCAAGGCAGGAGGGGAGAACAGCCTGCTTTGTGCTAGATGGGCAGAGAGCTCCACATAAAAGCAGAGGAGCTTTGCAGAAGCATGTCCTGACTCCCATCACTGGAGACTTAATGATGGTAATTCCCAAAGGATGATGCATGCTGACAGGCTTTGACACAAACTACCCCAGGATAATATTAATATGTATTAAAGGCTCAGGCAACTTTATTGGGACGGGCTTGATCAGTAACACATTTCAACAGAGCGTCTCTATCATCTGTCGGAACAAAAGTAAGGGAGGGAGAGAGAACACACGCACAACCTCACCTTGCTTTGGGAATGTTTTAGAGACAAACAAGGTCAATCTGTGATGAATTGCACATTTGGCGCAGCTCAGATGTTGGACCAAGGACGCTCCACCACAAATACGAATGTCACTGTGGGGCAGTTTATGTTAGAGTCTGTCTGCATGACCTCCTGCACAGCCTTTCCCTGTGTATTGGGAACATCTACTCCTTGGAAAGCAGAGGAGAGGTGCTTAGGAGGCAATGTGGGGGCTCTGCAGTCACAGCACTGGAGGAAGGGGGAGTGGAAGAAAGAACCGCGGAAGCCTTTGATCATGTGTAATGTTAATTCAAGTGTTACACATCAGAGACTTTGCCACAGTAACTAGCATATAAACAGGAGTCTAGTGTTAACAAGGAGGACTTCTTGAATATGTTTGTACATTTCTGAGTTAAAGCAATTTCCCTATTCAACAATACATGACATAGTGGAAGGAGTTCAGAAATAAACCAGCCTAACATGCTTAGACCTTTAATAGAATTTAGCTTCTTAGAACTAATTAAATGTTACTTAAATGAAAAAAAAAATTCCAAGTACTTGGGAAAGGTGCCAATTTGACAGCTCTGGAGAATGAAATAATCTAATCATCCACAGAGCATGGGCAGCAGCAGGACAGGCTTCCCCTACTAACATGCCTCAAACGTGACCTGGAAAGACTGTTGATAGAAATGGGGCGTACAATCTCTCTGGTCTAATGACTCCTTACTTTTTCTGCTGAGACTGCTAAAATGGTTCCCACTGAGTACCAGCTGTGGTGGTGAAATGGACACCTCTCTGGTCAGAATGGTGCTAGGATCTGCCAAACTCCTGTCATCTGCCAACCCTCCACCAGAGCCCAGTGACTCTCAGCTCATTGCTCAGCCCGGGAAGCAGGGGCTGATAGACAGCAGCTCTCGGGCCTGTCCCACCTTGGACGTGCTCCACTCCAGCCCACAAGATGTAAACAGGAGGTACTGTGTTTAGTCTGCAGGTTTGGGCTCTCACTGCACCAAAGCTTAGACTCAAGAGAAGTCAGTCTCTGGCTGCTGCAGAGTTGAGGCTGGGATTTTTAAGGCTCTTATTTCTAGCCTAAGATAGGGAAAAAGTCCACAGGAGGAAAAGCCTGCCATGTCTCCTCTTCTCCACAGTTCCTCTATTTACTTGTCTTTGCAACATGCCCCTGCATTGCAGTAATGTGCTTTCGGCCACCAATTCTCCTTGGAGCTCCTTGCTGTGCCTGGGGTCCCAAGCAAGGGAGGAAGAAAATTCTCTCTGGGCCTTGCTGTGAAAGCTTAGCAGGGCTTGCCAACTCAGCCAGCCCAGGCTGCAATGGACTAAACCAAACACAGCTCGCCTCCTTGGAAATATTATGCACCACAACTTCTTTTACTTCGGAAGCAAAGCCACATGAACCTCCCCCTCCCCTGCTCCCAACACCACAAGGAACGGCTGAGTATGGATCAAGTCTTCCCTTGCATACTAAGCCAAGAGTCTCAGACACTCCCACATCTCACAACCGGGTGCTACTCCTGTTGTCCCAGGCTGCTTTTAGCCTCCCTTCCTCCCCGCTTCAGCCTGTCCTCCTTTGTACTCAACACAGGACAGGGCAGGGGCCAGCAGCAGAGCTGGTTATGTCAGACAAGAAGATCCAATACACTGGCCTTGTGTAGGAGACAAGCGAGGGAACTTGCTTCTCCCTACCATCTGAGCCAGCAATTCTTCACCTTTCCATGCCACCTACTCCAAAAATCTTTCACATTTTTCAGCACCAAAAGAGGCATGAAAACAGCCAGGTTCATAAGGGTTAACATGTCTGTATGGTGACATAATTATTGCCATTCTTCACTGTTTAGAGGTTACCTGACTACTCTACACATCAATATATTTCAAGATGTGATGTAAATGCAAACAAACACTCATGTTTGGAGTTAACACAGTCACAAGATCCTGTGTATCGTGTTGGCAAGCACAGGAACCAACAGCAAATGACCCACCCTTAAACCTCACTCTTTGCTGTTAATCATTATAGGAGCCTTGCACTTTCCAGTCAGAACAATCAAAGCAGGCTCTTTGAAAATCCCTACATGAGATGGTTCTGGCCAAGATCAGCTCCTTTACAAATCATACAGATTATGATGTCCTCCAGACATACGAATGCAGGCTGCAGAATGCCTTGAAAACAAGTCATTGGAACTGCAACACTGCAATGCTGAAACAACCCCCTGTCTTCAAAACAGAAGGGGAGGCAGGAATGCCACAGTTACAGTGAAGGCAGAGATGTACTGTACATATAGTCCCTCAGAAATGGGCTTTTCTGCATTAGCACATTCCTTCAAGATTTTTTTTTCACAATATGCTTATAACCATAAAGAAATTCAAGGGTAGAACAGCGCTACACTGTCAGATCATTAGTACATCACTGCTCTAGGGCTGACCCTCAACTCCAAGCAGATGGGGATTTTCCAGGGAAAATCTGTGGCACCAAGAACATGTGGGTGCAAAAATGTGTGGGTGCTTCAAGCAACCACAAGCTTTTATCAAAGAATCAATAGAAAAGAGCTAAAACTGAAAGGCATTGCTCTCTGTGCCGCTCTCCCATTAGGGATGACGACAAACTGAGATCTTGGTTCTGCAGGATCACAGTCCCACAGCTTTCTAGCTCTTCTGCCCTGGCTCCATTCTTGTTTAGGTCATTCCACTCTGCCTCCCCAAATTCCTTTCTGGAAAAAATCAAGAATAAATACAGCCTGTAAAGTGTTCACCGACTTCAGGAAATGGATACTACTGTATTCACAGATGATGTCTGAATTTCCCAGTCAATTATCTTTTTGAGTTCCACTAATATAAATAGCAATATTTCACCATTATTTTTTGAGGCCATAATTACTGAAAATATTGTGCAAGAGCTATGAGAGATGTTGCAGCAGAAAATACGGGTTTGTTACACTTTTAAACAACATAAGCCCTTAGCAAGATAATTTTTAGGTCACAGTAAAGGAGGAAAGGGGAAAATCAGGAGACAGGCTTTCTCACTTGTAGCCAAGGTCCGTGGGCTGCATAGGGGTGCTCCTCTGTAGCAAAGGCTCCTTCCACTCCCGTTGATACAAATGTGATTGCTGTATCTCCTGTAATACTTTTATATGTAAAGTGCCGTCCATGTAAGAGCCTTCCCCTGGGGAATGAAACACACGTGCATGAGTTGAGAGGGCATGTGCAGCATTCAACACAACAATGGAGATACATCACTACTGTTTCTGCCATCAGCATGGGAAACTATTTTGAAGGCAGCAAATATTTATTTTTCAGGAATATAAGAATGATTTGCTCCAAAAAGCAGGTGCTAAGCCTCCTTCTGAGGCAGGGAGCTACCCCTCATCTTCCTCCTTAATCTCAGGACCTTGTTACAGAGCTAGAATACATCTAAATCCCACTTCATGCCTATCTCCATGATGAGGTGCTGATGTATGTAAAGGCAGGGGACTGCCAGTTTTCCAGCAAGATGGAAACTACAGAAGAGAATCCAGACTCCACATCGTGTGGGAATGTGCAGATGCATTTCTAAGAGGGCTCATTTCTGTGACAATACTTAGTAATCAATTGTCCTGGTGTTTGACAAATGTCATCTGTATTACTTAAGCAGATGCCTAGAAAACACACGTACACGACCATCTACAGTATTGCTTCCCTTTTTTCATTCAATGCAAGGGAAAATCATGGCTCTGGTATTTCAGCTCACAGCATCTGTGACACCCATGCATGGCTTCTAACATGCAAGAGGGAAAGCTTCAGGTAATATATTTAGTGCCTACCAGAGTCACAGTTGCTTGGTGAGTTACTGCTGGTCAGATGAGCTAACTGATCAGGACAGACTGTTCACACATTTGTGATGTAAAATAAAATACGTTTGCATTAACTTTCCCATTGGTTTCTCAACAGGCCCAGGCAAGTGTGCACCTGCTGCTGATAACTCTGATACTACCAACATGTAACTCATTAAGCTAAAGTAACTCAATCACCTACAATCATTTGTCTTGACATGACAGTTCATCTTTATCTTAAGATACTAGAACATTTGCGCAGGGATTTTTAAAAATAATGCTGGCTGAAATTATGGAAAACTAGAAGCCAGTGATATGCACAGACTGAACCTTCAAAAGAAAATGTGTAGAGTATGCACACAATGTGTTGCTTCTTCAGTCATGTGACATAATTTGTCTAAAACCCACCCTTGTATGCATAAACTGATTGCAAACAGGTTTTGCACAACCACTTATCTGAGTCCATAAGTCAGAATGAATAACTTAAGGGATTTCTTTGACAGAGTATGTTAAGACATCCCTTCTTTATCACAGGGTTGCTAGCATTAGACTAATAAAAAACCCCCTATACTAACCCTGTCCTGCTTCAGCACTCAAAAGACACTGGAGGACATAAAAAGAATGAGAAACAATCTTAACATGATGAGCACAGAATCATGCAAAGAATCATCTGTTTCTAATGTGTTTTGGCAAAATATCTAAGCTCTGGCCTTTACAGGCCCATCGCATGCATGTCTGTATGGTGAAACAATGCCACAAGGCAAAAGCAGCATGTTAGCACAGGCTGTGGAGGAGGATGGCTTCACTCACCTTAGACAGAGGGGGATGAGTGCTCCGGACTCCTGGTTGAATTTCAGGTGCACACTCTCCAGCTGTCTCGTGCGGATCAGCTCATGAGGGATGATGGCTGCTGAGCTCTCGCTTTCCAAACTGTCCTTACGGCTTCTAAGAGAACAGACAAAATGCACATATTCAGGATTCCAGTACTGTGTGCTATTTTGATCGCAAATATGGAAGGATACAGGGAAAAACTGTTATGAAGACACATCTGAGTTTTCACCACTCCTGCAGAGATACAGCCTCACTCAGACTACCAGTCCCAGCATGCAGCTCTTCACCTTGATTTGACAACCTAGGATCTGAATTGATGCATATACATGGTGCATCCCTTCCCAGTACAAAAAAAATTAATTTTCTGGAAAGAACTGCAGCAAAACTAAAGTCTCCAAAATTCCAAACACTATAAAATGGTTTGGAAGAATTACCAGGTGTGTCCTTCCTCTTGCTTTTGCTTTATCTTCAGCATATTTCAGGCAGTGGTCTGCAGGAAAGACTTGTCCACTCCTTTGTGCCTTTTTTTGCACAGTTCAGTCAAAAGACTTTGAGAATCTCCTGTTTCCACCAGCATCAAGTGCAACAGCCAAAAGACAAACTCTCCATGTGACAAGTAGGAGATTCACAGATTCTTCTTCCTGGTAAGTCGGGCTGCTTTAAGACAATGATAACTTTGCTTTCTTATTCCTTCATTTCTGCAAGACCAGCATATTCTGAAGCTACAACACGGTTATGTTGTTACATGATTAGGAACTTTGCCAGACCAAATCCTCTAGATAATAAAATGATCTACCTCAAAATACCTGACCATAAACCCTTTATATGTTCAAAGAGCACCAGCATGATCCCTTACTTGACAGTCTGGAACAAAGAATAAAGGACAGGATGGGTTATGACTTTAATGGATGACATGGACTGATGATAAGTGTCTGATAAGTGATTTATATTTTTGTCACCTGGCATTCCACAAGAATTTAACAGAGGTAAGACTTCGTTAAGATAGTTTCTACAGTACAGAATCGCCAGAGGAGAGGGACAGGGAAAGCAGGAGGGCACCGAGATTCCACATTGCAATGTACCTCCATTGTGCCACAAGGACCAAAAGCCAAAGGAGGCTATCAAGCTGTGGCTCCATTTGAGAACACTGTTAGAATAAGTCTGGATCCTTCCTCCATCCAAGCTGAACTGTCTTTAGTGTACATCTGGAAATGATTGTAAAGAATCAGCTTCACCTTCATGCGCTGACCTAGATGACACCTTTACTTGATTTTACCTTTGAGAGCTGTCCCAAAATTACTCCCACCAGCCACACACACAGTAGCGCAGTTCAGTGTGAATTCCAGTGCAGATCAGCCTCTTGCTTCTGCCGGGTCACCTAGTCCCAAGTGAGCCCTTCACCCATGCTGCTGAGCTGCCCACTCGGAAATAGCTAAACTCTGATATCTTATGGTCCAACCTGCAAATACACTGCATGGCCAGGTCAGAGACATGCAGAAAAAAGATACCAGAGTAGCTCAGCTCTCTGCAAGATAAAAACTGTAAAACATGCCCCATTTTCTCCTTTAGCAACACACAAAAGTAGTAATGTATCCAGCAGGGACATGGTACATCAGGATACAGCTTATGCACAGGGTGGGCTGATGGACTGACAGTCAGCAGAGTGTCAGTTTAGTGGGTTAACCCTGAAGCAAAGACACAACATGCTTTGTAGTCTATGTGTGGCACTTAAAGTTGTGTTTAATCTACTTCAGCAAACATTTTATAGCTTTTTCTAGGTGGGGTCTTCAAAGAGTGGAGCAGGCCAGCATTTTTCAGGCTGATTACCTGAGAAGTGCAGTTACAGTTGATTAATGATCAGTTGACCTTAAGCTAAGCTTTGTCTCAACTTCCTTATCAGATCTTATATACACAGTGAGCTGTGGGAAAGTCAGCCTGTGGTCTACAGCTTCCAATCATTCATTTATCAGCCCCTACCAAAAGGGTCAGCCATTAGCAACGCATGATTTTCAAGCAAGCCATAAACTTGCACTCCTAAATTCAGTTCCAGAGTTTAGGCACTGTGGAGTGGATCAGGAGCTTTACAGCAATGTTACTGCTACAGACAAGAGACTGTGCCCTGCTCACCTGGACTGCCTAACGTGCCAGGCATGGGGACGTCCCAGCACAGCCTCACAGGCAATCCATGGTGTGAGGTTTGTGCCTCAGCAGGACAGAGAGCTGCAGGACAGCTCCCCAGAACCCCGGGCTTCAAATCCCTCTGAGTTGAAGGTGGGTTTTTAGCTTTCCACCATGCTAGCCAGTACAGCTGCAAGCACAATGGGGGCTGCAGTCCGGAGGGGAAACAGCCTCCGGTTGTTAATGCAATAATAGGAATGACGACAATAATTCTGGAGGCAAGGGGCAAAGCTTTCTGAGTCTTATTAAAACCAGCAAATGCTGTTTGTCATTACATGCTCAAGAGAAGATGTTGACTAATGTATAACTATCAAATGGAACTGTCATGACTTTACGGCTGTCAATAATTATGACTTCACATTAATAAGTAACCAGCCCTTCTGTCAAAAAGGTGAAGCAAAATGGTAGTTAATACTGCGAATGACACGAAAGCACTAATCCTTTCCAAAATACTCATACTCTGTGTCTCTTATTTCCCTTCAGAGGAGCTCACACAATTTCAGGTATTTAAAATTAAGGGTGAAACTCCAATAGCAGAAACCAAATAACCTTCTGTCTAAGGTAGACTTTTCTAAAAAAAAATTGTATATAGTGGAACGCACATAACACATCAGGAGGTCACAGTGCCATCATTTTCAGACTCAGAAAAATGTCACATGACACAGGGACTAAGAAAGACCCATTAAAATTCTCTCTTTGGGATTGGAAATCCTTGTGCTGACCCTTCCAAAGGGTGATCACCCAGATAAAGTGTCAACAGGACCTCTAGGTTGTTATTAATAAAAAACTCATATCCTAACACACATTGCCATCCACAGCTTGTAGTTTTCAGACTCAGAAAAAAATGTAGAAAAAGTTTGCTTTCTAACACTAACATCCCTGGTTTTACGACTGTCAGTTACCCGTAATTCTTTGCTTCCTCCACCCCATCACCAAATAAATCAGCAGCAAGAGTCAGTGGAGTTTTACTTGTTATGACTAAGATCTAGCTGACTATCACAAAAAATGTTGCAAACTTCGTCTATGCCAGATTTAATACTTTGTCCAACCCCCACAAAAAAATTCATGTTTCTCAGTGTCCAGAAAAAACAACTCTGCAAAAGCCAGGGCTGCTGCATTAGGAAAGGCAGCAGATTTAAATGGAAGCAGCATGCCGGAAATGCCCTAGTTTAAAGACTGCACATCTAGTGTTTTGTGAAACTGGAGGGGAGTTGGAGGAGATTAAAGCGCATTTTCCTCTGATTGGGAGCTTGTGGGAGGTGTAAACGTGGGCAGTTGTCAGATTAATTCTTTAGATGATTACATTCTTTTTGTTTCTTTAAAGCTGTTTGTAGTTGGGTTTGATGTCTCCTGTTCTGGGCAAGTGTATTGCTGCAGTTACCAAGGTGACTTTAGCTGACTTTCAACTATTTTTTCCAGCTTCAGTTTCTACCAGTAGTCTGCTTCTGGGTGGAGGAGAGAGGGAGGAAATTATGTTTGTTGTTTTTTTGTTAAGTCTCATGAATGCTGATTAACATGAACTTAACCAAAGCCATATTTGACTTTTTTTTCTCTTTTTCTAAGAAAGAGAGGGTGGTGAAGCCATTGTAAAGGTGTCCAGTGTGGCCTGCAGCTTCCCCAGATCTGTCAAAAAGGGGAAAGGGCCTGAGGATACTTGACATCCCAGTGTGCTGTGCTCCTTCTTGATGTGAGAAGGCCACACGCTGGAACCTGTAGCCTCCCGGGGGCCCTCTCTTTGTATTAAAGATGAGGGTGGCTGCAACCTGCTTAATTTGATGCCAATTAGCAGCAGCCCGTGGGGATCCTGGAAAATCGCCAATGCAATCACTGGGTTGCACAAAGTTTGGATGTCCCCTCCTTATAAGTCATGTTTATAGCAACTCCTTCTCAAGCAACCACTGGCAGTTATTTTATGAGATTCAAGAATAACCAGGTTGATTGGATTAAGAAAGGTTTATTTATTCTTGCATTTGCACTTCGCTTTATGATCAGAGCGCTTGATCTCATGGATCTGTCAAGGAAGGAAGTCTCAATTCCCCTCCAAGCTCTGTTGCTGATATGGAGCATAATTTTGCTGCATTTCCAAGCTACCCTGCCAGGTATCGAAATCACAAAGGACATGCTGTTGGAAGCTGGCCATGGCAGGGGCTCTTTCCAGGAGTGGGTGCCCACTGCGTCAATGAAGTTAGTTTCTGTCATTCCTCCTTGCTCCCTCCATATAAAATTCAGTACTGTGAGTTAGCAAATGCAAACCATCAGTGCAGGCTTGCACAGCTGAGAGAGAAAGGTCTGGCCACTTTTCCTTTCTTCCCCTCCCGCCCCCTCCTTCCCCTCCCCCTTCTTCCCTTTCCAACCGTGGCTGTTTCAAACCTCCTCACTCCCTCATGAAGATATGGTCAAAGATCACTTAAGTGCCAACAATCTTTCAGTCTCTTTCCCACAGTTTCCCCTGAAGGGCAAACCAGCAGCTGTGGGAAAGAGCCCTAAGCACCTTGGCACACAGAGTTACAGCACCCGTCAGGCATGCACAGAGGCAAGTGCAGAACTGGGGAGGACATGGTTACACAGCTCCTGCTGTGGTCACACTGAGACAAGCCTACTTCGAGTGCTCAGACTTGGGTGCTCCTCAGCCTGGTTAAACAGGATGGTGACGATGTTCTGTGTGCATTTCCTGGCAGGGAAGGGCTGCTAGGACAATGCCAGTAGCAACAATCTTCTTGCCACTCACATATCCCTTTGGAAAGCTGCATAATAACCACTGTCAGAGCTTGCAGGGGCCAGACTGTTCCAGGACCTGCAGCTGAAGTGGAATTGAGAGATTTAGGCTGTGCCACTGGCACCCTGCAGACTCATGAGCGAAGTCAAATAACTCTTTTATGCTTCAGGTTCCCTGTCTGTAAAACCAAGACATTTTTCCATGTACGGATGTTGCAAGGATTAAGTCAATGTTTGCAAAGCACTTTTGGATTCTTAGATGGGGAAAGCTATGCAGGAGTGCAAATTATTAGCATGGTGACTGCTTTGCACTTCTACTGACACTGGTTTTCCAGACATTTACTTTTATAGTTTGCAATCTTGTCACCCAGCACTCAACCTCATGCTGAGACACTCCCTAAAGTATATTGCCTCCCTCCATTCAGCATTCCTGACTCAACCAGGACACCACTGAATGGCGACTCGATGAGAGAGCATGCCTAAATAAGCAGGACTGGATTGGAAACTTACTGCTTAGTGGTTGCAGAATCAGAAACCCTAGCCAGAACCAGACAACTTCAGAGAATGCTGAAATGCTCCTCTTTATGTGAAGTTTGCCTCCAAGAACTGAAGACAGGAAACCAGCTACAAAGACAACAGCTCCCCTCTGCCCAAGTAAAGCAGAATGAAAACCCAGTGCAATTGGGAGAAGCAAAGTGCAGACTCGCCTCCAAGCAAATCCTACACTTTGGTATTACTGTCAGAGCTTCCTCAGAAACGCTGCTCAGATGGAGCTTGTTAATGTGCATTAACCCAGTGCTGCTCCTTGACAGGAGATATTCGTGTGCCCTATTTACCAAGTCAGAGGAACTCCAGGAGCAGTGGACTCCAGCCCTGGAAGCAGTGCCACTATTATTCACGTGCTCCAAACCAGGCGTACCATGTGATAGTCTGGGGTTATCCCAGGAGGAATTCTGGAGCGACACAACTCTTCCCTCTTCCCACGAGGGGAGGGCAACCACCTGAAACGCTCAGAGTGCAGAGCTCCAGCAGGTCACTGCCAGGACAGTCCTGCCAGCCCCACCTGCCGGAGGGTTGTTCCCTACTCTGCCAGGAACCTGCTTTATTTCCCTGCACAGCTGGAAACTGTTCAGGGCTGGATGGAATTAACACATGGCTACAGGGCTACCATATGTTCAGGTTTCCCTAGACTCAAACTGTCTTTCTGCCTAGAAATTGAATGCAGATGGGACTTGAGGTCTCTGTGGGTCCCCAGACAAATGGGACACCATACATAAGGGACCAGCACAATTACCTGGGAAATCCCAGACAGAAATACGAGAGTCGGGCACGTGAACCACACCACTTGATCCTTCTTGAGAAGGGGGAAAGTTATAAACAGCATGATGGAAAAGCCTTATCAAAGTAATACAGACTTGGGAGACCCTTTTCTATCACTCAAACCTAATGTTCAGACACTGGGGTGTGCGTGGGCACACCTGAATTCTGGCACAATGAAATGCAACAATCACAGATAATTTTAGCTTCAACACATGCAGTAATGCAGTGTGCTAGCACTAGATTTCTACTCCATGCCTCAACTCACAGTAGAACTGTCTGAGTCAGCCAAGAGGCAGAAAAACATTAATTTCAGCAATGCTGCATGATCAAGGGGGCCCTTGAGGGGTGGAAAAGGTCAAGAATTCCCCTATCCCAATGCTGGCTCTCACTGCAACTGTGGCAAATTAACTCTGCTGTCCTAATCTGTAACATGGAGATACTACTCACCTACTGCACAGGAGAGCACAGAGCTAATTACCAGGGACAACCAAAGACTCGGCCCCAGAAATTATTACATCAAGAAATTAAATAGTGATCGAAGCAAGACTCCACAAGTGTCACTGAACTTTGACATCTGGAGCTTCCAGCCCACTGAGGGCTTGACAGCAGTAGTGTTTAGTCTGACATTTAAACATCCCCTACGGGTAACAGTTCTCTGTATCCAACAAGAGTCAATCTGCACGATTCAGAAGACTGGGTGCCTTGCCTTTCTGTGTGTCTCAGCAGCACCTACTAAGCTGATGGGTCCTAAGAAACAAATAATGCGCCACTGAAACGCACACTGGTATTCATGCACGTCTTATTTTTCCAAGTGGTAATTGAGAGTATTCAGTTACCTATGTTCAAAATGATTAGTCATGTTTCCAAAGATTAATTCACATGTTCTTTTGTTAATACGTACAAACTGATTTAATGGCTGCTTATGAACTGAGCCAACAGTCATTTTGAGAAACAGATGTCCGATGCAGTTTTAAGCTTTAAGTGTGCTTTTATTCATATCCTTAGGAGAAAAAGGGCTACACAGTCTACAGTAATAACACTAATGAATCAAAGTACTACAGCTGCCCAGCAGGGTTTTGACAGAAACCAGCTTTTTCTCAAAGGAACTTTTTTTTAGGACTCTGGGACAGTGAACAACTGGCAATATGCATGCTTAACATGTCAGTATATGCTTTGCTGGAGCCAAAACACTGAATCAAACCCTATCTGCAACCAAATAATATGAGCTTTTTGCATAAGCACTGAAAACTGTAACTATACAAACACTGGGAAATCTATATGGAATCTGGATCCTCTACATTTTATACAAATAAATATTCAAAAGCTTGAGTGTTTCTGATACTATTTGTGATGCTGAATGCAGAACAGGTCATCTGCTTTAAACCTTGATAGATTATTGTGTGTGGGTGGTAGAGTTAGGATAAAAGAAAGGGAAGAAAGCTACTAGGAAAGCAGTTGGTGGTTGCAAATCCATGATAAATAAACAGCACATTCCTCTTCTGCACAAAGCCCTTAGAGTCTGTGTCAGACTTTAACATCCTACTGTCAGCTGGGTGCAAATTTGACAGCCTGGGGTTCTGCAGCACTCCCTACGGAAAGTAGATTTGAAACAATTTGCCATGCCCCAAGAGAGTGTTTCTGTCGAGTTCCTAAAGAACTTCTAATGCACTAGTTATTCACAGGACCCTTGCAAAGAACCACAGGTTTGATATTTTATGATCTGGTGTGTACAGTGCAGGATATGATTACACACAAGCCTGCTTCCCATCAGCCAGCACCTCGTAATCATTAATATATTTATCCTTGTAGTGCCTCAAGAAGATGACATTGTTATTAGTCCCATTTTATAGATTCAGAACTGAAGCTCGATAGCTAAATGACTTGCCTTTGATTACACAAGATTTACAGTGAAGGACAGACCTGAGTCCCAGCCCTACCAGGTCCAAGCAATGCAAGCAAGGATTGCACCAGAAGGACTAGATCTATGTACAGAAATGTCCTTCATCTCAGGTGCTCAGAAGTCCTATGAAAGACTTATATCTGCACTGGGTTTGTGCCTTTTGTGTCTCAGTCTTTATCCCTGCAGGTATCTGGAGGGAACATGGATGTAGATACATTACTGCATGCAAAAGCTGAGCTCCTAAGTTACATTCCTGTGCAGCAGCTGGAGATGAGAGTCTCTATATCATGCTCTTGTACTTACTGCACATTGAGCAATTTTGCTCAAATGCATGAGACATGCTGAGACAGTGTATTAAAGAAGGCGGAGACATAACAAGATCTTCCTCTTCTGCTTCATCTATACCACAATGTTCTGGAAAATGTGTTGACTGATCAGTTTTAGCCACAGTAAGAGTAATCATCAGGTCTGATTTAAGTACTACTTAGTCAGAGGTTGTAAGTAAACACTGCTTTCCAGCACAAACCACCCCTTTTGGTATGGTCAATGCATTGAACAAGTCCCATTGTATCTTCTACATGGAGAGGAGAAGCAACTGCACAAGGAGAAAAAGACCTTTCCCAAACTCCTCTCAAAGCAGCTAGTAAGATGGAGGAAGAAAATATTAGGACACACTGCTGTTTTAAGCTGAGATTTCCCCTATCCCTCCAATAGTATCACCACAGTAACACAGCTGATAACTGTCTTTCCTTAACTGAAGCGCTTATGGAGAAACAGGTGACCTATCAGTTTCCCCAGTGGTAACCACAGACCTCAGAGAAATGTATTGACCTCTTAGGAGGCAAACATTGGGAAGAACCAGCCATTCCTACCACTCAGGCTTCAGGCAGGGTGAGTGTGCAGCTGCTGCAGGTAAGAGACATTTGCGACAAAGAGCACTGTCGCAGATGTGAGGCTCTGAATTTGACCTGCCTTCCTCTGTCTCAGAACAGTTAAAAACCCAGGTAAATATTTGTGTGCTTCATCTTAGACCTCTGCTAACCTTTCACCACTCTGTCTCAAATGTATCTCTGTTTATCTCAGCCTCAATAATGTAAAGCTCTCTTATCTAAGCAACAACTGCCTCCCAGCATTAAGGCTTACCCATCAGCTGCCTCCTTGACCAGATGTGCACCCAAAATGTTTGTGGTCACCCTCAACCACTGAGGACTCAGAGCTTACACTGGGCAAACAGATGCATGCAGGAGCCCAGCATCCGTGAGAAATCCTGCCCAGTACTTTTGAGCTCTCCAAGGCTGGGTGTGATTTGTGCAAATCACATGGTATAATTTTATATTTTTTTCAGTGGGGCCAGTGGGACCAACCAATGGTCCAATGTGACCAACCTGCAGGCAGAGAAATACTACTCAAAACCTCAGTCAGATCAGAATTTGACTCCATATAATTACTATATGGCAAAAGTAAGATTATTCCTAAAGTAATAATAAAGTCACTTGAGATTTTTTTAATATAAGTACCTATATCTCATATTACATATTAGCAAAAAGAATCAGCAATTGACACATAATACTTCCCCCAAAGGATTAGGCAAGTCATAAACATTCATTTATTCGACAAATCGGAACTCACTCACAAAATGGAACAAGAAAGGACAACAACAAGAAATATTTTTCTCATGTAATGTTTGAATCAAGAATGAAACAGGAATTGAAACAGACCAGGGTGCTGTCCCTGCCTGGCACTCCAGGGAAGTGCTGATTTCATGATGATCTTTACTCTTGAAAGCAGAAGGCAGAGATGTTCATCAGAGACTAAGAAACCAAAGGAAATACCAAGAAGAAAGAGTGCAGCAAAGATGCATGTCTTTCTGTATAATTTAGATGAAAACATTAAAATTGAAGGGAAGGCACTGAACTAGCGCCTGAAGTCTAAGAGGGGAAGGGGAGAAGCCAGAAAGACAGAAGTGCAGATACTACAGACGGCTTGAAACCACAGGTAATTTTTTATAGATTCACTTAAGTCAAACGTTACAAGAGAGATCTATGGGCCATCCTAGTCCCACTTAAATCATCTGTTAGACTACTGCTATTAGAGACCCAAGTGTTATTGGCATGTAATTACTGACAGAACCCACCTGTTTAAGCAAGGCAAGATCAAAGTCACTTAAAAAGAAAAAAAATCAACATTTTAACCAAAAGGTTTGTAATTATGAACTTGAAAACAAAATACTCTGAGAAAATATCAGCAGTCACCTATGCCACCTATCTCTATTGATACCATAGCACTTTTCAGCATAGTACTTTTTATAGGGATCACTCCAGTCTGAATTCAAACACTGAAAACCATGAACAGCAGGTTCTACAGAACAGTCAGAGCCACTGTGCATTAGCACGGTTTGTCCAAAACCCCTCTAAAAAGCTGCCCTCCTGAGTACTAGCCCATTTATCCAACCTGAATAACTCTTCTCCCTCTATCTTTGCACTTTGCAAGTGTTCACTGCCAGCTTTCCTCTCCCCTTGCCAAGTCTCTTCCCACCCAGCTTTAACTTTGTTTTCCATGCTGAGCTCTTTAGCCTCCCTCTGCCACCATGTGAATGTGCAGGGTGAAACTCACGGTGCTCGGTCGAGGTTCAACCCATTCTGTCTTTGTGCATTGATTGGAGGTAGGACAGGTTTGCTGTTAATCTCAAGCCCTCTCCGCAAAGTCTCCCTGATTTGCTCTGTATCTGCAAAGAGAATTTTTTTAACATGATTTAGAATCCCCAGAAACAACACAGACACAAGAAGCTATCAGCTGTGTTTCATCTATACTCTTCCCCTTCAGAAAGAAGTGTAAAAATGTTATGGGGTAACACTTAATTGCACTTCCTGAACTTCCTTATGAGTTATTTCACTTTATAATGTCAGCTTGAATTCCCTTGTTTGGGCTTCATTGTTATGTCAGGCAAGGAGACCTGGAATCTTTGGTACTGAGTCCTCCTGATGAAGAAATTCTGAGTAGTTTTGTAAATTTTCATAAATGAGGTGTTTGTTGGTTCTGAAACTCTCATAGAACCTCCTGACACTTCCAAACCTTTGTACTGGAAATCATTTTTCCCATTAGGCATAACAGGAATTTGTTCCCTTCCCAAATGAATGTATGAAGGTTTCCAAGTTTTTTGCAATTGGCTTTAGAAATCTGTTGATTAATTCACAACAAAATTCACAAAGGGAGGGATTTTTACGCAGGGCAACCTTTAGCCTCAAGCTCACATCTGAAAATAAGCTGCAAATTATGCAGTTCAGATGCAGTCTTTTTACTTCTACCTTTTTCTGAAATGTCTACTGGCCAAATACTTTCAAGAGGAAGCTTTCCTGCCTTTCTTAGAAGTTTCTTCATCTATTTTTGAGAAATGTGAGAATTAGGTAGAGAAAAAAAACCCAAATTATTTAAAAATCTTTTGAAGGATATACAAATTTCATCATGTATACCTCTCTTGGGCTTTTCATTTCAAGGCTGAGGCAAAACAGCCTTTTTAGATCCAGTGCAGTTCAAAATATTTGCACAGAAGCCAGAAGAAATGCTGTATGCATTTAACTAATTTTTACCATGGATTTAAGAACAGATGCCATTCCTGTGGAAACCATTGTTAATTCCAGGAAATCTCAAGCCCTCAAATTTTATGTTGCTTCACCCATTTGAAAGGTAATATGCATAATTTCAAGCCTGTGTAATGTCTATGACATCTCTACCCTGAGAAGGCATCTCACTGCAAAGGGAAACTCCACAGTTTTTTAGTTCTTCTTTTTAGAGTTTTGTATTTGCACAAATTCCTTGAGTTCAGCTGCAGCAATGTGCAGCGTCAGTCCAACTTGCTTCCCAAGAAGGGATAACGTTAATAAGGAAACACAGCCTGGAAAAATGAAATTGCTTCACCTTGCAGGTGTTTACAGTCCTGGTTTCAGCAGGTGTTCAGTTTAACTTTGCAGATTCAGATTCCAATTTGCCTAAAAACTGAAATAAATGTTTAGACAAAATAATGCCAAGAACTCTTTTCCTCTCTCTTGCCTTCTTCAAAGAGGCCAAAATCCATTTTGCTGCTCTGAGACACACGAAGCCTCCCAATGGCTGTGGAGTTTGTTATGAACTCAAAGATGCAGCATGACTCAGTGCACTGCCCAGACCCACCAGAACAGAAGCTGAAAGGCCGTGACAGCGACTTGGCCCAGGACCTCTTACCTTTCCCAGAGAGCCGCCGAGGCTGGGTCCCAATGCAAATGCTCCTGCTGTCTTCATCATCCTCTGGTGGCCGGCTCAGGTCGTCCCAGGCACATTTGGCACTCACTCCACTCAGGTTTGAGCCATCTGTCTCAATCCCTTTGTCAACTCTCTCCTGCTTGAAAAGATTCAAAACACCAAGACTTTTTTTGAGCGTGGCTTGAGCCTGAGTTGGAACCCACCATAGCGCAGCCCAACCTTCAACAGCTCTTGCAGATCCCCTTTTGTGGACAATTTCCACTCTCTGGACCCTGTGCTTTGCTGTGTCAGCAAACAGCAACTGCACATTGAGCCAAATCAGGAAGCCACTCTGAACTAAACAAACCTTTTCCATAGCAAGTTGGTCTGAAATCCCACCCTGTCCCTACTGCTTCACTGTGGCCCTGACAGGCACAAAGCAGGGGGAGAGAAAGGTGAAAATCAATGCCCTGGGGTGTGCAGGATGACTTCTTTCAGCATTAGCACTGATTTACACCAACTTGAAATATTTAAGACACGAAGCACAGCTTGGCAGTCAATATCTTATATGTCAATGATAACAAACCTCTGAATAACTAAAGTTCCCACAATGAAAATAGCTCATGGAGAGACTCATCATTCACATGGGTTCTTCATTTGCAAACTGCCCAGAGAATCCCTGCTTTCCAGTGTGCTGGAGTGTCCCATAAAGGACAAACATGCAAGTTTGGACGTGCAAGGAGACACAGGTCTGTTTCCAATGTCAAAGCTTTTGCATAGCTTTCTCTATTGGCAAATAAACAAATTCCCTCCCTTGCAAGCTGGACTTTCCAAGCACGTAACCAGTGTTTGGGTCTCAGAAGGTGTCACACACCAATCATAAGCAGCTGTATGCTCTCAGGCACCAGGCATTTTCTCAAGGACACATGCATCTGCTGCCAGCAAGACTGCCTTAAGCTACAGCCAAAACTTCTACAGGAAGTTCCACCTTCTTGGACATGGCATCAGTGTGAATTTCCACCTGTGACCCACAAGGGGGTAATGTTGAGCCGAACAAACTCGGGGCTGTGCTACAGCGAGGAAGGGCTGGCACCTCTTCCCTGGCACCGAACCAGCCAGGCTCGCTTCCCCCTTTTCTGAAGGGGTGTTGCCTCTGGTACTGCTCAGTGGCACCAGCAAGATCTGCCTCTCTCTGTATACATCTGAGTCACCTCGAAACGCAGGCAGTCCCAAGAAACTTCAAAGATTTGAGGAGAGAGCAGAGTGGTGTCATACACAGTGGAAGAGGATCTCTCCACTCCATGCAAGTACCCTCTGGTTTGACATTGCCACTGAAGATAAGAGACTGTGCGAACATTTTGCTCTTTACAAAATCTGTCCCCAAGAAACAGTTTCCAGACTAAACCAATATACATCCCTCCCCTTGCCCAGCTGTGCATGCTGCACCCTGGGAAGAGCATTGCCTATTCTTTTGACCATTCAAGAGAGGATTTGAGCAGCTCAAAGATAAGCACAAGCATTCAGGGTGTGGTTGCACAGCGGTTTAAGTTGATGTAATTTGCAATGACTGCAGTCCCACCCTCCTCCATGTGCTCCTATCCCTTCCCTTGAGCCAACTCTTTTTTATTTTCATCTGGATCACCTCCCAAAACCCGCTCTTTGGCCCAAAATTGAAGTAGGAGCCTGTGGCTGAGTGCAGGACCACAGCAGTCTTGACTTAGACTTAAGCATTCAAGAGACTGCCTTTCTTCTGTTTTTCTCCACTTGTTAGGATCTTCCTCCAGCGTCAGGGGAAACTGGCTTCTTGAAAACGTAATAGGAAAATCTGAGAAATAATAAATCTGCTGTGATTTTCTTTTGTTTTATCCTAAACATAAAATTAGTTGTGTCACCCAGAAATAGAAGTTGTGGGGAAAGAAATAAAAATACATCCGTTCCTACATATGCAGACAATGCTCTAAGTGAGATTTAGCACGTGGCTCCTTTGGGAACCCTCCATGGTGCTCTGTGAGGACCCAAATGAGCTGGCATGGGGAGGTCTTACTTGTCAGCGAAGTTATTTTTTATCCCAGTCATTGGGAAAGCATGGGAGAGCCACCAAACTTGCTCTTGAGCAGGGAGAAGAAGAGGCCAGAGGGCTGTGAGGCTCTGGTGGGATCTGCTCCCCCATCCCTGCAGCCAGGGCCCCACTCCCAGCCAGACCCTGCGGACACAGTGCAGAGCCTCGGGGAGGGGGAAGGACTCTCATCTGCAGCTCAGCTGGTTTGCAGAGCACTTCCTCAGGGGAAGAAGCGCTGCTCTGTTGGCATCCCTTGGAGATCAAGGGGAGCTGATGGAAACGAGCTGGCTTAAGGCAGCCTAATTTGCATGCCTGTTTCATAATGTTTGCAAGTATTGATGTTAAAAGGGGAAAAGTCAAAAAACCCCCAATCGGTGTAGACTTATAGCTCTGGCAATGCCCAGTTTACCCCACCTTTAGCCAGCAAAGATTTGCCTGGACTGAGGAGCTGTTCTTCCTTCCTTGAAAGGGCAGCATGAACAGGAGGCTGGAGGAGCCCAGGGCAAAGGAGGTTCAGCTCTTTCCTTCCTCAAAGAAAGGATATTTCTGTCCTATTTTCCTCTCAGCATGTGGGAGGGATGCTCTGAGGCTCTAAGTCATTGATCCCTTTTTAAACGAGCCAGAGCACTGCAGTGTGACCTGCAGAGCAGCAACCACAACTCAGGAAATTCAAATCAGCTTTATTCTCTTCTGAGATATCTGCTAAACAGAAGCAAAGCACTGAGAATCAGCACAGAGCTGGGGACCGACAGGAATTGTTTGACTGTGCTGCCAGGGAAATCTGAATGGCCTACAGGGAAGCCTGGCTGAACAGAAAACAGCCAGCGTTGCCACAGTGTTAATTGCCGACATCCTGGGATGACATCTTAGTTGGGATCCATTCTCAGCAACTCCGAACAGAAAGTACAGCTGCTGCTGCCAGGGCTGGGTTTAGGCCTCAACCAATTCCCACAAGACACAATGCAGCCTCCAAACAAGATCTGCCTGCTTCCCAGGCAGACAACATGCTTGCTGGCTCCCAGGAAAGTTGTCCAGTTTCTCTGCCTGTTCCCTCCCCTCCACCTCTTTTCCACTGCTGCCTTTCTGGTCTCACACACCCTCTACCAACACCAAGAAAATGACACTTTATCCTTTCCCCACTAATTAGAGCAGAAGGCACAAGACAGGGCTGAAGGCAGCCTGGCACAGCCTTACTCCCTGCACTCAGCAGAGGCTCTTTGTGGGACTCGGGGGCGGATTTTGCTCTATGAATCCCTGGGGGCTGCGGCAGCAGAGCAGGAGGGAGGTGTGCACACACACACCTGCCCATCTGCACTCCTGCAAGGGCAAGAGAGAACAGAAACAGGAATGTGTTCAATGTGAGGAAGTCCGGAAGGACCACAGACATAGCAGCTTTCAGCAGCAGGACACACTGGTGAGGCAGAGGTACTCTTTTATTTGCCTTAACGTGCCTTGGCTGACTCAGATTCCAGTAAGCTGAGCTATTTTTCATTTACAGTAAATTGAAGAAAACCTTGTTATCATTAGGAATCACCAGTGTGCAGACAACAGAAACACCTCCAGGAGGGGAGAGGGCAAGGTTCTGGAAAGTCTAAAAACTTTATGGGACTTTCAGTTGTATCAGCTCCCACACTGTGGAACATTTGTGGAACATTTTTTGTGTTTCTCAGACTGGGGTTATTCTAGACGAACAAATCCTTAAAACTAGTAAAAGTAGAATTTGGTTTTGTTCTTATGTTTTCAAAGTAAAAGATGCTGTGAAGCAACTGAGAATAATCAGATACAGACATGCAGACCATAAGCAAATGCTTGTACAAAACATGCACATTTGCACGTGCCCTACCAGGCTGAGCCATAAGTTCTCTGTTAAAGGCAAATACTCAGTGATTCACTGAAACATGGCCAGCACTACACTGGATTTGCTGGGGACCCATGTACTCCAGCTCTGCTGAAAGGATTGCAGAACTGTCTCCTAAATGCATGGATCAGGAGAAGTCCATAGTACAGTAATCTCTCCATAGAGGTCCTATTCCTATCTTTAAATTTCAGAAATGAAATTGAACTCTGAAGAAGAAGGTTTAATATCTCTTCCTGCATGGATTATTAATAACTGCATGTGGTACTTTTGGGTTCCCATAATTTCTCAGTCCACACTAGCTACTTGGCCCCAAGTGGTATCCTACAGGAATGAGCTACACTGTCACATTACCTGTGAAAAAATAGTACGTAGTTGGTTTTGAGTTTTCTGCATGTTATATTTCTTTACACTTGCATATAAAAGGAAGGAGGAATTTCCTGGTGTACCATTCCTAAATCTTGTATTATTCTATGTCTTTTATCTCCTTTCTTCCTCCTTTCTAAAACATCCAGTCCAAATTTTACCAATTTGTCTCATATAGGAGATTCCATTTTCCTGGTCTCCCTTCTCTATCTTTCTTCCTAGAGCTGCCATTCATGTGGGGCTGGACATGTCCCTCTTGAACCACCTCTAAGAGGGCAAAGAGTTTCTAAGACTTTTCCAGGATTATTATAAACATTGAGAAGATCCAAGCACTTTTACAGAAAATATTAAAACTGTTGTATAACAGTTGGCTACTACAAGAGACATGACATTTTATAAACTAAAGACATACTTGCAGATGTGGGTCAATCTCGAATATGGTCTCTCCTCTTCGCATGTCTGTTATCAGCCAGGGGCCTCCAGCTCTACAAAGAAAGACAGGTAATGAACCAAACAAGCCCTTTAATTAGAACTTTCCAGCAGGGTCCTCAGAGTGGACCTGTACTGTAAGGAAGCACAAGATAAGGGTTTAAAATAAGCCTAGAAACCCCTCTATGTGGTGTATACATCCCACAGCATGCATTTGCCCTTTACATTTTCCAAATAAATAAATAAATAATAAAAGCCCTCCATGACCTAGCAGTTAATCTACTCAGTGTCTGGCACCACCCAGACGTGCACAGCAGTCAGGACTGACACAGGCTGTTATCCCCTGTGCAGGCCCCCTTGCTCACACAAGACTGAGATGGGGTTTAATCTTACAGGAAACGAACTGGGACTGAGAAGTCCAGTGTAGCCTGAGTCAAAGAAAGATGGGCAAGGGATGGAGTCAAGATTTATTCCTCTATTACATATCTAAGAATAGAGCAGGGCCCCAGTGGGACTGCACTTTTGGCAAGATTGGCAGTCACGTTCAGTACCACAAAGAGCTTATTGCTCTGATAAATACTATCACAACAGACATTTTGCTCAGTTGGTACTTAATGGCCAAATACTCAGATGGTTCAGGGAAATCTTTTGTTATCATTAGTAATAAAAGTTGGAAGGCTCAAGGTGTTTCCCAACAAAGGTGATAGAAAACAGATTACTGTGAAGGTGAAATACTCAGAGACTTCACTTTGGATCATAGTGCAGCCAGACTGCAGAAGTCAGCCTTAGATAGTGCTTTTCATTTGAAGTAAAAACTGAAGTCTTTTGGAACTGCCATAAAAAAATTCATTTTTTTAATGAGATACTTTGTTATTGCAGTCAAAAGCCCCCTCCTCTGGCCTAATTTGTGTTAGTCTCCTAAAACACATAAGAGTGGGAGTAAAAAAGGTTAATATTTTACAGGTTTTCAGATGCATGGATAGCCACTCGTTTTTTCACATCACTTTGGAAGTTGTGAATTATTAACTGCAGGGGTGTGACATGCCACAGCTCCTCACTGGGGTGCAAGAGACTTTTAGCCTGGTTCCACATCAAGGGCTTAGTAGCTTGAAGCTTTGCCTTCAAATCATGTACATTTGGGTCTCATTTCTTCCTTGGAAAGGTGCTTATACCACAGCACAAAAGCCAAAAACCAACATGAGAACAGACTGAGGAGAGAGGTGCTGTATCTGTATTGACTTAGAGGAGCTAAGGGAGCTGCAGGCAGTGTTTATTGTCTCAGAGACCCAGAAACAAAGCTTGAAGCTGGACAAATCTACTCTACTCTAGGGCATTTGCATGAGTTATCTGCACTTGTGCCTAAAAGGGAAAAGTTCAAGTTTAAAAAGTTCAGCTCTTCCAAATAATCAATCAATTCAAGGCTATTGTGACATTAGAGAGTGTACTATTGTGCCCAGAAACAAATATTCAGAACTATTTTGCTTTAAAAAGTAGGTCTTTTGAGTTACAATCACATGGCAATAACTTCCACTGAATTTTAAAATGTTCAAGCAAAATACCTGCAAGCCAGAAAGATTTAGCTGCACCCTGGCAGCAAACAAAGCATCAACATATCATTTACCATTTAAAACCCATCTCTTCCTCAACCCAACATCATCTTTGTTATTTCTCCCATGGCAAAACAATGAACTTCACTTTAATGAATGCTCCTCCTGCTGCAGACTGGCCCACCAAGAGTGGGCCAAGTTTGAGAGTGACTTTCTCACTTTCAGACAGTACTTCCAGACAGTTTTGTAAGCCAGACCCTCTCCTTCCTTTCTTTGAACTAAACAGCAAGGTCACCAGTTATCCCAGGAAGAACCAATGAGAAAACCCTGCAGGCATAAGAGGAAGGAAATTAAGCTTTCAAGACCTCATTCTCTTTCACCCTGAACATGTGGACTTCCACATGCATTAATTTGCCATCTAAGTGTCTGTGCGTGAGAACAGATTTGCAATGAATTCCCATCTCTTGCTACAGCACAGATTAAATAAGTTCCATCAGCAAGTTAAAGATTGTTAATAAAAATAAACAACTGAATTGTTCTCTATAGAAATGCTCCCCTATATGGGCTATGTGACCACTTACACTGGGACAGTCCGAAGCAGTTCCAGAATCCCTTGACCATTCCACTGCTGAGCTGCATGCAGTTCCTCAGTGCAAACCCCAACAATCTGTAATAAATAACAACAGACATACTAAACTGGGTGGGAACCAGGAAAGAACTGTGGAGAAAATGTGCCATGTGGTACTAGATCAAACAGTGCACATATAGAGAAGCACCATTTCTTTAATCTAACTAGATATGCCAGGACAAATGGAGCCTGAGACAACAGTGGGATCCCACAAGACCTTGTTCTCTCTCTCTACACTTACCATGTGAAGCGCTCTGGTCATGTAACATTTAATCTTGTAAAGAGTGTGTGAATTTAACAATGAAGAGGGTCTGGTGACAAATCAGGGTTTATAAACTAGTCTGCTTGACTTTTCAATCAAGTCCACACAGACAAGACAGAGCAAGACAGGTTAGGGTCTGAGCACTTACAAACACTGCTCTGTCAACCGATTGCTAGGGGCAAATGCAATACTGCACAAGCAATCTCAACCAGGCAAGGGACTTGCTGCCACATGGGATTGCTTTGGTGCTCATAAAATCCTTGACCAACTCAGTTTGCTGACTAGTTACATCTTACCCAGCACCATAAAGTAAAGCTGCTTACACACCACATAATCCACTTGTCACTGCAGGCAACTGCAGACTTCTGCCTTCCTGTATAATGCAGGATATGTTTGCTTTTCAGGATAGGAGCTGCCACACTGAGCAATACCAGATGTTTCTCTAACAGCAGCTGAGATCAGCTGCTTCAAATGAAGGGGTGAAACACCCTTCAGCTGATAGCAGAAGGCAGTTTCTTCCTGCTGTATCAACCACTGGTTTGTGCCTTTGAGCACAGTGATTCACCCTGAGATGAAAAATATTTTTTGCTATTTGCCTTCTATTTTCTTCCTCAGTACTCCTAAGTCTTTTCCAACAACACTGAATTTTTCGTCAAAATCTGTTCAACTGATGTTTTATCAGAAAAGAGAAAAACTGAAAACTAAGCTCTGAAGAGCAGCAAGCAGAGTGAAGGATGTGCCTTCTGCTGTAGGCACATAACTGCACTGATAGAGATCTACGTGGAAAACTCTCATGTCAGCATGCACCCAGCTCTGCACACCCTACCTCTCCTGCCCCTTGCAGAGTTCACTTTGTCAGGACCCAGCCCTTGGAGGTGCACTTCATCCCCACCCATCTTCCAGGCTTCCTCCATCAACAGCCTGAATCATCCCTGCTTCAGGACACCCCTCCCTGGGCCTTCACTCACTAATTACATACAAACAGCAAGACTCTAAACAGGAAATTATTTTGTGTTCATTCTTTGCTTTTTGTAATCATTTATCCTCATGGGTCAAAATAAATTCATAACAACAAGCATCAAACAAAGGGGAAAACCAAGTCAACTGTATGTGTTGTGGAAGATTAGAGGCCAAGGGCCTCAGGATGCAGCAAGCTGACTGTTCTTTGATTCAAGACAGCTGGGCACTAAAGAAGAGATGAGGACTAACACAGTACTAGCTGGAGAGTCAGCCAGGGATTATCCTGCTTAGCTTGGCTCTCTGTCTCTCCTTCCAGGTCCCACAACTCACCTTGCGCTAATTAATCTCACACCCACCTTGTTTTTGTTGATAAAACACAGACACTTGGGCACCTCAGAAAAGCCTTGCACAGCAGTTGTCTTATGCAGGTTTGTGGTAACGTAACTTCCTTTTACATGTTGCAACTATAGCCAAAGACAAATGGGAGCAACTAGAAGCTTAAATTGTAAAATACAGGCACTTGCATTTTCCCACAGGATGGAAGCTTTTCCACGGAGTATGAAGAAATCAGCAGTTGGCATAAACTATGCCACTCTTCCACGAAGGTTATTAACCCAATATGCAATTTAAAAATATCCAAAGCAGCCCCTATCTGAGAAGCATCGCTGAGAAGGACTTTGGGAAAGCAAGCAAACCTGTTTGGTCACAGAAGCTCCCCATGCTGAACAGCAGAGTTAAATCACAAGGGATTTTTTAAATGTTTCTTTTGCAAAGCAAACCCAAACCTTTCTTAAACAGTAGATCAATAGAGGAAAACTCAGCCTCTAAAGAATCTTTGTGTCAGTACTGCAAGCTACGTTTCTGCCATTAAGTACTGCTAAAACAGCTCCAAGTCCTGCTCCAAACTCTTTTCTTCCTGGCATTCAAAACAGTGGATCACTTACTGATATTACCATAGAATTTATTTTATCTTTACATTAGCTTTTAAAAGTGTTTCTCTCAACATTTTTTTCCCATGTTCATGTTTGAAACTGAAGACAGGATAACAAATATCTGAGTTACACAGCTCAATGCAATGTTAGCTGCACTCCATGCCCAGGAGGTGGCAGTCGGAGCCATCGTGGCTGGGCCGTACCTGTAGGAAAGTAACGACCCCGAAAGGAGTCTGCACCGGCTGCATCTGGGGGTCTTCTGTCAGCAACATGTGCTGGATTCGAGACTCACTGTTGTCCAAAGGGCTGTGCCATGACACATGGTCACCGCTGCAAAAGGTGTTTTCTGCAAGGACAAGAAACAAGAAATGTTTAGTCTGTGAAGTCTGCTAGAACATTCCTTCTGTTGGCAGCCACTCCTGACTGCTGCCAGGCAGGGACTTCTGGCCTGGGCTGGGACAGTCACGGGTGACTATTCACAGTGACTGCCCCTGGCCAGCTCTGCTGAGCCTCTGAACCACCTGAAACAGGAATGGAATCTCACTGAGTCATCTGAATTCAACACTGATTTCAAAATTGTCCACTCTTGAGTCCTGCGGCAAAAAACACTGTCCTACTTTGATATTAAATCCAACACAGGAATACTAGCAAATAAAATTAGCCTGTCTCTCATGTACTATTATATATGTGTGTGTATATATATATAATGTACTATATACTTCTCCTTTTTTGAGAAAGCACAGAAAGTCAGCAGGCCATACTGGATGCCCACTGTCACAGCCATTCACACTCTTAATTTGCCACAGAGAAAATATTCTCAAATTTGAATTAAACACAAATACTACCCTGCTATGTCTAATAAAAATTCTGCTGCCCAATTTGTGATAGTGTAAGTCAAAATCACTCTCTCCCAGTTGCCTGGGCGGCTGTGGTGCAGAATTATAATTAATATGTTTCTTGTTTCCCAAACAATGAGAAAACCAATAGGCTATAAATTTCATTCTATGTCAGAACAGACTGCATCTAAACAAGGCAGGCATTCCTTTCTTTTCCTCCCCTCCTACTTAGAAAGACAAAACCCCAGATAATCCCATGTTCCACAGCTAGTGCATGCCAGAAGGCACACCAGAACCCATCTGGCTGATGCTGCCCCATCACAGGAAAGGCTAATGCTTGCTTTCTGAGTGAACTAGAAGTAAAACAACCAGCCATGACCACATTCACAGCAATTAAAGCACGCTCCATTTGCATGCAGTTCCTGGAGCATGTGTGGTAATGGTGCCTAGCTGACTGCTTTTATCTTGGGTCTTGTGCTTGTCCAAGCAGAGCTTTATTGTACATACAAATAAACAACCTGGAATCCGCATTCTGCCCTCTGAGAAAGATGTAGTGCCCCACGGATGAACTGAGTACCGCCTGCCTGCTTCCAAAGTCAGTGGCAGGCCCAGTGCGTCTCTCCTTGACCAAGCTCATCCATGAAGGCAGTCTGGGCTGCTGTCCTTGCTCTGGTCTCTCCCAAGACCACACTTAGAACTCAGCAGGAAAGGAGGCCTTGCCCACTGGAAGAGGACTAGGAATTCCAGTGCAGACTGGAAAATGTTAGTGGTTATTTGAGTTGCTGTCTGTCGAGACTGGAGCATCTCCCATGCTACAGGAGCAGGATCTAATTCAGAGAGGTGCTCTACCCGTGGTCCTGGATCTTCACCTAACCTTCCCACATCACCTTCCAAACACATCACAACAGGACACCCCTTAAATACCTACAGGGCTAATAGATGAACATGGCAGCGTCTGCAACAGCAAGAAAAAAACTTTTTTAATTGCTAGTAATTGCAACTCACTCCCAGTCACATTAAACAACATCATCAAGGAACTGGGTGCCTGCACACCTCATTGCAATAACTGTGCATCAAGACCACCACAACGATGAGCATGGACTCGTGCAAGGGCAGCAAAGGCAGGAAGCTTCAAGGGAGCCCTCAGCAGCAGGCAGGTAAACTCATGACAGCTCCCTCAGAACTGCTGTGGTTAAAAATATTTGCAGTCCTCTCCCTGATGAGGAGCTGCTGGCTCGCTCCTGGCTGTAATGTTGGGCAACTCAGTGTGTCTCCACTGGGTGTCCCCATTGGTGTGGCTTTGAACATATATTATATATCTTTTTTCAGATGAATTTCCTGGACAGCTCATTTGATTAAGAATTAAAATAAACTCTAACTACCATAAGGAACTTAGCCAGAAAAAGGAGGAATGCAACAGAAGTGCTGTGATAAGTAAGGGAATGTTTTCCTTAGTTAAAATTAGGAAAAAAAGAAAACATAGGAATGCAAGCTGCTTCAGTTTATCGTTATGTACACTAAATTACATGCTTACAGCTCTGTGACTGAAAGGACTGGTTCAAATATTACTTTACTTTTAGAGTTGAGGAAATATAAGCAGACAAATGAAAAATGATTTTTTTTAGTATCAAAATCTGATTAAAGAAACAGCACTTAGAATGTTGCAAGGGATATCTTGTAATATTTTCCAAGTTAGACAAAATGCGGCTGATTAATTTTTTTAAAATGATAAAAGCCTCTCAGTCACAGTTTTCAGGAATGAAACAAAGCCACAAAGAGCTTATTCTTGGGCCCTGTCTTTATACCACAACATTTTGCCCATCAAATGCTCACACAATTCTATGCTGATCGATCGCTGCATTTCACTGTTGGTGCTGCTTCTCCTGGGAAAGCCCAGCCCGTTTAGAGCAGGTTTTCAAATGCAAATGTCTCTGCTGGAAACCCACCTGTTTATGTCCATGTGAACACTGAACACTTAGAAAATCTCCTCTCCCTTGCATACACACGAACATCACAAAATTCACACTGACTACTCAATTAAATCACACCCAAAAACACCTGCAAATAACAAGAAGCCAAATTAAAACCTCTGTGAGTTCAAGAAATTTGGAATTACATCCTGAAACGCAGCTTTCCACTTGGTGCATTGTCGCCCATGTGGGATGTAAGATCAGCTCTTGTACAGACCATTGCAGCACTAAGAACAGCCTGAATTACATGACTTGTGGCCACAAAAACTAAGAAATTACAGAAACAAAGGGCTAGATAATCACTTTCTATTGCCTCATGCTGGAAACAGGGAGAGTATCCTCCTTTCCTACCTTTCACACTCCCGTTTTCAAAAGAGGACAGGGATGAGAACACCACAACTGGATAAGCCTCGTCTCCTTAGGTGACCACAGCAAAACCAACAGTCATCAGAAAAAGTTCCAGGACATGAGCAGGTAATTGTCAAATCCATAGAACAGCTGGCAAAGCACAGAAATGATCTAGCCATCAACAGGAGAAATTAAAAGCAAAGGAACTAAAAGAAAATACGTTAAAAAGTTAAATCCAAATTATATTAGCCTATGGATAAATCAGCAAATCCTCAGGAGTAAACTAAGGCTCTGATTTACTGCACACAAGCTGACTGCTGCTGAATACTCCTGCCTCGTGGTAAACCTGAGGTGGCTCCATGTTCCCTCCATGACAGGATGAGCTAAGGTACCCAATCTGCCCCAGGATAAATTCATATCCTTCAGCAGTTACCATGGGAGCAGGGGATGTGTTGTAAATACACAGGCTTGCTCACAGAACCCTCTGGGACTCTTGCACCCTTCCTGCTTGGAAGGGGCACTAACAAGCCTTAAACCTAGCACAGCAAGGTGACTCATCCTCACAATTTTGAAACTGGTTCTTTTCCTGCAAGTTTATGTTTTAACAAAAAACACTGACTTTTGTTTCTTTCCGGTGAGGATTGCCAATTCCATGAAATCCAACTGCTTCATAGGGAGGTATTGATTTCGTAAGAACTCAACAAGGAAATCATTAAAGCATTTCAATTCAAACTTACTATTTTAGTTCATCATTTATAATAGCAAATCTGAAGCCTCTCTCTAGCTCTACAAAAATGAAAAGTCTCTAAATCTGCCATAGACCAGCTCTTGTACTATTATATTATGCAAAAGCAGCAGTTATACCAGACCACTCTGTTAAGCCACCCATATTTTGAAGTCTTTAAAATGTCATTATCAATTTTCTTTTACAGCTCACATAAAGCAGGTGAGGTTCCTTCATGCAGCAACAGTCATAATTCAGCAGCACAATCTCTCCTAACTTTACTATCCAACTGTTCTGTAATGAGAACTGGGGAAATAACTCAGAGGGAACCATTCCACCGTAGACTAGTAAATTTTCTTTGTCTAACTTTGCTCATGTATTTTCTTGGAGCGCATTCCTCCTCCCTCCTTTAATTTGACTAAATACAGCTGATGCCTAAAGAAATAAAACCAAGTCATATTCTTGGCCTTGGGATGTTTCATAAACAGTATAATGCATCCAATCTATGCTCAAGTGGTGTTACCTAGCTCTAGAGAGAAACACAGATTACTTCCCACTGTATTTTCAATTCCTTTTTTAAACCTGCCAGCTTTCCATATATGGGATCCTGCTATGAGTCCTTACTCCCTTAATTGCTACAGGGAGTAAATTGAAAAGGACAGCAAACTTACAGAAGTACCTGGAGCTAAGAGAGAGCTCCATCCTAAAGGCAGCCCCAGGCTGCAAGTGAGTCAGGGAACATCTCCACTGAGCTGGCTACCCTGCACCTAGAGCAGATGGGGAACACTCTTTGGGCATCTGGGAGTCCAGTATCTTCTCTTGCATGTGCATTGACAACTTAAGGAGGAAAACAGAGAGGTAATGCTGCTCCACCAGCAAGAAGACAGCAAGGCAACTTTAAGCCTTTCTCCTATCCATGCAGGCTCCTGTCCCCAGCCTGTCTGGCTCCAAGGCAATTCAAATTGCACCACTCTGGTTCATCCAGAGGCCAGAAACTTGCCCATTCTGACATGGTCCTGCCATGTAATTATTGAGATAAATTTAATTAGAATAACAGATTTGCAGCCTGATCATTCCATTTAGCTGGCATCTTCCAAATGCCAGCTAAAATCAGCAACAGAGGGGGCTGAGTAAGCAGCCAGATAAATCCACCTGGACAGTGCGTTACAGGTTAGAAGCTGATACGGCACAGAGTGGGAGAAGCCCTAAGTACACTAACTACATTTGCTTGGTGTTGGGGAAACAGCCACTCTAGACTCATATCCTTCAAGAGCATGTTTCTATTCCTTCTGTTCCTGGGGAAAGCCAGGCCATCATTACATAGTCATTTTATTTGGGGACATGTGCAAGATGATGCTGAAAGAAACAGTCCTGCTTGTCCCCTGCAAAAGCAGGGCTACCTGGATCATGCCCTCAGAGCAGTGATGTTGCTTAGCTATGCTAGTACAATGCTTGACAATTCTCTGCTACCTTGGTTGAAAAATAAAAGAAAAATCTAACAAAAAAACCACCCCAGTAAATTTGCATCAGCGTGTGGCACTGGGGATGCTGGCACACAAACAAGATGACCACATCCCTCACAGAGCCAGACCTACATCATCCACAGTCTCAGCAGTGTGAAAACTGGCTGCTCTAAGGGCTACAAACCTGCATTTTGACTCAGAGATCTCAGCTAAACTGCAGGCAGCGAGTCACAGATGTCAGCCTGCATAACTCAGAGAAATTGTGTATTTGAGGGCAAAGAAGGATTTTAACTCCATGACTTATGGGTGCAGGAATGTTAAAAAGGCCCCCAGTGAGTTCCTGACCAGCATGACAGTGATGCAGCCAGACATTTAAATTGAATGCAGCTTATCCAATACTTACAGAAACAACGTAATTTATTGCATTGCCATTACCCCATTCATGGTCTGTATAATTTATTATATAAATGCATTTTCTACAACACATTTTTAATATTCAGTCTGGCTTTGTTAAAAAAAAAAAAAAAGTAATCTGGCAATCTGTCACAAGAAAGATTTGATGCTGTTTTTCAGTACCATTTTGCAGACCAAACAGCTAGAATTAATTGAGAGAAACTAAGGGCAAACACAGAGTCCAATGCTGAAATGTAATAGCTATATTTTTCACCAGACCTACTTAATATATTTCTAACTAGCTCAATAATAAATATAAGCATGCATGCAAAGATGTTAGCTATAATAAATCGATACAAAAGCTAAAGATGAAAGTTGTGCCTGAGTATCTCAAAGTAACACTGCTATTGCAACTCATTATATGGATGAAATTTTTTTTAAAATAGAGTATAAAGAAAAAGACTTTATTCAGACTTATTTGCAGCCATGGTAAACTAGGATAATTAATGCTAAATTCAGTCTCAAGCTTAGTTTCCTAACCTACAAAGAACTGCACACATGGATTGGTAAAGGCAAAAAACAATTGGGATATAATCTGTGGGGCCCACTGCCAGTTAGTTTATAATTTTGTTTTTAAGTCAAGATGAACAATGCTTAAGAATATACAAGGAATTAGCAGAATCCAAGCTGTGATGTATTTGCACTATATTTAAAAAATGCTTTTCCTCCCCGTTTTTCTTTTTCAGTTCAATTTTGCTGCCCCTTATCTCCTGCCCTGGGAACAGGAACTGCCCCAGCCCTGGCACTCCAAAGAGGTGCAAATTCACACAGTGCTGCTGCCTCCTGCAGACATGCAGCATAGAGAAGATCCCTTAGGAAGAATTAAATCCCAGGAATACAATTAAACAATAGCTCCACTGCAGGGATTCAAATTGGGCTTTTAGAAACAAGGGGCCTAGGTAAAAGGTTCTTTTAAAAAAATAGCAGGGAAAAAACCAGATCATCAGTACTGTAAGGACTGCTTGATCTCTGAGGTTTGAAGACAGTTTCAGAAAGCAGAGAAGCGTGATGCAGATTGTTTTTTAAAAATTGCTCTGCAGGTTGAAAATAAAAAAATGATTACTGCACAGCTCCAGGGTGTTAAGTCTGGAAAATTAACAACCCTCACAAAAGAGCCCAATCAATTTATGCAAACACATATAAACTTACTTGATCATTTAATTCTTTGAACTGAAAGCCCAATGAAGAGCCTCCCACACCTTCCCAGGATACATCACCAGTAGGGCAAGGTGATTCCTCACTTATCTGTGTTGTGCTTAGAGTCATCACTACTATTGGCAGTGGGATGATGGAAAATGTGTCTCACTGTACTGCAGCTTCCACTGATGGAGTTACAAATACTGTTTTTCTTATCACAAAGTAGATCCCAGGCACCCAGATGCCTTCTGCCACATTGCAGGGTGCAGCGTTATAGCAAAAAAAAAATTTAATGCTATTGTACAACAACCAATTTGGGTCTGAGCCTCTTCTACCCCTTCTGTTTTCCAAGATATTTCTTTCCATCCCTTACAGATCTGCATATCTGGCTTGCTCCTTCTTCCTGCCCCATGCTACATGTGTACACAATTTCCATGACTGCAAACTCTGAGAATTTCTCAGCAGGCTCCCAGCAAGTGACTCCAGTGCCCAGGGCACACTCCCACCCTCTGCAAGTGGTGGGCCCCTTGTCCTCTCCCTGACTCTGTACAGCCTGCTCCACCAGCCACCTCCTCCCACACTTTTTCTCCTCCCTGCAACTTCATTCAGCTCCTCCACTCTGTTCCCCTCAGGCTTCTGCAGCCCTTGCAATCAGCAGAACCAGGAGCTGGCACATTCATTGTGTCTGGCATCCCCTTTGTATAAGCACTGTCCAGAGCTTGTAGAGGTTGTATCTCTCACCTTGCTTTTGCAACAACACAGTTCTCACCTGTCTACAGATTTATCTGCATGGCTCCCTCCTCCAGAAAGGGGAAGCTGGAAGAAGGTATGGCAGCATGAAAGGACTTAGCTGGCATTGCTGAGTATGGCAGAAAAAGAAAATGAACACAGATGTGAGTTGCTCCTTCTCAGTCCCACAGATGTTTAGTGCTCCAAGCTCTTGCTCCTCTACACCCCATCACTCAGACCCATCACCCTGGGGTACTGCAGGGTTGGAGTGCTTTCACTTCCCCCAGTCTTCCTTTTACTTTCTCCATCCTCCTGTTCCAGCAACCATAAGGGAGCAGGAGTAATGTGCTTGCTGAATTCTGAGCTCCAGGTCAGGCAAGAGACCCTTCCACTTTGTCCAGTTGCACTGCTACCAGCTTCCGGCAACCTTCACCTGAAGGGGACGGATTTTGCAGCATCCCTTTAAAGGATGGTAGTTACATTGTCAACAGTTTCAAAACGTGAAGAGCCTCAGGATGGGGTGGAGGCCCAGGAGCCAGAAAGGATGTTAGACAGCAGGATCTCCTGTCAGATAAGGACTCTGCTCAAAACAGGTATTTAATGACAGTTTATTTACACATCATGTGGCCCCACATGACCAATCTGAAGAGATACTTTCCTGTCATTTAAAGACTTTATCCTGTGTTCTGCCACAGGAAAACCAGAATGTTTTACAGTTACCTGAATGTTTCCCAGTCAGGTGCAACTAAAACAAAGACTGGTGCCCACAGCATTTGGCAACCTTTAAATGTGCTCAGTGAGGGAATAGAATTGCAGCAGGTGAGAAAAACTTTTTTCCTTGTTGTTGGACCTCCTACATACTTGCACTTCCCATGTGCAAGCCACTGGGAAGGGAGGATACTTAGATACCATGAGCACTATAAAGCCTGTACAGTCACTTGTGATCTTCCCCTAGATATGCATCTATAAGACATTTCTGTTGAAGAGCTTTCAAGGAGCTTGAAGGAGAAGCAAAGGCAGTATCTGCCTCTGAAGAACCCAAAGAACATACAAGCAGCTTCCTTGAACAGCCTTCACAGCGCAGACATCTGACAGAGAGACTGTTAGACTGCGCCAGGGAATCTTTTTTAGCAAAATTATTCAAGAAACAGCAAGAAAGGGGAGATGGTCTCTGAGAAAACATCCAAAAAGTTATTGCATCATAATCCTTTCAGAAAAAGGTTCTAATTACTCAGGCATTAGTTCTGGGACTTGTAATGGACAAGAGGGCAGAGGTCTTCAAGAGAGCACTGTTGTCATTTTTCTCAGTGGTTGATTATTTTCCCTTAAATTTTCAGGAATTTAAAGCTTGCACAGGCCGAACTTTTGTTTTACTTTGGCAAAGCAGGAGGCCAAAGGGCAGGAGACAGAAAAACTCTGCATTCACACATACTTGCATAAAATAGTTACCATTGAGCTCTACCAACGCATTACAGTACTGCAAGAAAAACACACTTATTCCATTCCAAGAGTTGTATTTATGGTTCAAATGCAAAATGGACAGCCTGTTTATGGAGAATTGTTTGAAATACCATCCCAAAGTGTTCTGAGAAGACTCCTTTAAGCCCCTAATTTTAAATCAAAAAGCACAAGAGTCCACTTCCCTCAGGTTCTGGGCTGCCCACAACCTCTGAATATACTCTCCCAGTTTCTCTTTCCCACCAAGAACAAAACACTTCCCCTGCTGTGCCCATTTGCTGCCTCCTGGCTGAGAGGGCTGCTGCAAAGGATCTTTGGCTCTGAGGCTGTCAGAAGACGGTCTGTAATGAGCTCTGCACACTGCCACTCTCACAGGCAGAGTGGGTTAGTCAGAACGCACAGTTTGAGCACCACTTGCTGCACAGATCTTCAATAGAATGTGTAAGAAGATGGATATCTAACAGTGAACCCAACTTCCAGCTCTGCAGTTCATCTGCAGTTACTCTACTCTGCAGTTTCATCCAACATGGGCTTGGCAGCTGTCAAGGGAAAACACAGTCCTTTTCAGAAGGCTGCTCAGTACGTGTAACCTTCAAACTCTCCTCTGTGCATCCCAAACAATTGCACACAGGCAGTGAGAGAGGATGCTCTTGCAACTGCAGAACAATCCCTCTGTGTTGTTGCTTTCAGCTCCTCCATAGGAGGAGGCAATACTGTTCTCTGCAGAAGCTTTTAACTGCTAAAGCAGTTGCTTCCGTTTCCCAGGAAAGGCCGGGTGGGACAAAGACCTTATATATGAGAGGCCAAAGGACCTCACACCAGCAGGAGGGGGAGTTTTCTGCCTTCCCTGTGCTGTTTCCTTTGTCCTGCATTCCTCCTTCAGTACAGGGGACAGAGCCTTTATCCAAGGCAGAGCTCACCATGTGCAGCTTCTCCCCTGCTTCCTTTATTTCAGCATTAAGGGATATTCTTCTTCACAGAGCTTGCTGGTCTCTAACATGTGGGCTCCTCCTCACTCTCCTACAGTGGGGAGGCTCTGGGTAGAATGGAAGAAAAGGCTTCCTGCAGAGAGCTCGGCTCCCCTCCACTTTGGGCAGAGAACATCAGCCAGATCAGTCGTGATCTTGAAGTGCAGCCACACTGGATAAACACCTGCTCGGGGCCAGCATCCAGGCGTCCCTGGGCGTGGGGCCTGCTGGCTGTCCCTCTGCCACTTGGGCTGCTGCAGCAGCCCTGCACAGAAATGCGTCACACAGCTTCCTCCAGGTCTCTGTGCCAGCTTCTTCCCTCCCTCTCTCAATAGCAGCCCACCTGCAATATGAAAGCTAAAATAACTTGTGCGTTTCTAAGTATAACCATGTATCAAAGTTACAAGTCTTGGTGCCGTGTCCATCCCTGACCCTTTGGGAGCAGCATCAGGGCACACAGACTGATGTAAAACACAGAGGGAAGACAAATTCCCAACCCCTTTCTTTTTCCTTTTTCTTTTTTTTAAATAAACCAACTGAATGAACTGTACTGAACAGCTGAAAAACAACAAGCCAAGTTCAGTTCCCAGGCAGGAACAGGACATGAGTTGACAGAATTAAAAGGGACAGCATCAGTTGAAATCTCGCCAACTCAAACTGGGCCTAAACCTACTTTATCTAAATTGCAGTAGCAGCTACAAACAAGCCTTCTCTTTCAGGCAGCACTGAGATCCCTCACTTACTGCCTGGAAATACTATGTAATCAGTAAAGCAGTCTAGGGGAAGACAGCTTTCCTTCTATTTCAACAAAGTCTTTTATAAGCAACAAAGGCTTTCTGTGCCTTTGCTCCTGGCAAAGTCTCTCCGTGCCTTAGTGTGAACCTATCCTTTGGGGCTGGAAAAGGTCAGAGACCTGTTCCCAGCCAAGAACTAGAAGTTGGAGAGACAACAGTGGCTTCCACAGCAAGACACAGGAAATAACCATGAATCCAGACAAACGGCAAGAGAAGAAAAAAGCCCAAACTGTGGGAGATTAGGGAGGTAGAGAAGAAAACACTTTAATTTATATTATATAACTAGCTTAATGACAACATAAGACATAGACTTTTCATCCTCCAAGTAAAATGAGAGTATAGGTGACCTTGGAAACTCCTGGGGCTCCAGTCATGCTTTCCTACTGCTGCACTTCTGAGTGGGAGGAGCCTCATGCCAAGCCCTGCTTCAGAGCACCCGTGCTAATGAAGCAAAAGGCAATGTCACTGAGCAGTGGTGCTGGTCCCTTCCTCTCATGTTCCTGGTAAATCATCCTGCACTTCTCAAACCTGGCCAAAGGGCTGCAGGGGCTTTTCTATACTGCAGCTGAATTAAATGTATGGGGAAGAGATTCTCTAGTGCTGCCCAAAGTCCCAGCAAGTCACAAACAAAGGCCAGAAAGATGCTACTCACTAAAACCATAACAATCAGCAAAAATAATGGCCAGCTTATCCCATCAGTGGCTGATGAAGTGACAGTGAGTGCTCCAAGGCAACAGGCAGAGCTGAGTCTGGCACTGGGGTGCCTCCAGTATTGCAAAGGGGCAACACCCTTCCTGCTGGAAACAGGAAGAGAAGCAAAGTCAATGTAATCACACAAAATCTAAGGCCATGCAACACCATTTGTGCTGCCAGGAAGAACAGGCACACCACACACGTGGTGGCATTTGTAGCTGTGTCCCTGCTCTATGCCCTCTCCCAGTTTACCACCCACACCTGAAACCACTCTGATCAAGAGAGGAAGGACAGGCCACCAGCTGCGTGCTAGTTCACAGTCAAGGAAACCTCAGCCATGGCCAAGGCCACTGCAAAGCTGCTGTCCAAGGACTGGCAAGCCTGTGCCTCTGCAGCCACTCACAAAAAAGAGCTGGGTCTATCCCTGCCTCACAAGTGAGGATAAAAGCATCGGACTCTGGAGGTCCTAAAAATTACAGTCATACAAACTGACCTAATATTAAGCTTTGCAAGCCTGCAGAGGGGACCTACATTAATTTAACAAAGGGAACCTAGATCTACAACGGGGAGTAAAAAGGGACAGGTCTATCTGCAGCCAGCACTTCACTGCAATGCCTTTCAAGACAATTTACAAGAGTTACATCTGGCAATTCCATTGCAAACAACTTCAGCGCTGCCATCCAGCTCCAGAGGAAGCCAGCTACAGGTTAGGGACCAAAGCACGAGCTCAACAGCTGCCTGTCGTGCCCAGCTCATCAGCCAATCACTCTGCACACCAGTAACTGGTTTGTTTTGTCAGCCAGCACATCATTTGGTACCACTCACAGCACGTACGTCCCAGCTGGAAGCTAGGGGATGTGACAAGGCTGGCTTAGGAGATGGGGGGAGGGATGGGAAGTACTGGGGAGGTGAGCTCAAAGGCAGCAGTATGGGGAGAAGGGGATTTATTGCAGCAGTGCAGGACACAGTGCACAAAAATGCAAAGGACCAGGCTCGATCTGAGCTGCTCCTCACAGAACAGCTTGTTTTATGGGAAACATCTAAGAGGAATTAGGCTAAAACCCAACCAATTTCTCATGGACCGCTGAATAACTATCAGATGATGAGAGCTTTTGGCCATGACAAACTTGGGTTAAATTGGAACCAGTGACTTAATGTTTCCATATCCTTTTGCAGAATAAAGGCACGCAGCCCCTGCACACTTGGTTGAGTGTCCTGTTCACCTACAGCAATTTACTGTGCTACAATTTCAGAATTCACGCAGCAGAGTTCACTGCATAACAGGTTCTGTTGAATTGAAATTGATGTTGATTTATACTTCTTTGTAGAGCTAAAAAACACAGTTAATCTCCATACAATTTTAATCTAAAATCCTGGAATACTAGAGAGGAGATAGGCCAGCACTACACTGGAAACGGGTCAATATTATAAACAGATGATAGAAAAACATATATATTTTCCAGAGCCATAGCAACCAGAAGAGAATCATAAATTGGCCTGGGGTTGGGAAGAAAAAGATAAGGGTACAGTCAGGGAAAAATGTGTATGAATTACTGGCAGATTTTATTTGGCTTTAGTTATCCTCCTGGGAAGAAATAAACAGCTTTACAAACAAGCCAGAGAAGCTTCATTTGTATTCAAGGAAGCAAGGAGTTTGTTTTGGTTTTTTCCTTTTTACACACAGAAATTGGCCTGTGTCAAGAATGTTTGAAAACATGTTGGCAAGCAAAGAGTCACTGAAGCTACTACTTCTGAAGCTTTCTGGACCCCAGGAGATGTGAAGCCAAGGCCTGGTGGTTATGGCAGGACAGCAGGTGCCAAGGTACCTGCTGGCTAATGGCTGCGGGTCTGTGACCCCCATCAGCTCCCCTAATCCCACTGAGCCCCACTCTCAGTGGAAGAGTTATAGTGCCTGTCAAACACAAAGAACCTCCATGACTCAGACTAAACTAACTTGATTCAGGTGAAAACTGCTGAATAAGAAGAGTGCATCTACAGCTGCAGCCTTTACAACTTCCATAATCACCCTTGTTTAACCAAAGGTGAAACTGTGGCATAGAGAGATGGCATAATGGCCCCAAACTGATGTACTGGGACATCATGCACATGGCAGGAATTGTGTGTGTGTCCTTCTTCAAACTAGAGTAAAATAAAATAATTTCTACCTGATGAAAGACACGTCAGAAATTACTAAGGAAGGCTACATGTACCTCATTTTGGGCTTGCTTTTCAGCCTGGCTGCCAAAGGCTTGTGCAGCTGTGCTGCCTTGGGCACTTCCATGCAGCAGAACCATCCTCCTTTCCAGGGGAAACTTTGGGAGTTTGGCCTATGCACTTGAATCATGACAGAGGACAGAAGCTCACAGATACTAACTAAGTTCCTACAGGTTTCACAGAAATAACAGATATATTTAATATCTTTTTCTCTGAAAAGGGAATCCTTCACCATGACACTGCAGAGGTGTTTGTGGGGAAAAAACCCACAAACCAAACCAGCTATAGTTAGTTTGGCTGTTGTTTTCATGTTGTTATCAACATGTATAACTTGTCATGTACCTACTGGAATTGGTTCTGTCCAATCCACTTTTCAGAAGTAATAAGTTTGCTAAGGAATAATTCACGTAAGTTGCTTCTGAAGTACTCAGCTGAAATTTACATTAAATTGCCACTGAAAAATTGCACCTTGTATCCTTACTTTCTTTGCATGCACATTTTGTTATTACTGTTTTGCAGTACCCAGGATGCAAACAGCTTCCTACTACTGGCTAGTCAAAAATTAAAATTCAGCTTTTCAATTAGCTGAGACATCAAACTCACATTTAAATATCTTTCAGTGCACTAGTCATCAGGAGACTATGAGAAAAGATAAATTATGTATTTATGGAATAAAAAAAAATTTACATTTAGAAGACCTGAAAAGAATACTTAGTCATTCAAGACACTTATAATAATAAATGAGACTAAGAAGGCTCCTACTCTGCCCTTGCCTAAAGGAAGGATAAACTCTGCCTGACAAATATCCATGAAGAACAGTTTGACTTGTTCTCAAAGATATGCAGCAATAGGGAATCTGCCACTATCCAAATGTGTCATTGCACTTGCCATTCGGAAGTTCCCTAATGACAAGCCCTAAGCCTATTTTACAGAAATTTTAGTAGTTAAATTACAGAATTTTTAGTCTCTCCTATCCCCAGTAGGCACATGAAAAATTTATTTATTACTTTATTCCTTACAGAAACTTTTTGCATATTTCAAGACTGTTCTCACATCTTCCATTTTCTCCTCCCTAGACTAAACAAATGTAACTTTTGATCATTCCTTCACAGGCCATATTTTCTGGACCTCTGGATCATTCTTACTGCTCTCCTCCAGTCTCCCTCCAACTAGGATGCACCTGACTTGAAGCTTTTTGCCCAAAATGAAATACAATGTTCTCCCTCTCCCTTGCAGTGTAGGACCCAATCATATGCAATATACAGAACACTTCTATTTATACATCAGAGTAATTTCACTTCTATCTCTCACCATGAAGAGTGTGTTGGTTTAGGTATAGCTCATTGGTAATAGTAACTCCAAATAGTTTTCTTCTCCTTTCAGAACTGCTGCTTTCCCCCAACTGATTGCATTGGATTATTCCTGTGTCAGGAGGGGACCTTGCACTTGTTGTGTCTCCCTGCCCTTACTGCACACCAGTACTTTCCAGCTCTACCCATCTTTCGTGGTTGATGACTACACATTGACAATTACCCAGAGTCTAAATATCCAACCAGTACTGCAGCCCTCTTCTTTACCTTTTACCAAGATCTCATTTCCTCAGCTCATTCACACACTTGTTGGGACAATGTAAAAAGTCTCAGTAGTATCAAGGTAACCAACATTCACTGCTTCCTATGGTACCTGTAACTTACTTTCTTCTGATTTATTGTTGATAAACCCATGCTGGAACATCCATTATTCTGTGGATGCCTTCTGGATGGTTTGTTTCTCTTAGCAGTTTCTTAACACCTGAAATCTGATTGACCAATTAGAAACTTCTTTTGCTTTTTTTTTTTTTTTCATTTTGGGAGTTTGTTTTGGTTTTGATACAGGTTTTTTAATGGGATGTGAAGAACAGCATCTGCCAGTTTTCCAGTCTCCTGTGGTGCTACCTGTCTCCCCTAAACCAGCAGGGGCTCAGCCTGCTCATGCTGATGTGCTCTGGGGTAAATGTCATCAAGCTCAGCCAACCTGCAAACTTCTAATTCACGGACATCCTCTTAATACTTCAGGTTCATTCCCCACTACAACTTGTGCATTGTGGAGAATATAACCATGACATATGCCACATCATTATCTTTAGGCTCTATGCATGATGAGTTTTCATGACAATTTCTCCAAACCCGTACCTGACAGCTGCAGCTGTTTTCTTTCAGGCTAAAAACATGGAAGCAGCAAGAGCTCATACACACGTGTACTTGTTCCCATGCTACATCAATATATTGCCCTCATGACACATATCAGACAGACCCTTGAAAACAACATAAATTTATCCTAGAGAGAAAAAAAATGCAATTTTAATTTCAGGAAAACACAAACCATAGTCCCTATGTAGTGATTAAGGGTCTTAATACTGTAGTACATAAAGAGTTAACAATTGTAGTAAGCTCTGGATAAGCTTCTGTAGGAAAAGTGTTTCTTCCTTTTCATTTGAATTGAAGTATAAATTTGTTCTACCATGAGATATTTGCAGTACACCCATGAACCATGACAAGCTAAGGTCACGGAATTGTGCAAAGTTTCATTTTCAAGGTTTGAAGGTTTGGGGATTTTTTAAAACTAACAGAGTTGGAATTTGTGGTCATGGTCAAACAGTGATAAAATTAAGAACAGATAAAGCCACAAATAAAACTTTTTGAGACATGAAAGCTTGGTGTTGTTGAAGGAGGGTAAGTACTGCCCTTTAATCAAAAGCACCAAGCGCTTGTTACAGTGAACAGAGAAGCCAAGGCTGAAAGAGGTCTGAAATTCAATGCAGAAAATTGCTTTTCTAAAGCACTGCCACAGTGCAGGGGAGAGAGAGAAACAAAGGAATGCAACATTCATTTGCCTAGAAGCGTTTGTTAGAAAAATACATCACTTGCACTGAGATATGCTTTGCAATTGCAATACACAGGAATAATATTTAGGACAGCAGTAGCTGCTAGGTGAATACTCAACTCAGTCATCACCACCTGAAAATTCTCAGGCTCAGCAGGAGTATGACTACACCTTACTCTCCCCCAGCTTGAGCTGGACTCAGCAGCACACCTCTATGATAACTAAAAAGTTGGCTTTTATCAAGAGATAAGAATTTAGCTCTTAGTACAGCTTTCAGAGTAAACAATTTTCTGACATGTGAAAGTGCTTGGAGCGTATCCAAAAAGTTTCTGCCGATTTTATTCTTTTTCTTGCTTCTTGTTCAGGGTGGATTCATAAGCTTTACTTCAGTTGTTTTGGTTCATCAAATGTTTTTAAGGCTACTTTGGAGTATTAAAGAGACACCATAGATTTTTTTTTAAAACAACTGAAGAGGACAACATTAAAGTACTAATACACCAGAGTTAAACAACACTTTCATTTGACAAATGCTCTAAGCACTACAGTCAGAAAGAACTTGAGCAAAAAGAAACCTTTCATCATGTAAAACAATGCTGTCATGCCACAGCCTGCTTCATGCCCAATGGGCTTCAGAAGAACCAACCCTTCAAATACTTCACAGTTTTAAAGTTTCAACATCTGAATAGAGAAGTCCTGTAAAAAAACAAGAAAAAACAATGGCAGAAGCTCACTTGGCTCTACAGAGTGAGAATGTCAAACTGGGGGAAACTCTACCAGACAGAAAAGAAAGTAACACTGCTGAGGACTGGGTGCCTGATTACCCAGGAGTGACATAAGGGAGAACTGCTCTGGACACTGAGACAGCTCAAGGGAGTACTACAAAATAAAGTAGGACATGTCAGATGTAGCAGAAGTACTGGAGACTCTGCAGAGCAGTGGAGTGAGAGATCTTTGACTAAATTAGAAAATTACTGCATCTAGCTGTGGTCAACTGGCATTGCCCTGAAAGATCAAAAAGAAACATGATAAAATAGGCCTCATTACAAGTCTTACTTTTAAATGCACCATCTTGTCAGGATTAATGTGACGTCTATTATTAACCAGATGATTTTAGCCTGAGAAAATTCTTTTCTAAAAGAGACATGTGATAATGAAATTTGTACTAAAATAAAACTAGAGCTTTTTCGCTTGTTGCAACAGGATACAGATTTGTTTTATACATGGCAAGGAATGGTTGGTAACAGTCAGTGACAACACACAGCTGCTTGCTGAAGAGCATAAAGCAGTATGGAAAAAAATGCCCAAAATCCAACACTTCTGTAATATTTTAAGGGGCCTTTGCAGGTCTCTTGTCCAGCCTCCCTATTTGAAGTGGAGCCATCCCCAATGCTAGATCAGGACCAACTTAGCTTTGTTGAGCTAAGTCCTGAACCTTTCTAGGAATGGAGTTCCAGCACCTCTCTTATAAATCATTTCCTGTCCTTTACTGCTCTCCTTGTGTGCAAGTTTTCCTTGAAGCTTTTCCAGGGCCTCCCATACTGCAATTCAGAGCTGTAGCCCTTTGATGTACTATCTAGGGCTTGACCCCACAATCTTGTGACTACCCTCCCTACAGCTGTAGGCTCCAATTAGATCACTCTGCACATTCTCTTCCCAGGCTAAACTGGCCCTGCTCCCTCCAGCTCTCCTCCTGGCTCACATGCCCTAGAACCCTGACCACCTTGAACACTCTCCAGATTTTCAGTATCTCTTAAAGACCCAAAACAGGACACAATATTTTAAGCATGGCCTTCCCAGTGCCATGCCAAAGAGGTAATAACTTCCCTCTATCTGCTGCTCATGCTTTTCCTAAGGTAACCCAGCATGTGGTTTGCCCATTGTATGATAAGCATGGTATTGGCTCATACCCAATTACATAGTCAAAGAAAGAAGTCAATTTATGATTCATACACTGTTGTTTTTCATAAGGCAAATTGAAAACTAAACACCCAGAGGCTAGAATCCATCAGCATGAGTTTCAGTGTGCCTTTAAAGAGTCATGGTGGATATAAAGTAAAAACCAGCATGCAAGCAGAAGATAATACTGGAGGGTGGTTCATGCCAGACTGATAAGCATGGGCACAACCACTCTTTTCATTCTAAGAACAGTTCTTTGGCTTTGAGGTCAAAAAGATGGGACTGCATTATTGCAGGAACCAAACAAGGGAAGTCTCTGCCCTGACTGCCAGCTTAGTCACCAAGAAGTTTGCCCTTAAGTACCCTTCCAAATCCCATTTCACTCTGCAGACCTCCTCTCACCCATGAAAAGACAGTGACCAACAAGCAACTGCTATGAGAACTAGCCTGGATTAGGAAATTTTAAATGTTCCAAATGGGATGTAGGATATTTAGTATAAGTTTACACATAACAAATATATTACTTTGTATCTAAGAGGGAGACTTAGATGTTTTCTTCAGACCCTGAAATCATTGCATAGAAAATGTGAGTATGAATTCATCCCTGCATGGTCAGTACCAAAAAGCTGCTGTGCAATACAATTTAGGCATGATGGGAATCTCAAACAATGTAAAAAATAATGACAGTCTCATAGATTTAGATGCTTAACAGTTGCAAAAATCAAGATAGAAAGGTGAGACAAATTTTGGATAGCAACTGGGGAAGACAGCTACACAGCAAAGGTTACAAAATGACAAGCAATAATCTGGGCTGGCACTGAACTATGTCCACCAATATTCAGAAAAATACCCACAAGATTGGCACTTCCTCAGATTTGTTACAGAGGTTAGCAGAACAATCCTGTTCTTACCCAGACCTTTTCCCTTTGAGAGTCAGCCAGCTGACTGAAAACCATCAGCAGAATCAGAAGTTACTGAGCAATTTATGATCTAGTTCAGCAGGTACCAAATACTACAAATTCAATAACCACTGATTTAGAAGGTACTTTACCTGTAAAGGACCTCAAATTAGGTTAAAAAATGTTCTTTAAATATTTTCATTCAGATGTTGCGATGCTGGAAAGTGCCTTTCAAATACATTAGCCATCAGCCATTCCACAGGTTTTCATGTACCAACACTAAAAGTAACATTCAATCTACTGATATAAATGAAACTATGAAAGAACAGTGCAAGAGGATGGTTTGTAGGCATCCTGGTTCCCAGTTTTCTGGCAATTCTCCACCTGCTATACTTGATTCACAATTGTTAATTCCTTGGCCCTCCCAGCTTTAGAATTCCTTACAACTTTTACATTTTCACATCTCAACAACTCCATGTTCATATTCATTGCTACAGCTTGGCTGAAGGACCACTGGAAGGGATTTGCCTGTGATGGAGCTGCAATGCTTTTGGAAGTTCTGCTGAGAAATGAGACCTTATCAGATGGCTGTTTCTCAGCCATTCAGGATAAGCAATTGTGTTTTTCTTGCTGAGAGAAGATACTGGATGTGGCACTCAGTGCCATGGTTTAGTTAATGAGGAGGTGTTAGGTCATAGGTTGGACTTGACCTCAAAGGTCTTTTCCAACCTAGTTCATTCTGTGATTCTGCGATTCTGTGAACCCAACTATGCAGGAAAGAGTCACTGGGCAGACTACCTATAGTTACTGACTGTTGTGTAACTTCAGCTTTTCAATACTCAGGATTTGCAGTAACCTGAACAACAATTGTTTTTGTCCCTGTAGGCTGGGCTGGAAGAAGGAACACGCTCTTTTGGGTTCCCACACAAAGACAATTCCCAAGACCTGACTGGGTGCTGATGAGACAAGTGTCACACCCTGTAACAGATGTGGCCCTTCAGAACCAGAGTAGGAAAAAGCAAGGCCGTGTATCTAACCCTGTGTACCTGACTGGAAGACGTATCTGGCCAAGCCTTGCATCAGCTCTGCTGGCCAGGTGGGTGGTGCCGACTCCCCCGTCTCTCTCTTCAGTCGGAATGTCAGCTCAAACCCAAAACCACTCGGTCCATCTGTTCCTGTAAACCTGGAGGGAACGAAAAATAAGAAGTCATGACACACTTCTTGTAACCAGAGCAGGATTTAAGATTAGGACCATAGAAAAAGGAAGAGCATTCTCCTCATAGAACCAGCCATCCAGGGAGTGGAATCTGAATGTGCAGTGAATCCTGTGTTCTGTAACCACACATGCAGATCTACCTGACTGATACAGGACAATGACAGCCTCACAAATGCAAAGCTGTACCTTGGACAACCAACATCCCTATAGTGTTTTATTAGTTTCACATATCAGTTAGTAAAGGAAAAAAGAAACAGTTCTAAAATGGAGAAACAAAAATGCTTCAAAGTGGATCATTTTCAAGAACTGATTCCAACAAAAAGCATAAACCAGAAACTGAAACACATTATGAATGGGTCAGTTTTAAGAAAGATCAAAGTTAACAAAAAGCCTTCGAGCTGATGTTTCACAGTCAAATTTTTTGGAAAGTAAGATGGCTCCCTATTGAATTTCCTCCTTTCAAGGCATGTTCTGAAACAACACAGCTTTACTTCTAATATGCAATGAGCTAGAGTTCAGTGGGCTTTTTTTTTTTAACCTCTTGGATCTCTGCTTCCCAAAAATAACTGTTTAAAGAAGACCACACATGCTTTACATTGATCCATATGAAAATTACTGAGTAAAAGAAGTGTTTAGGTGAGTATCCATCATATCTGAAGCAACACTTGTATTTAAGAGAACATTGCTGGTCAGCAACATACCAGTAGTCACAAAGCAATAAAGCTGACAAGGCAACGTTACTTAAATTGATTCGTTCATATGGTAGTGTGACTCTTAAACTGAGAGCTACTAAATTAAAAAAAAGGTAAGGAAACAAGCATTAAGCTACTTCCCTTGTAAGATTTTAAAAAATCCCCAAAGATTCAAGACGTACCTTCCAAAGAACACTCAGAAAATGCAGCAGCATACAATGCTTATATTCTCAAATTAACAGTTAAATCTTGGAAGAATTTTATTTGCATCTAAGAGATTTGTATTTAAAGATTAGACTTAAAATGTTTTTGAATAGTTAATGGTCACAAGTTGGTGAAAATATAGGGAAAATTTAAAAACATGTAAATCACCTGCATTGTGCAGCTGTTCTGAGGTAACAGTCAATAAAGTGAAAGTCTTTGATCTGTTTAATTTTAGCTTGGTAATCTGGTTTTGAGGAAATTGTGACATATGTGGCTTTGAATACTTGTGATTACTTTGGAAATACTTTATGCTTAATTTAGACAGGTCTTTCATAGAAAGAAATATTAATATTCAGAATGTAATTAGCATAGTAATTTTGTTAGTATTTTTGCCGAAGGTTTTGCTTTCACTCTTAATAAAAGTCTTGTATTTGAAGGTAAGGTCAATGTAGTTTCAACACATGCCATGGAATTTCTCTCACTGAACAATGGACCATAATCCAGGATCAGAGCTCCTGGATGACGTTTGGGGGATGTACCTGAGAATGGAGGCAGACATGAGCTTCAGGAGCTACACAGACCTACAACCTTCCAGTATGCTTCTGACCCTTGGTATAGGAAAATCACAGAGAAGTACCCAATAGCCAAGTTATGCAGCTTGGCTTCTCTTACAGATATCCTTTTTACTACAAGTGCTCACACTGGCCCCAGCTTCAAAATTTGTGATAAGGATGCATCAGTCTGCTAGTGGAGAGGCAAGTAGCATGGGAAACAATTTTTCCCAGTTAGAAACCAAGATCTCCAGATACATGTGCCAATGGAAGACAGAACAAATGGCTTATCATCTCTCACAAGGACAGAGATACTCCTCTCTATTCCATGTGGAAACACTGGGTCCTCACAGCGGTCTCCTCCTTTTGGAGTACGTCTCAACTGCTTAAGCATTATCTTATGAGGATGACAAGAAGCTGGACAAAAAATCCACCACAACTTGCAGGCTTGCAGATTTTCAAACTTGTGCTTCTTCCTGTAAGTTCCAAATTTCCCCCAAACTTCCAGAAAATTTCTAGAAAATCTATCACCTTTATCCAGCCACAGTCAATGAACAAGCTAAAAACCCTAAGAATAGTTCCAGAAGAGAAAGACCAAACAAGCTTCATTTCCACAAAAAAACTGGGTGGAAGGGTAACAATACACAGATGAAAGAAATCTTGCTAAAGCACATGGAAGCCATGAACTCCTCCACGGACCTCCCCACGTTCTCTGCTACCTGTACCTGCACCAACCTGCCCCCTTTCCAGTGGAAAGCATTCCCAGCAGGTCAGCCTGACACAACTCCTGTGCCAGCTGCAGGGGTAACACACTTTGATTACAGCCTTTGATCTACAGTAACTAGATTCTGGCACTATTTGGGGCTGGTTTCTCTGAGAGCTAGGGAAGTGAGGAATGAGACGATAGGTTTTTCTGGTCATGGTTAGATTGGTTGGGTGTTTGGGTTTTAGTGTTTTGCCCTTTTTTTTTTTTTTTNTCGGGAGGGTGGTAGTGGTTTAAATCTGAAGGTAACCAATTCAAACTACAGCCAATTTAGAACAAGTACTTTGGAGCTTAGTTCAGTATCTCAGCACTGAAGTGCTTTATAGGCATTTCTTCAGTCAAATTCTTGCAGCACAGCAGTCCAAAAGCACCTCAGCTTTACAGTACGATGATGATCTGACATGGAATGTGTGCAGGAAGGAAGCCTTAGAATCAGTATTTTGTATCCCTGCATGGCCCCGGCTACACAAACTGAAAGCTGCAGTATAGCATTAAATTTCTGTACTAACAGATCTGAATATTTCACATAGTTTGTTTTGAGTGAAAGTTTCTCCTAAACACTTCTAAAACATGAAGTGGAGGGGGGAGGGTAGGGGAAACCCCTATTTTGCCCCAAAACTTAAGATGTTAAGTATAAAGAGTCTGCATGGACTATATTGTGCCCACCACTGCTTTGCTCCCTCCAACACAAGGGCATATCACCTTTTTAGCCAAACCAACTGCAAAGCAACTGGGTAAGTTTTCAGAAAAATAAACACTGATGGAGAAATTCTTGGCTTGCTGCATGCTCACTGGCACACATCAGATAGTTTTATATTATGACTACAGCAGTAATAGAAGGCTCTGGTATCTGCCAAGTCAAATCCAACCCCATATTTAATATTAAAACCTTATTTTGTCAAAAGAACAAAAATAAACCTTTCAAAAGCCAAGGTCATACATTACATGCCATTCTTAGGTTAAAACTCCCGTTATCTGTCCAGCAAATCAGCTCAGCAGAACAAACCACACTGCAGTACTGCGCATATGCTGGAGGAGCCTGGCTTGTTCCTTTAATGAGGTAAGAGTTCCACTGATCATGATATTTAGTTCCAGCAAAAGAATCCAAAGAAATAGAGGCCCCTTTATTTACAGAGCTATGCAACCAGGCCCCCCCGAGCCCCCCACCACCCCACGCTCTGCCAGGCCCTCTTCTGAAGCCACACACAGAGAACTGAAAAGCTGCTCTCCTCTGCAGCAGAGTATCCAGGACGTTTTTCACATCAAATAACCCAGCTTAAGAGGATCAAAAGCCAAAGTAACCCTTTGCTTTAAAAGCAGCTCTGAAAACCAGAGGCTTTTCAGTTTAAATCAAAGCTATATACCAAAGCATTTTCATTCTCACTTTTGCAAGGAAGAAGGGAAGGTTTGCTTCACTGCAGTGCAAATGGCAGTATTTCTGCAATTCTACTTTTGAAAGCTACACAGCACTGTACAAGGAGCAGAGTGTACTAGGTGTTTATTTTTTTGAGAGTTTAAGAGTATGTGCATATAAATATATTAGGTGAACCAATCCCTGGAAATGGGAGTTTACATAGGGAAATCACTATGATTATTTCAGCCTGAGAACAACAAGAAAGCCCTTTCAGGCTGTTTGGGGATAGTTAGGACTGCACTTTCAGAAGTCACAGCTGCACTCCCAACAGCTTCAGAGAGATAAACCGACTCTGTTCTGGGAAGTAAGGTCACAGCACTCTGGAATGACTTGTCTCAGACTCAGTTTTCAGCTGTTTCAACACTACTTTTGTGAAACCACTTAAGATGCTTTTTACTTAAACTTCTTAATTGCCTCTTTCCACATCTTCTATAAAGACAGTTACCTGTTCTGCTGCTGGTGAGCTACTCTGATACCATTTTGAAGGCTGCAGAAATACAGTATCACTACATTTCTACACCTGACATCAGCAAGAGCTGCTGTTATTTGTATCAGTACCAATTTTAATTATACCCACAATCCCCATCCCACCCACCAAAAAATCCTTAATAATTGCCAATCCATAGCTTTCAGTACTCCAGATCAGCTTCCTGGGATCTTTTCAAAGTTTGAGGAGATGGTCAAACCAAGGTGACAGGCAGTATCCATCACTCTGCCTGATGAGACCAAAGCACTTTGGAGTCCAAACCTCAACAGTGTTTTAAGGCTGCAGAGCTAACACCCGTCCCAGAAGATTTTTCTATTAGGTAGCAAAGAGACTACTATTAGCAACACAGAGGACTGGTGTGACAAAAAGCATCAAGTTACCCAGTGACTGACCTCACAGGTCCTCCGTGAGAATCACTTGAATCACCTGAGACGTGAATCACTTCCCTTTTACTGCCCACTAACGAGAAACACAAAGGGTGACCTCCTGTCCAAAACCAAAGGAGAAGACTTCAGCAGCCACTGAGCTAAACCCTTCAGTGTCTCTATCTCCTGGGAAGGGCATCAGGCAAAAGCTGATGTGCCTTAAACAAGATTATGCACAGTCAGTCTTCTGAATTGAAGTTCCAGGTGCATTGTGCAATTTCTACCCACCATAAGCAAATGACCCTCAGATTCCAGCGCTTAAGGGAAAAAGAAAAAAAAGAAAAAAAAAAAAAGGGACCCTACCTAGTGCTTCCAGCATCTTGCCTAACAGGAAGTGGTTGTTTTTAGTGCAGCTGTCAAACAGTATAAAACTCTCATCTGAGAACCCCGACAGCATGCTGGGAGGTTCCTGTGAAGCAATTCCATAAGAAAATAGGCACAGCGACCCCTTTACATAAAAGGCTTAAAAAGTATCCAGAAGAGTAATTTCAGCCAAAACCTACCTGCTTACTCACATATTCTCTGGATTGTCTACTGACATTTAAAAAAGTATTCATTCACATATAAATGTTTGAGAGAAGCAAGGGGTGATTATCTGGATGTCAGATGGTTATCTCTTCAGAGCGCTTAGCAGGAAATTCCATGAGCTCCTGCCGCCCCAAACATGCAGACACAATCTTACTGGACTCCTTTGTAGCTTGATTTAAGAAAAAACTTCATGCATAAGCAGGGCAAATATAAACATAAAACAAACACCTGCTCAAAGATTTCTGTTCATGTAAAATCACGGTTGGAAAGTGAGTGACACAGTGCTCAGAGATATCAGTCTATGGCAGCTGCTGCTTAGAGCTTGCTCTTGCAGTACATCATATCAAATGTGTAAGCCATCAACCAAATGGAAAACTCTTCTAGAAAGTTAAATTGTTTTTAGAGATTTATTCCAACATCTAAATCCAAACAGATGCAGAGGCACTCACTCTGCAGTTATTTGGAGGAGTTTCTCAGCTTTCTGAAATACTCATGTAGGATCCACTTAGAAAGCTTACACTGAGATAGATCTGAGTAAAAATTTGTGAATTGATTTGTGCTGGCCAGTATGAAAACAGATTTGTGTTTCACTGAGCTACCATTCAATGAGGGAAGAGCTGTTACAGGGCAGAGGGGGAAGAGGAGACAGGGTACAGTTTCACTCACACATACACAACACTGATTTCACAGATTTTACTATTCAGCTTCTATAAAACTCAGCCAGTTACAATCTTGTCCCTGAAACCTGGAGACTCACAGTTTAGATTTCATTTTTACAAAATTATCTCTATAAATAACAAATGTTGATACAACAGATAAATTGTTTTTTCCTCTAAACCTACAGAGTCAAGTCAACCTTATTCATAATTCTGCAGGCACAACTGTTTTATGTAGTGTCACTAGATAGTGATCAAACTCTGGAATCAGATCTAGGGATGTGATCCAGGGAACTCAGCCCTCTGAGAAAGCATCAACTGGAAACTTTTGGCAGTCCCTTCCAACCCAAGTGGTCCTACAAATCATCATGGCCAAGAACACAGGTATGAACTCCTGCTACTGATACTCTGTACCCAGAACTGCACTTGCAGGACCCACAGCTGATAATTCACAAACACTTGAGTTAAACTCATTTTGACAGAAGTGGTTCCTATATTCAGCTCCTGCCCAACCACCTACAAAACAGCTCCTGAACTGTGCTATCTCTAGCCTAGTATGTTAAAGTAAAGTAAAGTAAACCACCATCAGTCTTCTGGTCACCTAAATGTGCTGGGCTGCAAGTTAAGGTAATCTAGGGGTTGCTTCTTTGAGGCTCTGTGGTCCATGCCATGAAAGCAGTAGCATCTGGAAGAAGGAGAGGATCATGCTTAGCTGCTGCAGGTTAATCCCTTTGAGCTCTAGAGGCTTGGAAGCATTATTGTCTCATTCTGGAGAGTGCCAACATGCAGTCACACCTGTAGGGATAGTGCTTCCAGATTAAGGGCAAAAGGCTGCAAAGGCCCTATCAGCTCCGAAGGGATCGATCTGCCTCATTATTAACAATACATCAGGAAATTTCAGAATACTCTGAAAGTGCTCAAACAGCATCCAGGTAACCTAAGTTTGAACCTCCTATCTGCTACAAACTTCTCATCCTCCTCAACAAGTTACTTAGGGATTTGATTCTCAGATGTAAATAATGATAGTTCCCTGCTTCAAAGAGTAATGTGACACACTCATCATATAGGAAATGCTTATATACTCCATCTATCAAGGTCACAAAAGCTGGGAAATTAACTCCACATTCTGCACAGCATGGACAAATACAGAACACGGGAAATGACTAAAACAACCAAATATGAAACAGGAGGTTGCATGGGATATGTCACTCCCTACTCCAGCTAAAGATGTTCATATGAGGGCAGTTTACATTTTATTTTCTCTGTTTTATGGTGCATGGATGTAGCTATACCAGTAGGTGATGGTTTACTCTTGCATTACAGTTATAACTAAACTGACAAGACCAAACCAGTTCCTCTTCATGATTTCCAAAGCAACTTATTAAAAATAAATAAATGTGTGTAATCAAGTAACTAGACTACTGACATGTGTTTCAGCTCAAGGGCATACACATTTCTCCACAGAACTACTCTGTGACTTTCCACTTAATGGCCAGCAGAATAGTCCCAGCCCGGGTGAGGTGTTGAGAGCAGGTTCTGAACCACAACGACCAGCACCACAAGTGAGGCTGTGCTCCTTGACAAAGAAAGTGCAAACAGTTTCACTGCAAAAGCCTGGGAAGTTGCAGCAGACTTGCATTATCTTAATGCCTACTGAAAGGACCTGGAAAGAAAAGCTAGGAGTACAATAAGGATTTACTATTGCATTCACAGAACAAGAGTGAAGGCACTAATGAAAAAGAAAACTTATCAAGATCTGTAACATTTTACTTAAACTGCCTATTTATGCTGCACTTCAGAACTACTCATCCTTCATTTCTACAAGGCCCAGAAGAACAGTGCTCTCATTTGGCCTGAGCTAGAGGTGATTCTGCCAACAACGCACACAGTCACTGCACAACACAGTGCATTAGAGAAGACAAACTTTCATCTGCACATGGATCCCACTTCCTATGGGATCAGAATCCTTAGCTCTGACAGAGAATGGTAATACATCTCCACAACTTCACCCAAAGGCTCAGCTGCAACCTCACCAGGCAAGAGAACATTAGCAAAGGGCTAGTTGGAGCCAGCGTGGCTGGAAAGGGCAGTATTGCTGTGTTTGGTGAGCAGCCGGGAAAAGGGCACCAACTTGCCTTGCAGTGTCTGCTGGCTCCTTCCTAGCTCCTACTGTGGAAAGTTCTGCAGCTGCTGGGAGGAACCCATTCGCATAACAAAAGTGCCTTTCAAAAGCAGTACAGGAGGGTGGAAAGAATATGAAAAAAACCCTCAAAGCCACTGACAGCTACAGTTAGTATTTTTCAGCATTGCCTAAAGGTCTCAGGCGAGGATCAGGACTCCCAATACCTTATGTAGAATATAAACACTGGTGTCTCCCACTACTATCCTGCCAGCTAAAGAACATACCTTAAGAAAAATCATGCAAAATGCAACTTTAGCATATCCATGAGCACATTTTTAGGACTCTCATATAATTAAGTTCTCAGCTGTGCAATAAATTAACTCAGGGCATAAAAGATATTCAGCAGCTTTTAGGAGCCTGAACTCCAATAGCCTGCAAGCAGGCTGTAGGCACCCACACATTGCTGGTTGGCAAAATGCTCAAAGTGAACCAGCCCAGGAAGTCAGCTGTGTCCTGGGCTGCACCACCAGAGGTGTGGCCAGCAGGTTGAGGGAAGTGGTTCTGCTCTTCTACTTTGCTCTTGTGAGATCCCAGCTGGACTGCTGCATCCAGCTCTGGGACTCCCGTCCTAAAAATAACATGGATCTCTTGCAGTGAGTCCTGAGGATGGCCATGAAGATGCTCAGAGGACTGGGGACAGGCTGAAAGAGTTGAGCCTGTTCAGCCTGGAGAAGACAAGGCTCAGGGAGACCTTATAGCACCTCCCAGTACCCAAAGGGCTGGAGAGCTGGAGAAAGACTTTTGACAATGGCACAAAGTGAAAGGACAAGGGAGAATGCCTTTAAACTGACAGAGAGTAGGTTTAGATTAGATATTAGGAAGAAATTCTTTACTGTGAGGGTGGCGAGGCACTGGCACATGGTTGTCCAGCAGAGCTGTGGATGCCCCATTCCTGTAAGTGTTCCAGGCCAGGCTGGATGTGGCTTTGAGGAAGCCGGTCTAGCGGGGATTGGAGCTAGAAGATCTTTACGGTCCCTTCCAACCTAAACCCATCTACGTCTCTCTGATCCTGATGGATCTTGAATTCAATCCCTGATCTTTCACTTCATCAGCTATAGAAACCCGGACAATTCTGCCTTCCCTGGTGAGCTGTTACACAGTCTCATTTCATTGCAAAGGGTGCACTTAAAAATATACTGATGACCACCATGAGAGATCTTAATCAATTAAGCAGGCAGTGAAAGGTCCTTGGAGCTTGAGCTGTAATTCCAGGGAAAAGAAAGCACTGGGCTGCTGGTGAAAGACTCCCAAAAGGGAAACATGAGACATCTGCAATGAAAAGTCTACTACAGATATTTTTTTTAATCTGCCTTTAAGTGTTAAGCTTCTCCTGCAAAACTGTCTTTCCTTTGAAGCACTTGAAACTTTTAGGGCTTGTGAATGTTACATGAACTCTATTTGTTGTAACACAATGTCCAAAAGGATAAAATAAATCTTTGCCTCTTAAAAATCAAACAAAGGAGGAAAGAAAGTGTCATTTCCCTCACCATCCTTTCAGTAGCTCCAGGCTTACCCCTAAAAATTTTAATAGTGGCAAAACAGTTTTGCTTCTCAGTCAAACCACTTCAGTTATGGGATCTGCAAAATGGCTCAGCTTGTCTTTCAAACAGGAGCAAAGTTGGGAGAGAGATGTCAACTTAGAGCATATTTCAGTACTGCTTACATTTGAGTGCAGCAAGTAGGAACACTCTCCTTGTGTTCCTGACCACTTTTGGAGGAATAACTTGCCCAGTAAAAAACACAGGGGTCAGCATACAGCTCATCACAACCGTTCTGTTAGAGAAAATCCCCCATCTATCTCTGAACACTAAATTCTTTGCTTTTCTGCTTAATGCTACTCTTCTGAGTAAAAAAGGAACTCAAGGCCCAGAGACATATTATTTTTGCATAATAAGGTTATACATATGGATTCAACTTAGCTAGGAAATGTCAACTTAAGGCTTGTCCTCATGAGGAAATTTACTGTAACTAGTCTACCAGTATAATTATATTGCTGTAGTTCTACTGGTAAAATTCCCCTGTTGAGCCTTATTCATAACAACAGCTGCCTTTATGGTTTATTTTTGTCGACTATGCCAAAAAAGGCCCCTGCTCCAGAAAGGCCACAACAATTTACAGGGGAGGAGGGGAAGGAGCTGTGCCAGTGCAACTGGAGCAGTAGAAAGAATAACAGTATAGAAATGGCAGTATTTCTTTATACTAATGAATTATTTGCTACCAAAAAAAAAAAAAAANTAAGAAATCTATACTGCACATCAGACATTATTGCAGGTAAGGTATGTTTCATGCTACATTTCATAGCTTTGGTAAAGGCCCCCAAGCCAGACACTGGTCTGCATCAGCCCTTCCATGTGCATCCTTTTGTTCTCGCCTCCCCCCCAAATGCTGCAGTGCATTTTTCCCAGGAGTACTCTTTTCCCCCCATTCCTTTATAGAAGCAATGCCTTGCTGCCCAGCAACTGCCCAGGGCCCCTTGGACTGACCTTCCAAAACAAATGGGCATTTAAGACCAGTCCCTCTGGTTTACAGTTTGCATCTCAGGGACCAGGGATAGCTGGAAAGCAAAGAGCACTTTTTGCAAAAAGGATTTTAAAACAATTGCCCTTCACTTCGGCAGTACAAGAATGCTGAGCTAGACAAAACAATGAGCCATCTGTGCACTCTTCCCTCCTTCCCTTGTCTGTATCCTCTGAGCTTAAATCAGAGCTCCTCAAGAATGGCCGAGTCCCCCTTCACCTCCGCCCACCCTGTTTACATCCTGAAAAAAAACAGTTTTCTGGCCTATTTTTTTTCTTTTTGTTCTTAAGAGCCCTTGCAAAATCTTCCTTTAAACCTCAGCCCTTTGTCAGGTGGTATCCCATCTACCCAGCTTTGTCAAGTGATGAAAAAATGCCTCCCACCAGTGATCCATTCCTTGTTTACCATCCCTAGAGGCAGAGTGGCACTCAGGAGCCCTACTCACCCCTTTGTCCAAGGAAGGCAATACCATCTGAATGGGAGACCACCAAGATTTGCAGCCCTCTTTTGTTAGCCTGGTGTCACTGCCTATTGGGCCTTGATTCAAAATTGAGATGACAGTAGAGAGGCAGCTGAGTTAGGTCATCACCACGGAGTTTCCAGTGTAGAACAGAGAAACACCAATACCTCAAATTTCACATAAAATTGGTAACTTTATTATCAGTGGTAATTTGTCGTTACCAATTGCAGCCACTGTCTCATCAAGAAACATGCACTATTCTAGTACTAGTCAAGAAGGCATGTTCCCCACACTAAAAATGCATTGAGGAAAAAACAAAGGGGATTAGGTATGAATAACAGCATTTGGATCTATTTCTGTAAACCTTTATTTTGTTAGTATCTCTATTCCAGGCAGCAAATGGATTAAAAAATGTCAATGATCTCACAGCTGGAATGGCTGTGCCACTCAAAAATACTTTTACCTTCGTGTCTCACTGAAAAAAAAAAGCCAACTGTGTTTTAATTCTTGATTTTTAAAACATTATAAACAGATCTTTATCACATAAAGCAATCTTTCACTAGAAGACCCAGTTCTGATCCCCAGTCGCTTCTCTTCCTAGCAGGCTGAACTTGCTGGGAGAGCAGTGCCTGCAAACTCTCCCACATCATTCAGCACGAACCCAACTTGGAGATCAGAGTAAGGAAGCCATGTCTCCTCCAATGTGCCAAGATCACAAATGTGGAAGTTCTGTTGGCAAAAAAACCCCATAAAATCACCCAGTTTGAGCATTATGCCCCTTCCCCTGCATGGCAGCAAGAGGCTCATCCTAACAGGATGCAGCACTGGAGAGCAGACACACCACTGAACAGGAAGTGGTGTTTGCCTTCAATGCTCAGCACTAAACCTTCTTCCAATCTTTTTCCCTTTTTTTTTTAATTGAAAACAGTCCTTCTTGTAAATTCAACTACTGTGCTGTAAATGTTAAATGAATTTCCTTCAATGCTTCAAAAAAACATTCCAAATCTAGCACAGTTCAAGAGTGGTCTCGTCCCACAACCCCTGCACTTAAACACAGATAGACCGCAGCACAAAGCAGGCTGCTCTCCGTAGGTGGCCTACATCTTCCATTTCATTAAGGGTACTAACTACCTCCAGCAAGTGACATTTGGAAGCCAAGTGCACTCTGCCTCGGAGGAGGAAAATCAGATTTCCCTGCGGTGACCATAGCTTCAGGGGAGGTCTGCCTCCAGCAGTGAAACACAAGCCTTAGAGGGCTCTGGTGCACGGCAGTCACTGGAGGGACACCCTCGGTGGGACACATAAATACGCATGATGCTTGGTTTAACTGGGCTTTTTTTTGTCTGGGAAATAGAGAATTGAACCCTACATGATCACACTTGGGCATATGCTTCTTTAAAATATTTGAACTCATAGGTCAAATTCAATCCAGTGCTTCAGAGGAAGAGTTGTCCCCAAAATGTCACATTTCTGCAAAGTATGCGAAAACAAATAGCTAGACAGAAGAGAAGGATCTACAGGTGTTTCCACTAAAGCAAGTTTCAGTAGAAGCACACCCATATTTCTAGACACCAGAGAATCCACACAGGTGAGACTTGTTAAAAGTACCTTAATTTTAAGAAAAGCTCATTCTAACTCATATCTTTACAGGTATGAAAAAAATCTAATCACAAACAAAATCCATTAAAAGACAGATTTTATTGTGCTGTGCAGCTAAACTACTATTTCTTACTCTGACAGATTCTCAAATAAACTATCACTGAAAGAAAACACTAGTTTTTTTGGTTACAGAACTCCCTAATTCTATGGCCACTCCCTTTGCACTCTGCCATGAACCCTCCTTTCTCCCCTCTGCCTCAGACAGAAGACCAAATGAAAAATTAAACATTACATTTGGGGTCAGTCTTTGATAGGCAAACAAGACCTGGGAAGAAAAAGGAAGTCCCGAGTATGGTGCCCACTTTGGACTCTCTCTCCTCCAAGTCCTCTTGTACTCCTTTCCTAAACTGATGCTCACTGATATCCTCCTCCATGTAATTCCCTTCAGCTGGGGCAGATGCTCCACCTCCAGCAATCTCTCAAGGTAGACATGCTGAACTTTACAAATCTTATCTGAAATATGGATCTACCATCTATCTCCAATTTACCATCTTCCAAAAGGCCCTCTGTTTTATCATGAAAACAAAGAGGGGCAGAGTCACTCTCCACCATTTTAAAAGCACTCAGTTACCTTGGAGTTTGGTGTAATATTTCAGCAGTGCTTTAGGCATGTGGTTTATAAAGCACTTAGGGACCCATTAAATAGCAAAATTTAAGGCTAAAGGCTGGCAAGCTGAGGGCAGTGAGCTTTTAAATTTATGAAAGGCTACAGAACTAAGAGGCCACTAAAGTGATAGCTGTCAGCACCACTCCGTCCTACATTCATGCAGGTTCAAAGGAGAAGCCAGCATGCACTCAAAAGAAAGAGAGCACTCGCTCCAACTTCCAGCTATTTTCTAAATACTCTTTTCAAACTCCTTTTATACTCAGAAAAAGCCTTCCAGAAAACATCCACCCCTCTGCAAGCCTTGTATTGGTTACCTGATCCACTTTTGCGCTCCTTTTTCTTCCTCCCAACTCTAACAAGCATCCTTGCCCTTTTACAAGTTAAGGTCATTCAGAGGATCTATACAAGCAAGCCGAACACAAGCTGGACTGAAGATCTTGAAAGGCTCATGCTTACCCTCACCTTTAATAGGGAGGCACCACCCACAGAGACAACACGTTATCCCGGCATGCACCGCTCCCTCCTGATCCAAATGGAAAGCAGCACAAATCAAAAGGACCACAGCAAGTTGGAACCTGTTGTCTCAGCGGGTGGTACCCTGCATCTGTAATAGAGATGAAGGCAGCTGTAATCTCTCTGGTTTTATGCAAATGCGATGCCGCACTTCGGCTCCTGGCTAGGGGCCAGGAAAAAAACAAAACCGAAAAACCCCAAACCCCACCACCCTTGTCAGTATGAAGCTGATGTAGTAAACATCAAAACACAGTTGGCATGTCGCTTTGCGGGATGTGGGAAGACCACAAATAAAAATCTTATCTCAATCTATCCATAATTTAAGCCTTACTTTCTATTTCAGCTCTGAATTACAACCCTGCAATTTTAATACAAATAAGACTATTCAAGGTGTTCAGGAATTCTATTGTATCATGGTTTTCACTTTCCATGCACTTCTTTAAAGTGTTAAGAGTAACTACAGAACAGTTAAGTGGAGATTCAACCTTGGCCTTAGAGCAAACTGAAGTCAGAAGCCAGTCTGGGAAAAACACATTTTCCTTCTTAGTCCCTGGACAGCCCTGCAAACCTGCGCCAGCACAGTCTGGGGCTGGCAAACGCTGTGGCACCACAGTAACACAGAATCACAGAACCGGTAAAGTTGAAAGGGATCATAGTGTGTCATCTGGTCCAACCTTCCTGCTCATGCAGGGTAATCCCAGAGCACATGGCACAGAATTGTGTCCAGACAGTTCTTTAGTATCTCCACAGCCTCTCTAGACAATCTGTGCATGGTCACCCACACAGTAATTAGGTTCTTCCTCATCTGCAGGTGGAACTTCCTATGTATCAGTTTCTGCCCATTGCCTCCTGGGTCAGAGACTCCCGAGGGCTGCTGCAAAGGCAGCACTCAGCTGAAGCTGGCATTGCCACTGATGGAGTCTGAGTCCAGCTACACCTGCTGATGCTGCCTTCCTCGTGCACCTGTTCTCACCAAGGAAGAAGTCACCATAATGTTTGTAATCTGCAGGAATGATCAGGCACCTGTCCCTTGACCTTGCTGATGGCCTGGCATCAAAGCACAAACCTGCAACTGCCAGCTGTGGCACTGGCTTTGTGCAGACACACAGGGACTTGTTCCTTGCTGCTGGCATTGCTGTGGGCAGTTGCTGCCAGCAAGGGGTGGAGAAGAGTGTAGGACTCGGCATCTCCTCTCCCACAGCTGCACTGGCCACATGCTTCCTGCCAGCAGGCTGCACACACTCACCACTGCAGTGCAGAATCTCTTCAGAATGCAAGAACAGTCTGAAAAAAAAGGCCCTACTTTAATCCTGCTGAATAGATTCAAGAAGTTATACATTTGTTTTGATTAGAAAGAAGATAGAAAAAGCTAAAAATGGAGTATAACTTGCAAAAACATCCTGGAAGGATTTCTGCTGCCACTCAAGTTGTGCAACATTCTCAACTGGAGAGACGTATTTCCATGCAAGCAGCTTGGCATGAAATCCCACTGAAAGGCCTAACGCTGTCATGACATCATGATTTAGGATTTTTAGAGCTATCAGCCCAGCACAGCTGGTGTCATGGTTGCCATTATACCATGAAACACTGAGGGGTTTTAAATGAAAAAGATTTCCTTGTTTGAAATTCTTAGACTTCTTCCATCTTATTCTACAGATTCTTAAAACCAGACTGGTTCTGTAAGCAAAGTATAGCTGATACATAAGCAGAGCAGGAAACAGTGCTGCTTTAACTGAAAATAAATCTGTCATCAAGAAGGCACCGGGAGAGCTCTACTTCAGACTTTTCAGGTTCTTATTAAAAAATATAAATTAAAGTCAACATTTTCACATTATTTGCTACATCTGTTTGCTATTCCATTATAAATAAAAATATGGGGGGGCTCCAATTCAGTGTTAGTTCACTCAAAAAAAAATCAAAAAGTCCTTTTCATTTAATACTGCATTATAATTGTTCTAGACTGTACTCTATTACCATGAGAGGTCCACAAGAAGCTACGCATTATCCAAACTGGGCAATTAACAAGACCTTTGGCAGTATTCTGTCTTTCCCCTTCTGAAGTATGAAGGACAGCAAGGCTATGGAAGCACATCCCTGTTGTAGGAACCTTGCTAACTGTCACAAGCAGATCCAGCTGTGCACTCTTTGTAGACTGCTGGGAAACAAAAAAAAAAAAAAAAACCAAAAAAACCAACCAACCAAACAAAACAAAACAAAAAAAAAACCAAACCAAACCAAACCCAACACTTTCCTGTCTCCAGAGGCCAGGGCATTTGAGCAGAGTGCCACACCGGTTTTAAAGGAAATATACCGAAGATTTAAACAACTGCCCTGCAACCCCATGCTCCTGCCAACCATTCTACAGCACACTGTACCTGGGACAGCAGAATCCCAAAGCCCTTCAAGCAAAAAAGAGACATATTTTCTTAAATAAAGCTATATTAAATTCCCTGTCAGAGAACAAGAACCTCCTGAGTACATATGAAAATCCACCATATTCCTACAGTGTGCACCCAGGGCTGGGCTGGTGACATGCAATTCCCACAGCCATCAAATTTCCAGAGAAGTTTTAGCAAACAGCAATTGCTCTTGGGAGTAAGAACTGCTGGTGAGTGCTCAGCTGCTTTGAAAATCTCAGCCAGTCTACAGTGCTCACGTACCAGCTGGTAACTTCAGGTTCAGTGTTTAGGAGATGTGTAGGTCTTGACAGCTCTACCACATGCATAATTGTATATTAAGACTTTTGCACAAAAGGTAGAACCAACCTACCCAACAGGACAAATACTATTAAGCTTTGTAGTTCCACGAATAAGGCCAAATTAAAGGTGACAGACTGCAGACAGCTGAACATCTTAGGGCAAGTGACATAAAGACACAGTGCTGTGGAGCTGGGAATGCTGCTCCAGCCACAGAGAAAGAAGGGAAACACACATCTGATCTATAAACAAAAGCACCATGTGAATGCCTACATGTTCACACTAAGATCTCTTGCAAGGGAATGAAGCCATAAACTTCATTTCTTTCACTTGCCCTACCTTTCCTCTGCCCCTGCAACTATCGACTGGGGTTTGTTGTTAGTAGACGTGTTGGTTAAATGTCCCAGGCAGATCTCTCTGACCTTGGGGTCCTGTATAAACTCCAGACTTGTTTTCTGAAAAACAGTTCTGTAATCACAAACACAAGGAGAAAAAAACCAGGAGAAACTGCCTTGAGGAATGGGTAAAGAAACTGCCCAACTGCTGCTGTTGCAAGAGACGCACTTTGATGGAAAAAAACCTGGTGGCTGAATCTTAACCAAAACAAACAAAAGGAGGAAAGCTTGTGTGAACAAACTGGAGCCTTTGCTGCACCATTCATCAAGGACATTTATCCTGCAACTATAACACAGTGCAAAGATAGTTTCAGTAAACAGCGACAGCAGAAACATTGTGCCATTTCTGGCTAGTTAAAAGGCCATGTTCACAGCCCCAAAATCATGATGGCTTGGCTACTGCTACTCACTTTAACTGGAGTTAAGCAGTAAGGTCAGCTAACGAAAGACAAGAATAGGGTAAGCTTATGCTGCCTGCTTGGTCTAATCCAAAGTTCCTGCTAGAAACCGTTCATACCAACAACCTAAGATAATAATTTAATTACTGGAGAAAAGACAGTCAAACAATTAGAGTTTTAGGCTTCTGTTACACAAATTGGCACTTTATACAGCAGCCACTGGAGTGGCAGTCTGCTGACAGTAACACTGCTGTGCCAGCAACAGCAAAAATGCCCTTACAGCAGTTTTCCAGAGGAAGGCATTTAACACACACAGGGAGGGGTCAGGATTTAAGCATACCACCATAACAGATTACAGAGTGTGAAAAACACAACAAGACAGACAGTTAAAAGAAAATTTCCCAACAAGTTAAAAGAAATTTAAACAAAAACCCACTCAACACTGAAAGGAAATATACTGCATTCAAAGCCTGCAGAGGGGAGCATAGAATGTCTTCTACATGCAAGAACAGGCATACATCATCTTTTTTGAGACCAGGGCTAGGGTGTTCTCAACAGAAAACCAGCTGTTCAAATAATATGAGCAGCAGGACAGGGTTTTACCTACACAACCCCAAAACGCAACACAAAACACAACACACAGCTACAGAACCTAAATGACACTTACTCATGTACTCTGTTGTCTCCATACAAGTCACTTAACCCAAAGCTGACATAGTGCCAGTGCTCAGGAACATTCAGTGCTGGGTTTCCCAGGTTTCTGTACATGCTAACATAGTCCAGAGGGTCAGGTCCTCCCAACCTGCATAAAAAACAGAAAAATTCTTACGTAAGTTAGCTCACTCAAGACAAATGGTAACTCTCCCCAAGTGCTAGAAGAGGTTATACAAAGACCTGGTTTAAAGCAAAAAATTAGAACATTCAAATTACCTCTGAAAAAAAAAAAGATTGAGGAGAAAGGTTAGGTTAAGTCCAGAAAGCTTTGAGCACAGGAAGACAAAGTACATGTGTGTAACATGCTAAAAATGTTTTTAATGTTAAAGCATAAAAACCTCTGGAAAATCATATTAAAGCTTCCACAAAACACAAAGAAAATTGAAAAACTGTTCTAGTAAAAGAGCAATGGCTGTATCTGCATTGCAAACTCTTAATTCAGTCCAGAGACACATACCTCAAAAAAAGTGATGATACTCCTCAAGCAGATTTTGAAATTACTAAGTTTTGAGGAGTGTAATCCATACTTCTGAACACAGATGAAATAGTTCAAACAGTGGAGGAGAAAAACATTGATTCAGTAAAACTAGCAGCAAAACTTCTAAAAATACACCACTTGCATTAACCAAGAATGAGTAAAAGGCACCACTGTACCCTCTGCATCAGCATTAGAATGGCTTTCTTAAAAGAACATAACTCAAAAGTCAATGCAGTACAGGCAGGTTACGCTACACAGCAACCACCAAAGCCTGCAGCCACCCTTCCTGCTACAAGGCACAGGGAACTGAGGCTGTGTGCCAGCAGAGAGCAGAGCACATCCTCCTGCCACTCGCATCACCTCTGTCTGAGCTAAGACAGGACAACTCCCTGCTGAAGGAAGGAATATGCTGGACTGTTTTGCTGTTTGCCCTGTCAAGTCACAGAACACCTACCACAAGCAGTTATGGCACAGCTGAGCAGCTGTTTAACCACTTTGTGCCTACAACACAGTATGTCTTCAAGTAAAACTCTCAGGTGCTCCAAACAAGAAAATCCAAACTCATATGACCCCATTCACTGGAACAAATGATTCTACACATCAATTCCTCTCATGTCTATTGTCTGTTTTGACCCTGACACAATCATCTGCAGGTTGCAGGGCTTGGCTGTGCTTCCTTCACTTGTCCTGGGGGTTTGTCTATCATCATACACAGTCTCCACGGCTGGACAGATGGATCCAGCCCTAGTGACAATGAGACACTATTTTATATCCTCTGCCCTCCTCCTGTTGCCTAGTCTTATCAAGTCTGTACAAAACAGCATATCAGCTTGGTGTACTAAAAGGCTTCTCCACAGGTGTGCTGTGCTGCCTTGCTCCTACTGCTGCTGGCAAAAAACCAAAGCACTTGTCTAACATGACTGACTTTATGTAGGACAGCTTCTCACTCTTAAGTCATATAAGGCCATCGTGGTGCCTGAGACCAGTTGCAGTTTCTCCAGCAGGTCAGTCAAAGATGCAGCCCAGGATACTAGGGTAGGACAGAGGGGATGAGCAGCTCACCCCCAGTAGTGGCACAGGTGTCCATTGTCAAAGGCTACATCAAAACAATGCAGCTTCCTCATATGACAAGTGGATCTTCACGGCATAAAAGGCAAACTGGTGAGCAAACACGGGAGAGTGTCAGACCCCAGGATGGAACTGAGTCTGATCTTCAGTAGACACCTGAAAAAACCTGTTTTCAAAGTCTAGCAATAGTTTGAAACACTCAGGAAAAAACAAGTCTCCTCTGACAACCTTTTCTCACCTGTTCCCTTTCACTGGCATCAGGTCACTCTGGAGGCTGAGGTCTCTACCAGAAACACCCATCCAGGTGGCTGTGCTCAGAGCACGGCACCTATGTCCTGGCCAGTGCTCAGCCCTCTGGGGATCCATGATGGAAACAGTCAGATGGAAGCAATTCCAGCCAGGATGGTCACTTACCCTTGAGGAGCAGCAGTGACCAGCAGCAGCCACACACAATTATTAATGGACTGGGAGGACTCCGGAGTGAGGGAGGTTCATGCACTGACCAGCATGTGAGGTTAGTCAGTGCTCAGAGCGGTTGTGTGGGCTTTGCAATGAAGGGAACACTGCTAAGCAACCAGCACCTCCTACATGAAGAAAACCTGCTTCCAAACTAGGTTTAATAACACTTTAGAAGTCAAACAATCAATGCTGGAACACTGCTGACACAGGCACTCTGACACTGACAGCACACAAGAGAAACCTCTACACTGCCCTTTTCAGGACAGGGACTATTCCATGAGTACATGCTTTCCCCTAGGGCTACTCAAACATATTTGTCAGGTCTGATGCAGATAGCAAGTCCTGCCTAGGACAGCACCAGGCAAGCCATACACCTCTCCCTCACTCCTGCCAGCAGTCCTGTGTTTGTCTCCAAAGACCAAACTTCTCTGGAGACCTGCAGCACCGCACTACCCCAGAGGTGGCCACAGCAATGTGGCACCAGGTGGCCTGGAGGAGCTCAGCTCAGTCCTGCCCAGAGGTCACTACCAACTGGTTCACATGTTGCTCAACGATCCAGTCACACCATCTTTACTCACTGAGAAGTGTACTAGGCTTGGAAGAGATGTAGACTAAAAGCCTGCAGCAGTGACTAATTAAATTTTGAAAAACACATATCCAAGCCATACACCTATCCCAAAACCACCGCAACTGCACGAGCTTTAAGCCAGCTACCTGCAGCACACAGTAACACAGCCAGGGTAATAATGCTCACCAAAGGTTAGTCAGCACAGATATTCATCCAGTTTCGGTGGCAGGTTTCACTGCTCTATGTCGGCGCGGCTGTGGTACATCCTCCCGCCCACGGCCGCCGCGGCAGGGTTCGACCTTGTATCACAATCTACATATCAGTACATGCACTCACACAAAGAGCTGGAAGCGTTGGAGGATTTTATTAGGAAGAGCCCAACTTCAAAGCCAGAGGTACAGTACAAATTTGTTACATTCTCTATTCATGGAGCTCATTCAAGAGCACGAAGGGCTGCCTCAGGGGAAACCCTGTATTTGCATCTGCACCAAGAGTCTTCTTTTGACTGATGTTAAGAGCGCCCTGAAGTTTGTGTGGAAGGAGGAACGCAAAACGCAGAGGAAAGAGACCCACAATGGAAAGACATTGGAAAACTCCTAATTCATTCACCCTGAAAAGTCCTTAGTGTATTGTTTGTAGTCACTTCCCAGCAGCTGACAATAGGATTGCTCTTCACAGCTACCTTTTGACAACCCTTCAGAAGTAGTCTGTGATTCCCAAAAGGCCGCAGACCACAGCTCACTGCACAGGTTTTTGAGAGTATGGCCTAAATTTAAGACAGGTGATAAAAATCCAGTAGTCGAGCCCAAATTATGCTTATTTCAAAACCTACCACAAAAAAAGAACAAATTTGATTTTTTCACCAGCAATTCTATGCAACAAGATATTTCAATTTGAGATATTCTGCCACACTTTATAATAAAAGTGGATACTGGATATCAACAGACAAACTCCATCTTGGTGCACGGCCTTCACAAAAATAGACAGAAACTCTTCCAAGAAGTTCTGATTGGATCCCAAGCTCTCTCCCAAGATATGCAAATAGCATTTTAAAAGACTAGTTCCATTAAATTATCCACATGGCTAAACCCCTTTATGCAACAGGCATGGAGTTCTGCAGATTCTCCAACATTACACAGTTAGGATCTGCTCTGATCTGCAAGCCAAAGACTACAACTTCAGCTCCCTGAACAAAAAAAACAAATCGCTGCTAACGTAGAGAAACTGATACAGATAATTAAAAGCTGATTAGTGTTACAATATTTCTCCTAAGGCAGAGAACTTCATTCAGCCATTTCCTCTTCTAATCTAAACCAGCTAATAGCTGGCAGCCCAGGCAGAGTAGGACAGATTAGCAGAGAGAGTTGTGGCAGGAATCGTTCTACCAGACTTAACAAAACCAAGCTCCAAGTTTCACCCAACAACAGGAGAGAAAGAACTTGTGGCATCCATGGAGGCTTTAGCTCACACAAGCATTTCCTGCACAGGACAGCAGTAGGAAGCTCACCTCTACAACAGAAGCTCTCGGCTCTCACTGCTGGCTGAGCTAACAGCTGGAGGAACCACTAAGTGGAAAATGCCAGGATAAACAGGTCTTCACATTACTTCTTACTTGCAACCTGCCATCACTGCCAGCAGCAATTCTTTTAGTGTTTGAGCTCCAACTGCAGTGAAACCTTAACCAATCCCTTAAGCAACAAGGTTTCTTCCCAAACAAGGGCCTTTGCCATTCTTCACTACAGACCTAAGTTACCCTCAACCTCCACAAATCTTATGTCAGTATAGTCAGTATGTTTTAAGCTGTTGATAGAAAAGAAGTGCTAACATGACTGGAAACGCTTCATGAGTATCTAAGATTAGACATAGGTGTAGAAACAGACTGATCAGACCACCATCAAAGTACTGATGTGCACAGACAACTAAGAAATTATTTATAATTGAAGGTCTCAGATTTGCAATATCTTATCTCAGCCCACTGTGTCATTTTATTACAATACTCCCCTAGGCAATAAGGGCTAACAGACAAACTTCTTGCTAGAATCACTTGAAAAACAACACTTCTGTGGACAAAAACAGCAATAGCTTTGTCTGTCAGAGCAGCACACAGGGAGGATGTTAATCTGCTGTTGCTCAGGACTCTAATTTGATAAAGACATACAGATTGAAATGAGCTGTAAATAAAGAAATTGAGCATTTACTAGTTTTTTTCAAGTGTTGGGGTAGGGACTGGCTAATGTCACATAAAGAAAACATTCAGGGGTGACTTGATCATGTTCCTTAGCCCCAGAACAGGAGGCTGAGCAGCTAAGTGATAGCAAAAAGCAAAAGGAACTCCTCTTCACACGGGATTAGACGCTAGACACTTATCTTGATAGCTAAACATCCAAGAACTTCCTTCATGCCACTCTCCCACATAAACAACTGCTGTTCCTGGTGTCAGACACTGTGTCAGCAGAGACACTGAACAGTAGATTCACAGTCTGTGATAACACATGGCTACGTAAGGCCAAGAGAAGCTGGCATTGCCCCCGTGGGCTTTATGGGTACACACGGCATGTGTCCGGCCTGCAGGCTGCAACAGCGGGTTCACTCCGGTCAGTGCCACCACACTCGAACCCCAGGCTCCTGGCCAGAAGACAGAGCTCGTGCCTCCTGACCAAGGGGGAAACTCCAGGCCCTCACCTTCTGTGGGAACACCTCCACTGAGTAACACACACTCCCTTTTCGTAAGATCTGCCCCAGCTGGGGCCTTCATCAGCAACCCCTCACTCATGGACCCTCCAAATCACCCCAGAAACCCCAATACACTGTCCTGTCTTCAGCGCACACCTCTCTAGACCCTTCTCCTATTGCCAGCACATTCTCCCCAGGAGCCCCCTCCAAACACACACCTAGGCAACCAGCTGCACCCTCAATCCCTCCATCCCCAGACCGGCTGACTGTCCCCAAAACTCTTGCATCTCACCCCTAACACAGGATGCAACCCCCAGTCCCTCTCCCCTTGCTACAACCCTCCCCAGCCCCTCCAGCTTATCCCGTGCAACGGCCCCAGCCCCAGTGCTTCTCCCAAACCTCTCCCACTCCCACTACTCCTCCCAAACCCTCTCCTGTC
>VXBC01005339.1:478961-609966 GCA_013399945.1 Ploceus nigricollis
CCCCGGTCCGCCCGCGGGGGGCCCCCCGCCCGGCCGCACGCCCTCCATGTCCCGGAGGCGGCTGGTCCCGGCCTGTCCCAGTTGGTGCCGAACCCGCNGGGGAGCGGGAGGTCCCGCACCCGGGCAGGCCTGGGAGCAGAGGAGGGGTTGTTACTGCTGCCTTTACACCTCCTCCAATGCTCGAGGCACCTTTACTCTCCCCGTGCGTTCTCTGTGTCTGTAGGGCCCTTGGAGGCAGCTGGAAGCTGCCAATAGGTGAAGTTTGGGGGCTCTCTAATCGCGGATTGTGACTTGTGCTCGAAGCACGGTGACGATCTGGCTCATTCCTGAGCTGCAACTACAACTGTGGCCATGCAAAGCCAGGTATGTACATGTGGATGGTGTATGCACCGTAGTCCTATACACCTTCACTAGAGCAGGGTCCTGCTTGTTAATCAGGAAATAGAAAAAAATGAGGTATAGAGTGCTCAGCAGAGAGGGTGGGCGCCATGCTCGCATTTCTCACTTAAATAGATGACAGTTTATTCTAAAAACATTCACGACACCATTTGGGAGAACACACATGGTCAAGACGCTGACAAGCTGACAGCCAAATGACAATCCCCTGATAAAGGAGGTGAGCAGTTGGTGTCCTCACTTTCCACAGTGAAAAATATTTCACTTGTCCTGTTACCATGACACTACTTTTTGTGACATCTGCCCGAGTAGTCAGCTACAGTCAGCTGACAAGGTGAATGTAACCAGAGTATTTATGAAAGGCTGTTGGCTCGATACACCCATAATGAGTGTCTCCTGGCATTCACTCAAGTGATACAACACTGGCCTTAATTTAAACCCCTCAATCCTGTTGTACAAAAACTCCCTCTTTTAGACTAGGTGAATGGGGAAGGTCGCTAAAGGTAAATATCTGGGATGAAACTTATCTACTGGGGCTAAAGACAGGAACTACAGGAGAAAAGTCCATGTCTGCAGGAGAGATGTGGGACAAGACTGGTGAGTCAAGCCTTCAGGTGTGCTTACTGGTATGGAAATCCATTTTAATTAATTTCAAGACCTAGAGTTTCAGTCATCGATTATTCCAAGTGCTTTTAGAATACTTAGCCAATGGAAAATGACAATGTGTTCATTGTCATACTGAATACTGAAATGTTCATAATGTGCATTCTTTATACTGACACCTCTTTTGTGGCTCTCGTGCCTCAAAAATGGAGAGAAACTGGTATTTCGTGGAGGGAACAGATGCGTTATGACCAGTCGTTCGTAAAGATAATCACATGAAATGGGACAATAAAACGCTTTCCTTAGTCATAGATCCTCTCCACAGAAGTTGATGGGATCACTTTTTTCTCCTTTCCTATTAGAAAATATTAAGCGGAGGGGAATCTATTAAGCGTAAGCCAGCCAGTTGCGATGCAGCGTTTTTGGTGGAAGCAGCCAGCTATCTCCTGGACAGCAACATTCACCGGTTTCTCCGCCGCGGAAGTGTCCGCAGGATTCCCTTTTTCCGCACTCCTCCGCCCAGCACGCCCCGCTCCTACGCCGGCCTACAGCTCCCGTCATGCCTCGCTCCCGGCACCGGCCTACAGCTCCCGGCGTGCCCCGCTCCCGGAGCACCTCCCCGCTTGACTCTGCGCAGCGTCGGACTATAGCTCCCGGCAGGCCCCGCGGCGGCAGGAATACATCACCCAGGCGGCGCCGTGTCGCCGCTCCGCGCATGCGCCGCCGAGGGTTGGGCTGTTGCTCCCTCACGGGCGGCTGCGGCGGGTCCTCGCCATGGAGTCCTACGATGTGATAGCGAACCAGCCCGTCGTGATAGACAACGTNCGGCGCTGTTGCCCCGCGCTGGGGGGCGCAGCCCCCGCCGCCGCCGATCTGCCTCTGGTTGGGAGGGGCGGCGCGCCCCCATTGGCTGAGACAGCTGTCAGTCGGTGGGACAGCCCGGTGCTACCTGCCGGAGTGGGGCGGGACTGTCGCCAAAGCACCTGCGCTCATTGGCAGCTGGCGCTGTCAGTCAGGCGGGGCTTCCCCGGTCCCGCCCCACCCCTCTTTGTGGCGGGGGGACAATGGGGGTGCTGGGCCAGGCTATGGCCACACTCCCAGCATGCTGTGGGGCAGGCCTTGGCCAGGGTTCCAGCGTGCTCCTGGTAGGCCGCGGTTGAACCCCCAGCAAGCTCTGGGGGTGCTGGCACTTCCCTAGGCCCATGCAGGACATGATGCTCTCCAGCCAGGCACCCCTCACAGGCCCAGCGAGAGAGAAGCCTTGACCTCTTGTACTGCCCCTCCTCCAGTGCATCCAGCACAGTGGTCACAACAAGGCAGTGCCGCTCCCAGGGCATGGATTCCCATGCCTTGGAATGCCACTGCTCGAGGATCTGTGCCCAGGGTTGCATCAGCATAGTGTGGTGTTGCAGATGGCTGCTCCAATGTGCTGATGCTGCTCATTAGCACAAAGCAGACCTTCAGTCTGTGTGTGTAATAGCTCTGTGGGAGATGAATGACAGTGATTCTGTGCCTCTTTGAGGTACTTCTGGGTCCAGTTCTGATTTGCCCCATCCATGCTGTCCTCCCAGGAGGAAGCACCATCCAGGAAGGAATGGGAGGGCATGTCTTGGATGGAGCCTCCTTCAGTGCACTGAGTCACAAACCCGTGCTCCTCCCTTCTGACCTCTATTGCCAGTGATTGAGATTCTGTTGTTTTGAAGGGTCAGTACTGTGCTCCATTCTTCTTCCACAAGCTTAATTTCTCCTGAATTTTTTTGCCATATGATTTGGGTTTCCTGGCCTGGCACTTCTCAACCTATTGCTTTAACTCTCCATAACGTGATTGTCGGTCTTCTCAGATAAAGGCGGTTATTCTTCTGACTTTTTCTTTATTATGGATCCCAAATTCCTCTCTACCGCTTGAGCTCTCTGATACAGTTTTGGCTTTGTTTATTTCCCTGGAATCTTACAGCAGAAGGATTTGGGTTAGACATTGAAGGAAAGCATCTAATAGGAAATGAGAATCAGCAGTAAAATTGACTATGTTGAGAAAAACATGTATCTTTATTGAAGATGTTAAAAAATGATTAGGTTGATTGTTTTTAGGAATGCTTGTATCAGCACTGATCCTGCTGGGTTGTTGAGTGATTAGCTAGACATTGAAGTTATCTCTAGGTGTTCTGGCACTGTGAGGATCACTTTGTTGAGCTATTAATGTAGTAGCAGCCTATATTTAATTTCAGCATGTCCTTTTGTTATTTAGTGCAATGATCGCCACCTCTACCTCAGACCTGAAGAAGGGCTCATGTGCCAGCAGCTGATTCTGTGTCTTTTTTCATTTTATCAGCTGGTCTTATAGAAGCTAATTCTTGTTCTTGCCTCTCCGATAAACGAGCTTCCCCCCTTCCCCTCCCTGTACAAGAAGGAGAATGGAGCAGTTGTTGTAGCATCTGCCTGGAACGCTGGTAGGCTGTGGGCCAAGGAGACTCGTGGTGACACTGCATTTTTGCTACTCTTTGGAGTTCAGGCAGGATGGGAAGTGGAGCTGCACAGAGTAGGTACCTCTCTTCCCACTGCTGTTCCATTACTGCTTGTCTGCAGAGAACTGCAGGCACCTTTTGAAGGCTGAATGTTATCCTGTCTCACATGTGCCTGTGTGTGGGAAGGGGGAAGTGAGATACTGAGCTGGTGAGAGCCAGACCTCTCCAGTCCCAGCCCTGCTTTAGAATCTCAGTGTGTTCCAAAAGGACATGAAGTTCTGTAGCTAAAAAATTATCAGGGAGGTTTTTTTCTCTTACCATACATTGCTCTTAGCTGTGTGTTTTCAGCAGGGAGAGCTTTGTAATGTACAGTGGGAGGTTGGAGCTGCACCTCAGCACAACTTTATACTCTCCATTGTCTAATTTTTAAGAGTTGTATTCCCATCTGCAGTCCAACAAGCTCTCTCTGAATGGTCTGGGAGCCCTGCTGAACATAGTGCACGTCAGTAGTCCAGATGTGGCCTAAGTCAGTGCAAATTCCTTGACCTCCATGGAACATGGAATTATCACTTGTTTGCCTTGTAGTCTAAGTGGTGGCATTTTATGCAGCTGAGCTGTCATCAAGGGTTGTTGTGTCTTTGGTTTGTTCTTGATCTTATAAATTCTGTATCAAATAAAACAGTTTTACAACAATATGAAATGTGCACTCTCCATAGAAAGTGCTACACGGAAGATTGATTGGCGATTTCCATTTAAATTTGAGTCCTAAACGCATCAAGATGAATGAATCCATAACTAACTGGCTACAGAGCTAGTAGATGAGGTATGTTCAGGGATGAGGTATGTTCAGTTCCTTCAAGACACTCACAAGAATTTTTAATGAATTTTTCTTCCTTGACCTTTACATTTTACATGTAGTTTTTCTTCTTTTATTCTTTTGCTCAGATTAAAATTTAAAAAAATAAGATAATCCGCTGCCAGATAAGATGGAATGAAAACCCAGCCAGGATAGTTACTGGTAGAAGTATATAAATTTTTCAATTTTTTTAAAGTTTTAATAAATCAGAGTTTGTTACAGAAGAGAAGATGCATGTGTTTTTGCTTATTTGAAACAAAGATGAAAAAACAGGTCTTTAAACCTTCTGAATCAGAGTTATTTCAAAATGTAAACATTTTCCTCTCATTGCATAGGAATCTCAAACTGGTCTATAATAAACAGATTTACTCAGTGTGCACATATCTTCAAAGAAGTAAAATGTTTTCAAGAAAAATTGAATAGGTCAGAACGTGCAGTCAGGTCTTTGTATGCAGTGATATCAAACAGCTGTTCTTGGTTTATTCCCAGGCACTTGGAAGCACAACTGTGTTGAAGCCCCATCCCACCGGCACATTCAAAGCAGTCATTTGTCTTTGACTCCGAGTTGGATTTCTGAACTCCCAACACATTTGGTTAACTTTGAACTTCAGTATGTAAATCTTAAAATACATAACTTGCTGGGAATCTCACCAGGACACACTGGGCAACTTTTGGCCTGACATAGGGAATTTTTAATCTCTAACTTAAAATAGGAGCATCTTTGTTCTCCTGAAACCAGTTCCCCACAGCAGAATGTGCTAGCAACAAGATCACTCATTATCCTGAACAAAATATTCACTAAGTGCAATATTCTAATGTGGTTACATTATGTTACTGCATTTCATTCAATTATTTTTCTGCAAGACTTGCCACAGGATGGTATTCTTTCCCAGGGAGAGCGTTGTTTATAAGCCATGATAAGAAAAATCAAAAGAGTGGTTTTGGTTTGTTCCTTGTTTCACTTTGAAGGGAATAGCCAGAGGAGAGTCTGTGTCAAGGGAAGTCTTTTTAACACTTCACCCGCCACTTTGTCACATTGATATCAGTTAGTGCAGACCTTGGGATGCAACTGGAGCTGAATCCCTTGTGTGGAAAGGAAGTAGTTAGTCCTGCCCAGCTGGCAGCTTGGGTGTGCTCCTGGGACCAGCCTGGCTGCAGGTGTTTATCAGGAATCAAGGATTCAAGCAATCTGCCTTTCATATGCTTTATAAATAGCTGTGTCTGGTTTGCAGAGTATTCCTGACACTCCTCTCCTACAGATGTGTCCTGGCAAATCTGACTCTGGTGGTTTAGAGGCAGGAGTATCCTGGCTCTGGTGGCAGAGTGCACATACCCTGTGCAGAGCCTGATATCCCTGCTGAAACTGCTGATGGAAGTAGCTTGGCAGTAAAGCACTGGACTGTGAACGGGAGAGGCTGGGGCCGCCCCACATTCCTTTCTGCTGAGCCTGCTCTGGCTGGTAACCTCTCGCACTGGGAAGGCAGCATCAGAAACCACTGCAGCCAGGGCTTGCCTCTCAGAGCCCTGAGCAACTTATCTGGCCCCAGCCTCGAAGCAAAAGTGGTGATGCTGACCCATGCAGAGGTGGTGAGAAGTGGAAAGCTATGGAGGAGCTGTGTTGCTACTCATTTTAAAATGCGGTGGGATAACCAAAATATCTTTTTGGCCTGCAATCCAGAGCATTCCTACTGCAGAGCCCTTGAGAGTGAACAGACACTTCACAGGTCACAGCTTTCAGTGCAAGCTCGCACACACTTTGCTCCCACCTTGGGGCTAAGCAGAACTGCTCCTCTTTCTGCAGAAGAGCTTACGCCCATGGTAGTCTGGGATTACCAGTGAAACGGCTTATCTGAGGAGATCCTATGAAAATCTGCTCCTTAGCAAAACTTGGGTGTTCCTGCAAGCTGCTCATTGTTTCAAGATGTCATTCCCTTGTGCAGGGAGAGGAAATGGAGGAGGGGAAGGAGTCAGCAGAGATCCAAGTTGATGATGGTGTTCCCAGGATGCTTCCGGACAGGGAATGAGAGCTGTGGGGCCAAATGCCTGGCACTGACTCCCTGCCAGGGCCTTGCTGTGGCTGGTTTTACCCACTCTGTGTTTGCTGCTTTGAATGTTGCAGAAGGCTCTTTGGATCTGTGCCTTCCTGACTGCCATCTCTCATCTCTTCTGTGGCTCTTCTGAACAAGCTCTATCCCATCAGCTGTGCTTCCTGCCCCCAGCCTTTCCCCTTACAGTGTAACCAGCACCTTTGTCCTTTCCCAACCACAGTCTGGGTTGGTTTCCAGTGTCTTTTCTGACCACACTTCTGCCTCCTTAGCATTAGCTAGTTCATCCACCATCTGATCATCTTTTCCCTCATTTCTTCTCCTGTCTGTTTCTCACAATTCTTTGCTACTTCCTTCTCTGACTTTATCTGCCCTCCCTCCATCCTTTCCAAATCTCCTTCTGAGAGGCCTGTAGCCTTCATTTTTCCAGTGTCTCCTGAAGCTGGCAGAGTTCAGTTGCTCTTGCTGGGCTTTCTGGATTGTTCTCTTCCCCCCAAAGGTTATCTAATATTGATAGACACCTGTGGAGTGTGATTTAGCCTCCTGCACCCCTCACAGTAACCCTGGATAGAAAAATACTCGTCTGTACAAGGAAGTGTTTGTTTGGATGTGGGCAGAGCAGTACCAGGGTGCATGGGATGGTTGTGCCCTGTGAGATGTATCACTGCCAGAGAGAGGGTGCCAGTCACTCCCTCCAACAGCCAAGCTTGCACTTCCTATCCCCAACCAGCCTGGAGAGTCAGTTCCTAGGGGGCTTTATTCCTAGTAGAAAGGAGAGGATCTGGCAGTCCTGATGTACTTTGCTACTCCTCTAAAACTTGTGAAGATGATGGAATGAGTGATAAACTCACGCATTTGTCTGTTGCTTCCACAGGGCTCAGGTGTGATTAAAGCAGGTTTTGCAGGCGATCAAATACCAAAATACTGCTTTCCTAACTAGTAAGTATTCTGCTGGTCTTGGTAATTTCTTAATACTGTGTACCAATTCTTTGATATGTAGAGGGGGAAAATTGCCCAGTTTTATGAATGGAAAAACGAGTTACTCTTTTCTGCCTGCTGCAAAGAAGCATCAGGGAGATGAGAGCTCCACTGTTAAATATTTTGAGACTTTTGGGGACACATACACGTCGTAAATGATTACATCACTTTGTCAGGCTCAACACAAAACGAAAGCTGTAGGATCCTTTAATTTGCACGCATGAGGAAAAGGACCTGGAAAAAGTAAAATTTGGGATTAGAAGTGTGAAGACCTCTGTATTTTTTCAGTGTGTGGTATGATGTCTTGATTCCTGCCAGACTTTTGTAAGTTTTCTAAGAGTTTTGCCAGGATGAAGACTGCTGGAACAGGAACTCTGAATAGTCACTGGCTTTTATTTTCAGTCTGGTGGGTTTTTAGTGAGTAGTTTTGTGTTCTGAGCAATATGTTCTGTATGGGATGGTGGGGTATGGGACACAAAAGTCTAATCTGAGAAGTCTGCCTGAGGTGAGGCAGCACATGTGGATCCAGCATCTCAGACAATTTCTCAGTCTAGCCATGTTCATCCCAGGCACTGTTGAAACAGGTGAGTCCTGAATAATGAGTGAAAATATGGCCAGACTCAGCTGGTTTATGTCCAGCCATTTCAGAACTGTCTACAATCTGTCCCCTTCACCTCTGATTTCTGAGATTAGCTCAGAGCAAACCTGGATCTGTCGGCACCTGGTAGCACCCCCAGACTCACCCACTGAGAAGGTTCTGGTTAGGACAGAGAGAAACATAAAGTATGCAGTTCTTGGGTGCATCTGAGCTCTTTGTAGAAGCATTTACTCTGTTGTCTCTGTTCTAGTGTGGGCAGACCAAAGCACGTTCGTGTTATGGCTGGTGCTTTAGAAGGGGACATTTTCATTGGTCCAAAGGCAGAGGTAAGAACACCTGTACACTGCACTTGTCCATATATCTCAGTGTGCTGCTGTAAGGGGGGGATGTGGCAGCTGGGCTGTTGTTCTTTGGTATCGTGTAGGTCTGAAGAGTAGAACAGATTGTCACTTGCATGTGTGTCCAAGGTGGAAGGTGAAGCTTAATGAAATCCTTGTGCCAATCTGCTGACCACAGACCTAGTTCCCAAGGCCTTAGATATCTCTCTTTTCTTTTTAGGCTACTACTAGCTCTATATGGTTACATACTTTTGACTGGGAACTTTAGAAATGGACCCTACTCAATTGCTGTATATCTCCCTGTCGTGGGCAGGAAGCTTCTCTCCACAGTCCTGCTTCTGTCAGCATGTAGTCAGTTGTGTGGTCACATTTCTTGTGAGCCATTCAAACTGCATTCCCCAATAGCATCCTATTATGTTTTATATCATGGCTGATCTGGTAGTACAAATATACCATATGATAGGTGTCTGTGTATTGACTTTGAAAGTGTTATGATGGAATATGCTCTGCAAATGTCAGACGTAGACATTCCTAGTTGGTATGAAAAGGCCTTGCCTAGTCTTGGCTTCTCTGGGAGAGATGTTTGTGATGAATGTTCAGGTTTTGCCCTGTATGCTATAGATAAGTTATCTTTTAGTGGAATCAAAACTGAAGGTGAGCCTGACAGTAAGTCACAATCACAGTGCTCAAAAGTGTGATTGTTGGAAGCTCTGATGCTCTCTTGTTCTTCCTGTTTGCTCAGGAGCACAGAGGTCTTCTTGCGATCCGATACCCGATGGAGCATGGCATAGTGAAGGACTGGAATGACATGGAGCGCATCTGGCAGTACGTGTATTCTAAAGACCAGCTCCAGACTTTCTCAGAAGAGGTAAGAGACCATGTTATGTAAAGGCACAGGCGTCATTCAGTGTGTGTGTAACACACAGGACTCTTATATGTGGAGCCTTGGAACTTGGAAAGATTTGGGACTTTTCCTTTGGCCTTCTTTCTGAATGTGTGTCTGTTGCTAAATTAGGTTCTTTCACGTCTCAGGAGATACTGCACAAGAAGTGTCCAAGCAGAATTCTTCTCCAGATCTGATGGTCTGGCCTAACTGAAAATCTGCCTTTCACATTTGGTATTCACACTCTCTCTAATGATTCTACTCTAAGCCAAGTGTTTCTGACTTTTCCTGTTCTGCCTGCACATCAGGCATATCTACTCAGCAATGACATGATTTGAAGTGAGGAAGGAGAAAACCACAGTCCTGTGGTCTGGAAGGATCGGACCAAAAAATTATTAAATGTCTGAGAGCAATCTAAATTGTGGAGTAGGAGTATTTCTGTCTGCCTGTGCTAAAAGACCATCTGCCTTCACCCTTTCTTAGGGTGTGTATTTTGGCTAATCTGGCTGATTTTTAGGACGACTGCAAGTTGTCCTACTTTTTCTTCATGGGTCAGAGTTACTCACAGAGTACATTTCCTAACAGTTCTTCATAACTAGAACCCTGCTGGTCTTCCAATCTAATATAGATTATTCAGTCTAATACAGCTCAGCTGAAATTACTCCTTTGTACCTGCCCTCTTGCACCAGTGGTTTCTAAAGTGAATAAATAAGCAGAAATGTTTAGGAACACACCCCTACTGCCTCCTGGTTACTGCAGCACAGCTCCTTCTTTTCTTTCCCAGCATCCTGTGCTGCTGACAGAAGCACCCCTAAACCCTCGCAAGAACAGAGAGCGTGCTGCTGAGGTGTTTTTTGAGACCTTCAATGTGCCAGCACTATTCATCTCCATGCAAGCTGTGCTTAGCCTGTAAGTGTCTTTCATCTTTGATTTGTGTTTGTGGAATGTTGCCATGAAATCTATTCTACAAAAAAAAACTGTGGGAGACCTCACTGATGTCTTCCCCCTTTTTCATGCAAGAACTGAAACTCAATTTGTGTAATAAAGAGTTTACAGGAAATTTGCTGAACTGCAAACAGAACTTGAGTTTTGAGGGGGTTTTAGGCCCTGTTTGTGTGAAATCTTTGCTTCCTGAGTTGGGCATGGATGTGCTGCTTGCCTGGGCTCACTGTGAGTTGCTTGTTCCTACTTGAGCCTTTGTCCCTTTGGTAGCTATGCGACCGGCAGGACCACGGGAGTGGTGCTGGACTCTGGGGATGGTGTCACCCACGCGGTTCCCATCTATGAAGGCTTTGCCATGCCTCACTCCATCATGCGGATTGACATCGCTGGCCGGGATGTCTCCCGCTTCCTGCGTCTGTATCTCCGGAAGGAAGGCTATGACTTCCACACAACCTCTGAGTTTGAGATTGTCAAGACCATCAAGGAGGTGATGCCCTGCCCTGTTTCTGTGTTTGTCCAAGAGGGGATTTCTTCTCAAGGAAAGCTGTGGCTTGTGAAATCTGGTGGGAAGTTCCAGCCTACCTAGCTCTGCACCTAAATCCATTATCTACGTGAGGGAGTCCAGGGCCACTCAGATGACTAAAGGACTCTTATATGTGGAAAGGCAGGGAGAACTTGGACTGTTGAGCCACAAGAAATGTTTGGGGAGAGTCTTGTTGATGTATCTAAATGTCTGAAGGGAGGGTGCAGAGAAAACAGAGCCAGACTCATTTCAGTGATGTCCAGTGACAGGACAAGATGCACAAACTGAAGCACAGGAGGTTCTGTCTGAACATAAACTTTCTTTAGCGTGAGGGTGACCAAGTGCTGTCACAGTTTGTCTAGAGGGTTGTGGAGTCTCCATCCTTGGTAATATCATCTGGACGTGGTCCTGGACAGCCTGCTCTAGGGGACCCTTCATGGACAAGATGACCTCCAGAGGTCATTTGCAACATCAGCTGTCCCATATTCTGAGAGATTTATAGTCAAAATCAAATTAATCCCTGTTGAGAGGCTGTTAACATGGAGGTGAAGATGGGCTGGTGGTTCAGAGTCAGTTTTGCATTTACCTGTGCTACAGTTTTTTGGGGTCTGATGGTAGTTTTCAGTAGTGTTTGTTTCCCTTCATGGAGTAAAATCCATGGCAGCTAGGGATCACAGGTGGGATATTGAAAGGTAGTTTACCTGCTGTGAGCCTTAAAGGTCTTTTCTCCAGCACGTAATACTGTTGAAATCAGTATCCCCAAAGGGATACATGGATTTTGATTATTAGTGAGAAAAACATTTTATCAGAGGCATTTGGGTTTATGTGTCTCATGTCCCTCTCCCTGACTCTGTTTCCTCTCCAGCGTGCCTGCTACCTGTCAATAAACCCCCAGAAGGATGAGACGCTGGAGACTGAGAAGGCTCAGTACTACCTGCCAGATGGAAGCACTATTGAGGTTTGTAAGGACCACTCTTGGAGAATTCCTCATGTGAGGTACAGGGTTTCCAGAAAAGCTCCCCAATGAAGGGAAATTTCATGTGATGTTAGGTGGGAGGGGATAATTTTAAAAGACCATTACTCATCTTAGGCTGTTGAGTGGGCACTAGAATGTTTAAGGAAAGAAAACTTTACTAGAAACCTCACAACTTCTGCCAGAAGTCCTGGGTAAGGATGCATGACAATGGGGACTCAGAACTGTTTGAGAGCAGGCTCTGATCTAACAAACTTAATGCAAATCAAGTATTGAGTGTGGGTAGGTGTCAGCTCACTAAATCCATCAGTGATTTTATATGTGCCTTTTGTCCTGCCTAGAATTGTCTCCTGTGCATTAACAGTTGATATGAAGAGTTAGGAATACTCCTTAGAAGACTGAACCCACTATAGAATGGTTGAAAGAGGGGAAATACAGGTTTTGCCTCCAGTACCAGGGCTGGATTTGCTCCCTTTATGCCAGACCTGATGTATGGAGCTGAGCAAGTTTCTTCATCTCTTTCATCTGCAAATTGGAAATGGTGCCCTTTGTAGGAGTTGTAGTCCAAAGTGGCATTCACTTGGGATCTAGTGATGTAGCATGAATGTCCAGGAAGCATCATTACTCTGAAGCTTCACCTAAGAAAGGCAGGCCTGTCTCTAGGTACTGAACAAAGCCACACTGTTCTCTTCCCTCTGACTTAACTTCTGCTCTTGCAGATTGGCCCTGCCCGTTTCCGAGCCCCAGAGCTCCTGTTCCGGCCGGACCTGATAGGGGAGGAATGTGAAGGACTTCATGAAGTGCTCGTTTTTGCCATTCAAAAGTCAGACATGGATCTGAGGCGAACACTGTTCTCCAACATTGTGCTGTCTGGAGGCTCCACGCTTTTCAAAGGTTCCTGCCTCTTCTCTTTCAGTGTGCTGTGACATACCTAATCTCTTGCTTCTTCCTCATGTGAAACTGGGAAGATAACCCAAATCACCCAGTTTGTCCTCTGGGGTGAGGGCTGTGTAAATTCTGCTCTATCAGTGCGTTTACTTCCTAATTTTCTGAGTCCTCGTCATATCCTGCTGGGTATGCAGGACACCTGCCCTTGTACATCACTTTTCTGGGCTTGGAGGGCTTTAACTGTTTTCCTCCAATCAATGCCTGTGGAAGGACTGAATAGCTGTGTTCATTCCTGCTGCTGTAGCTCACAATATCTGAGACTAGGTACCAAAAAGGACTCTTCCATATTCTAAGGTTTCTTTAGGTCTCTAATATGTGAGAGTTCAATGGTCCTAGTCCTGCATGAGTGTCAGCTATGTGTGTGCAGAAAGGTTTCAACCCATCCCCTCAGGGCTCAGCTGGTACTCATTGACCTAAAGATACTCTCTGCCAGAACCCATCAGTCTGTTATCCACTGGTTGACAGCTCCAAATAGATCCTGGTGTTCCCATTTAACCCCCTGTACAAATGGGCTGGACACAGGAGGTATGCCTAGGGAAGAAGGAGGTCCTAGCTAAAAACCTTGTTTGCTTGACTCAGGTTGCTGCTGAGGAATAGAGCCCATTGTGCCAGTGTTTGAGCTCTCAGTGAGACAAAATCCTGTTATGTCATTGTCTGTGCTCTGTGCCTCCCCAGATTGGAGTCTCTGTAAGGTGTGGAATGGACTATTTGAAGGACTGCATAGGCCATGTTCACATTGTTAGTGGATGGAACTTGGGATTTTGCTGAGGTGCTCACAGTACACATTTTCTGTCTTGTGTAGGCTTTGGTGACAGGCTGTTGAGCGAAGTGAAGAAACTAGCTCCGAAGGATGTCAAAATAAGGGTAAGAGCCATCTCTTTTGTGTTTGTCACTTACCAAGTGTGTTGTTCTGTGACCTTCAAAGAACCTTGCTCAGACTGCAGCTGCCATTTACTTCAAATCAGAAATGCCTTTCCTGGGACTCTCACGTGCCCGACAGCATTTGCTGTTGTGATGAAAATCAGTTTGGTTTCATCACTGCGAAGGTGGCTCCTCTGACATGACCCCTGTCCAGGATTCTGGACCAGAGTGGCTGTTTTGGGGGGACTGCCAGGTGTCTTTCTGTTGGGAGAGATCACATCTGTTTGTCAGGTCTTAGCTGGAGTGAAGTATGGGCAGTGTGCTAGGAGGAGCAGACTGGAGCTTGGGAAGGTACAGTCTGATTCTCTCTTTCTTCCAGATATCGGCTCCTCAGGAGAGATTGTATTCCACGTGGATTGGGTATGTATGTGCTGCACAGCAACACATTTTGCTGCGGGATTGGGCTGAGGAGGCACAACCCAATAGCTCTCATGTTGTTATCCCAACTGGTGCTGTGTGTCAGGGGGGTTGTGTTGCTCAGCTGGGCAATGCTTGGCATGTTCTTGAAGCAGCAGTCACCAGGTCGAGTCGGAGGGGTCAGGTGGTGCCAGGCTCTGTAGCACTAGCACATTTGAGGATAGTGGGAAAGGGAGTGACTGTCCAGAGAGCGTGTCTGTTGTGAGTAACTACCCTAGGCACCTTTCTGTCGTGGGGAAGTGTCACAATAGAAACAGCCTGTCTCTGCAGAAATACTATGAGAGTGCCCCCAGTATTTTCCTTTAACCCGTAACATGCCTGTCTCTCCATAGTGGCTCTATCCTGGCCTCTCTGGACACCTTTAAGAAAATGTGGGTTTCGAAAAAGGAATATGAAGAAGATGGAGCTCGTGCCATCCACCGAAAAACCTTCTAGCCCTGGGACCTGTCCTCAGTCTCCTCCGAAGACTCACTTAAACTCGCTTTTCTGAGTCCGAGTGTCTGAGAGCTGCCTGTGTGTGTGTGTGTGCGCCAGCATGCCCCGATGTCACTGAGCAAAGACGACAGCAGCAGGAGGGTTGTATTAGTACTACTAACTTCTTTTTTGTTTTGTTTTTTTTTAATTGAAAGGAGAAAATACCAGTCTAAATTTCTCCAGAATGGCCCATTCCTTTTTCATTTCAGTCCCTTATTTTCTGCATCACAGTTACATCTGTCATTGTAAAACAAATAAGCAAAAACAAAGGGAACAGCTTATAGAAACTGCCTGGCAAGCCAGAAGGGAGCCGACCACTGCAGACTGCTCATGCAGGCTTTAGTCAGCCTGACTGCAATGCCTGGATTGTCTGGAAACACATAGCTGAGGCCCCATAGCTACTTCCTTCTTCAGTGGTGTCTTCACCATCAGTAGGTTTTTGAAGTTGTTTTTAATATATTTTTTATTAAGAGAAAGCACATTCTCAACAGTTAAGTCCATTTGCCCCCACTGTTTTGGTGTATGAGTGTGTGTATGAGTGTGTAACTTCTTAGCCTGATGTGGGGTCTGCACCACAGCTGGAGAAGTTGGTGATAGGACTTAGTTTGTATTGCATGGAGTAGAACAAAGCAAATCTAATCAGCTATCATTGTACTAGACGGTTATTCTCTCGTACCTTGTTTTAAATACCTTTTCTCCTCTGGAAGCAAGCACCCCGGAATGGGCGTGAAGGCACTTGTGTGTTCCCCCTCAACCTGCCAAGATTCACAGTGCTGACTTCTCGTGTTCTTTGTAAGAGTCGAGGCTGTTTCCCTCCTTCCTGCCATGTCAGGGCAAAGGGAGCATGTATTCACAGCCAGGCATAACTCTTGTGTACTTTATCCATTCTGGGGCAAAATAATAATTGGGAAGGTGCATTGTAATGTAAGAATTGTTTTATTTATTGAAATGTCTGAGGATCTCTCAAATACTGACCACAGCACCTGGGAATTATGCTTTGGGTCTTCTTTGAACACCTGTTGCCCAGCTGCCCGCTGCTCGATGTTCGCACTGCGCACAGCACCCACGCTTAGCGGAAGGGCCAGCCCTGCACCACCACCCTGTCCCTGCTCCGCGGGGACTCGCTGGGAATGCACCAGGGGAGAGGACACTAAAGCGTGCCAGGAGGCCGGTGTGAGTGGCACGTGTGTGAGCAGGAAGCTGTCCTGCTGGCTGTGTTCCGCTGCACTGCAGTGCCTTTCTGCTCACCTGGTGGCTGCTTTGCTTGTACTGCTCTAACAGCCCTGGGCAGCCTGCAGACCTGCTTGTGTTGGGGCATGCCACTGTTCCTGTTTTACTTGTGCATTATTCGGTGCTCTCTTTTTTTCCCATTCATTTTCTGCAGAACATGGCAGCAGCAATGGAGCTGGACTTGCTTGGTGGCAGTTCCTCTTGGTTTCTCTCCTTTCTGTTAATTGCCACACATCACCTTGGGGTCACTCTCAGGTGCAGAGATGGGTAAGAGCTGGAGGATTGCCACAGAGGTGAGGGAGAGGCCAGTGCACTGCCCCAGCTGAGATGAATGTAAGCAGCAGCTGGTTGCCACTGCGGGAACCAAGTTCTTGGGCCTCACCCATAGGTTTGGAGATGCGGTAGGCAGGTTGGTAGGGTGGTCTCTCCCAGCTGAGGCCAGGCTGCTTGTTCCCCTCACCCCATCAGAGCAGACTGTTTTTTAAGCAAGAACCTGTCAGAAAAGAGCCATCAATGCTCAGCCTTCTGCTGGGAAACTGGTTCTGTTCTTGCTGGTTTGCTGCAGCACACAAAGGGGAATTCCAGCAAATTCCTCTCAGTTCCATTGCTGCATGCCCCAGGTAGTGCTCTCCATCCCCCCAGCACCTCCACTGGCCTTGCAGCAGCAGTGCTCCATTTTGTAACCTGCAGTGACTGGGCAGGATGGTGCTGTCTCCAATCTAGCATTCGTTTGGTCTGCCTGACTGTTCCCTTGCACACTGTCCAAACCATGTTGCCTGGTGGTGCCCAGCATACTTAAATAAAGTCATTCATATACAACACTCAAGCCTCCTGGCCTCCTCTGCCCACATTGGCAATTTTAAGGGTGTAACTTGTGTTCTCTTGCTTGTGCAGAATTGTTGCTGGCCAGACTGCAAGGAGACACCATCTTTGGTCCAGGATTGCATTCCTGGTCTGGCTTTTGTGGGAGGAGATTCCTGGGCTGCAGCTGTGGTGTTCACATCTACTCTCCTTTACATGTGTTATCCCTGAGTCTTCTGTCACTGCAGACAGGTGAAAGGCTAGAAGAGGGCAAGGGTGATGCCACTGCTGTTGTGAGAAGAGCTGGTGCCAGCCCAGGTGGTTGCAGCGAGAGCAGTGAGTACAGTTGTGCTCACAGGGTGGGCCCTGGGAAGGTGGCATAGTGCCCAGTTTTATGACTGTCCCATTTTGTCCCCAGCAGCCACTGGTGTAGGAACAGGACAGACCTAACTCTGGGCCCTTCCAAAGCAGCAGGGGTAAGTGACGCCTCCCTTCAAAGGCAGGTGATCCCCTCTGACCCCTGCAGAAACAGCCAAGCCTAGTGCAGTTTTGTGGAGAAGGAGCTGTCCCCTTGTCTCCACCCAGCCACCAGCTGTGTCCCCACAGCACCACATCCACCCAGCCAGGCTAGAGCCACTAGCTAGAAGAAAATCATCACGCAAGTCAGAAAAAGATCATCTTTAATTTATGAAATGGAGAATCATTCTCAAACTTGGTTAGAAGTTGCACAAATAACTTATGATTGAACCAGTAAGAACTACAGCAGCCTCATGGCAGGAATGTCTTGGTCCAAGACAGAAGGCAGCCATGTCCTGAGGCAAGATGGCAGGTTGGTGAGCTGAGACCCCAGAGAGAACCTGGCACTAAACAAAGAACATCCCTCAACGTGCAACAGCTTCAAACACTGCCTGCCAAGCCCCCCCTCCTGCAGCAAGCAGGCACAGGATTTGGCACATCCCTTCTGCCTGCCCCCAAACACATCACAGGGATTGAGGAGTCACTCCCTTGCCTCAGGGACCCCTTTGGTGATTACCTGTCCGTCTGCTCTCAGCCAAAACCAGGGAGACCAAAGCACTTGGTCTCCTCGGGTGTCTGGCTCAGCAGCTCTCAGCAGCTCTCTGACCTGCTCTCAGCAGGTGAGATGATCTAACTCGGGCACTGTTTCAAGCACAGAGGAGCAGAGATGTCTGCCCCTCCCCACAGGGGTAAAATCCCAACCCTGTGACTGCCCAGTACTGTGTCAGACAAGCTCCAAAGAGGAATCGAAGGCACAAAAGCAAGACCTGGTGTCTTCTCCAGGCTGTGCTCTCCTGCAAGAGGGGAGGGCACCAGGCTGCCTCACCAGGTCACCTGGGATTGCCCTGGGCAGGGAGGCACTTCCAGCAGCTGGATTAGGGGTTGGTTCCCTGACCTTGCCCAGAATGGGAGGGTGCTCATGGTACAGCTGTGTGACAGCACTGAGTAGAAGGGGCTGTGGAGAGGAAATGAGGGATAAACACATGCAATGGGATGCCCAGTGAAATGATACAGCTCAAGGCTCTGAACTCAGTTCGAGCCCAGCAACAACTCCCTCTACAAGGCCACAGTGAAGGGAACGTCAGCATAAAACAGCACACCCAGCAGATCCTGGCTGTGCAGGATACTGTCCTGCAAACAACAAATGCTTAAGAGTGGATTTGGTCCAAGAACCACAGCACTACAAGTGGGAGGGTTCTACCTGTTACTGGGAAAGGCCTTCAAGGTCCTGTCATCCCTGCTCCTGTTTGGCAATCATTCCCTTGGTCACTTGGTCCCTCAGGAGCCTCCCACTCCACTCCACAAGAGTGAAAGGCTCTAGTGAGGAAGGACTCCCTGTGCAGTTTCCTCCTGCTCAGCTGGAGAGGCTGTGGCTCCCCAGAGCCATGCCCAGTGCAGAGAAGTGCATTGGGGATGTGTCTGTTTCTAGCACTTGCAACCCAGCTCCTCTTTGCTGGAATGAGCAGCTCTCTGCTCCCTGGGACAGGCTGGGATAAAATGTTCTTGCTCCTGATATCAAGCGATCTATCTCAGGCCCCTCACATGCTGAACCTCTCTGCCTTCCCCAGTGATGACCACTTGGAATGAGCAAACATTGGCATCACAGCGTTTCACAGCTGAACCATGAACATCAGGCTCTCTCAGCCCACCATCCCTGCCCTTCCACCTGCCCTCCAGCACCAGCCTGGAACCAGTAGCATTCTGGGGGCTCAGGCACCCTTAGATTGCTTTGACGTCTGGTGCTTGGCCTTGTGTCAGGCTCTGCCGCTGAGCCTTCACCACCTGCAGCCGCTTCCCATGCAGGCTGAACTGTGACCAGCTGAGGAGCTGCAGCAGGGCACACGCGATGGGCACAAAGACGAGGAGGTAAAAGCAGCCCTGGCGAAGAGTTGGTTCCAAGGCCACGGCAGACTCCAGCTTCGGCTGAGCACTCACCACGTTGTTCAGGGGGTTGCGCTGGAAGATGTCATAGCCTGGTGTCAGAGAAGAGTTTGTGAGAATGGGGCAGTGGGGATGGATCTTTGTCCATTCTCTTTGAGTGACCAGCCATGGAGATGCAGAGACCAGGCATAGGTTAGCAACTGAAGAGCCCTCTGCACCCACCCAGGGCACAGCACAAGGTGCCAGACACTGAACTCACAGGTCTGCCCTGTCCCGCTCCACTGCTGTCCCCAGGAGCATCCTTACCTGTGTACGCACAGAGCAGCCAGGTGCCAATCAGAGGGGCGAAGGTCTGGCCTGGTTTGGTGACCAGAGCCACCATCCCAAAGAGCAAGGCTGAGGCTGCCTGCTTCCTACGGTTCAGGACTAGATCCTCATCCACCAAATCAGTGACCACCAGGTTGAGTAACTTACAGGTCCCTTCTGTGAACACACGATTGCTGCAGAACAACAGGCAAAGCACTGAATAGGGCTATCAAATGACAGGAAACCGTGACAGACCAGAAAAAAATGGCAAGGGTGAAAAAGGTTTCCCCACACTTGAAATAAGAATTTCAGAAGCCCTAGTTACAGGAGAGGAACACCACTATCAATAAGACTTTGTACCCTGCAGTGACACCTCAGATCAGTCCTGACCTGCCACACAGACAGGCCTGGGGACAGGATGCACCAAGCCTGTGGTCCACAGGCAGCTGCAGCACACATTGAGGGCCGCAGAGGAGAGAAGCTCTCAGGAGCTGGCAAATGCAGGTGCAAGCTGCCACCAATCCTGCTGGTCTGTGACCTCCTGAACATCACTGCCTCCCTCACTCTGCGGTAGGGCAGCCTGTGGATTCTGCAGTGACCTGTCCCATGTGCTGTCAGAGCTGGAAACCACATGGCTTATGTATGCTCCTGTCCCCCTGGTTCCCTGCCTTCCACTCCTCTTCTTAAAACAAGGACAACTCATTTTGCTTCCCAGGAAGCAGAGGGCAGAGGAAGTGCTTGCCTACCTGGCAATGAAGATGCAGAGCAGATACACCTGATCAGGTCCTGCCAGGAACATGACAACACTCAGAGCCAGCTTCAGGAAGAAGAGTCCTCGCACCACAGCGTAAACCCCACAGCGGCGGCAGAGCGACAGGAAGTAGAGGTTGTTGAGATGGGGGGCAATGTAGGAAACACCTGAGCAGAGACAGATACACATGCAGTTTGATGGATTTTCATTTTCCACCATGCCCCCAGACATGATACCAAGAGAGACAGCAAGGTCGGTTATTGCCAGCAGGACAACACAGAGTAGCTCCTCCGCATATACAGAAGGCTGCAGCAGAGCAGATTTATTCCATGGCTTTGTAGCACAGCACACACTTTCCTACAGAGGGAGACCTTCTTCCATCAACCTCATGGACAGAAAGGAAGAAAGGACTTGCCCAGTGTCATGCAGAGGCCGCAACTTAGCCCTGGAGCAGAAATGAGAGAGACAGGACTGCCTGACTAGACCTGGCCTGCACAGAATTCTCCCAGGGTAACTCTAGGACCAATGCCCACACATCTGTGGCAGCTTGGAAATGGTCTGTATGCTGCAGAAGGAAAGGAATAAAATTCAGGGCTGTGTTCTCTGCTGCATCCTGGGAACACTGCATTCTGCAGCCTCTAGTACTCAGAGCAATACCTCTCTGGAGTCCGGTGTCCAGCACACCAGGCTTGTCCTTACTAGATAAGGCTCTAAGTTCTGTGTCCAGGAAGGACAGCTCAGAGGTCCCAAGGAAACATGTGGGGTGCGTGCACGTGTGAATCTTACAGCCCCAGAGTCCTGCATGTGAGCACACCTCTCCCCAGGCAGAGTTTGGGAAGGGCAAACCCAGACTCAGGCCAGGTCCTATGTAATGCAGCCGCTCCCTCCAGTCCCACCTGAAACTCACCAAGCAGGAAGGATCCAGTAGAGACAGAGATCTGGTCTGACAGCAGGTGCTCCAGGAACAGAGGGAAGAAGTTGCTGTTAAAATGGCAGTGAAAAACCTGTGAAGGCAGCATGCAGACGAGCTGGTCAGCAGGAACAGCAGTGAGAAAGAACAGAAAAAGCTAACAGCCCTCTGGGCTCTGTTGTCCTAGGAGCCCCATGCCAAAGGATCATGCAGGATAGGCCTGAAGTACTTCAGCAAAGCAAGACCTTGGCTGTGACATTTCTGACACTGCTGGCTGAGATTGCTGAGCTGCAGTGCCATCAGCTATGCCCACTTTGTGCCCAAAGTCAGCCCCACTGCACAGCGCTGCTGGGGCAGACAGGGCCAGCAGGCGACAGCAGTGACCATGAGGCTGGGGGAGACAGTGGCATGGCAGGAGGGAGGAGGCAGCCGGCAGGAGGACATTGGTAAGGCAGTGAGGCTTGAACACAAAGATGCAGACCAGCATCAAGAGCCTGCCTGAGGGGAGCTGAGGGATCCTCAGGGAGCCATGACTGCAGCATACAAAGCTGGGCAGGCTGCCGGCATTTGGTAGTCATCACTGAAGAGGATGAAGAACAGAAATGGTAAAAGCCAGCTGGGAGATGGATCCAGCTGGACAGTGAGAACAGTGATGTGAGCCTCAGGAAAACGGAAAGGGAAAGGAGACTGCTGACAGCCACGCCAGCAAACAGCACTCCTAAACTCATCCCCTCTGTGAGCCAGTCCCTGTGCTTCTGCACCCCATATGGGCTGCACAGAGCTCAGTCAGCCCCCATAACCCAGCCTATGCTGCAGAGAGAGGAAGGAGCACCCCACAGCTTGCTCAGGAAGTGTCCTCAGTCACAAGCAGGGAGAGTGGCTACCAGCTGCTGAATCAGCCAGCATGTGCAGGAGGCTCCAAGAGCAAGTGGGTGCTGGGAACACCTCTGCCCTTCCTCGGAACTCACATACTGCTGAATCATCCATCTCAAAGAGCCAGAGCCGGCGCTCATCCTCTGAATTGCAGTGTGTCACTTCTGTGCCTACCTGGATGAGATTCATGCAGACAAACCAGAGGAAGTTGCGATGCCGGGAGAGCTGCTGGAGATACTCTGCCAGGGTGATCCTCTTCTCCTGGGGGACGGAGAGTTTCTCAATGTACAGCCTAAAGGAAAAGGAGGGATAAAAGGCAACCATAAATCCCTCACACCAAGACAGAGTCCCCAGCTCTCCCCGTGTAGATGCAGAGCTGTCTCTCCTCAGCTCCCATCCCGACCTTTCATATTCCTGGACCAATCAAAACAGTGGAGTCTACAACAATGATCACTTATTGCTAGGAAGAAGCACAGGCAACAGGTCTCCCAAAGAACATATGTCTTCTTAACACAAAATTCACCTTTTTGTCCAAAAATGCATTCTCCTCTTATGAGCCATTCCACTATACATACAATCCTCCTCCAGGTCCCTGCAGTTAGCTCACCTGGCAGATCTCATCAGGATCTGCTGCTACTACAGCATAATGCTGGCAGCTCATAACAAGAGATGACAAGTGAGGCAGCCCAAGGAAGGAGCTGAACAAGGAAAATCAGCTTGGTGTGGCCTACCAACAGCCCAGCCACTATCAGGCAGCTGAAGTGAGTAACAGGGAGAGACATTCACTTATCCAATTCTGTAGGGCATGGGCAGCAATGTGGTCTCGTACTCAAGGACAAATGCTTTCATAAGCTACTTCTGACATTTTACCACTCACAGGCCTCACTGGGTGCTCTAGACATGAACTCATTTCATGTTCCAAACACTGGATGGCCATATAGCAGGTTAGGCCTCTGCCTCCAGTTTGGACTATGGCTGACACAAGACGGTTTTGTTCTGTTTTCAGAGGAGCCAGTGTGACAGCTGATCCTGAAAACTGTATCAATAGACAAGAACCAGAGATAATTAACACATTTTGCCTCATTTCTGGATCTTCTCACACATTTAGTTTGCTGCAGATCTATGCCAGGCCTTTGCCCCTGCTGAGAATTCATGACCCTTACTCTTTCAGGGTTGATTCCTGGTCCCATTTCGCTTTCCCATCAGCCTGAAACCGCTGGCGGAGCAGCTGTGTGGACAGGGTGAAACCAACAATGGAGCAGAGGGCCAGCAGGACGCAAAATATGCGAAAGGAAAAGAAGTCCTCCTTGTTCCACACTGCATAAGACATGAAGACAGACAGGGAGCCTATGGCACTGAAGAGGGAGCAGTAGAAGTTGAGGCTAGTCCTGTCTTTTGCTGAAACAGCCAGGTCTGCAAGCAAGGCATTGTGATGGAGGTCAACCATGGTGAGAAAACTGTCATACATGCAAAGGCAAAGGAGGAACTGCAAACCAGGATGAGCCCAGGAAACCCAGAAAGCCAGGAAAGAAATGGCAAAGAGGGGGCCATTGTGGCTTAGTGCTCTAAGCCTCTTCAGAACTACTTCAGGGGAGGAAATCTCTGCTCCTGCCCTGCAACAGAAGAAAAAAAACAATTTTACATATCTGGACAAAACCCTGCATGATCATATATTCTTCCTCTCCAAGGATGTCATGTAAGTGGCACAGACACAAATACAGCTTTTGCTCAAGTAACAACCACCCACATCAGATACCTTCTCAGCTAATAGTGAATACACTGAAAATATGAATATATATAGAAGGCCAAAAAGAAAAGGGATTTTTTTTTTGCCAGAGCACTTCTCTCCCTGACAGTGCTGTACTGTCTGCACTTTGTGCAATGTAAATGATTTTCATGAGTTTTTACTAGTTGCAGGAAGCCACACCATGATTTTCATTAAAATGTTGACATAAATACATGAGAAATGCTAATGGCCAACAACACAGAGCTGTCTTGCCTCAGCTCCCATCCTAGAGAGTTTGGGAACAACTGGTCTGAAGCATTCCATGTGGAAATAACTGTACTTTTCCCCCTTGTGCCTCCCAAACCATGTACAGACACTCTCTAACACCCCATTAAGAGGCTTGCTCATATAGCAGGGGCTTGAGATTTTAGATGCCCATATTTTAGGTTCTGCACCACTCATGACTGTTCAGGGTTAGGGTCACATCCACCCAATAGGTGTGTGTGACTTTATACAGTCAAGTACTGAAACAACATTTATGAGCACTGAACTTCAAAGATACCATGAAAAGGAGGTATTTAAGAGTTCCATGCCCAGTAAGCCATTCCCATGCCGTGATTTTAAAGCTGCCAATTTGACATCATCTTCCCCAGAGACTAAACAACTTCCCAGACTCTTCTGAAAGCAGAACTTCACTTACTGCTGTGTGCTAAGGAATACTCGGTCACTCAGCCAGCCAAACAGAGGGTCATTGAGGCTGTTCCAGATCAGAAACACCGTCTAGGAAAGAAAACAGGACAGTGGAACAAACTACAGGACAGCTCCGTTCTGTCACCAAAGCAAGCAGTGCTGAGCTGGCATGGTGAGCCACCAGCAGGAACTGTCCCAGCACACCTTCCCTGCCCCATCACCACTGTATGATGCCCCTGTTTGGGGCAACTGGCAGTAAGGCCAGCGGTTTTCACTGCCTGTGAAACACCCCAATGTCCACAGAGGAAAGGCAGTCTTAAGAACAAAGTCTCTGCATTTTCTGTCCCAGCTTGTTCTATTTTTACTTAAGTGGGAAAAACTGAAAAGCCCAAGTTAGTACTTGGAAGGCTCCCTTGCTCCCTCTCCAAAAGGGAACACTGCTTTATAACTAACAGTTTTCACATTTCTAGCAAGGAGCAGTCTTGGTTTCAGAGTTTCCTACTTAAAGAGCACAGAAGCTGGTGGAAAAAAACTAACCTCTCCTATCCAAAAGGACAGTTTATCAATCTTGTAAACAGAGACGAAGGTGTCCACGTAGTACAGGAGGAACACGTTGTGCAAAATGGAAACAAAGAGCGACAGAGACCCGTAGATCACTGCAGTGGGCAAATGGAAAAGACAAGCCAGCAGTCGCAGCCCCATGTTGGTGCAGTCAGTGTTCAGCTCCTTCGATCACCTCCATTTCAGGTGAGAGGTCTTCTCCCAACACCTACAACATCTTTGTTGGGGCCAATCCATTGTTGCTCCTGCAGAAGAGAAAAAATAAGTAAAATAAAATGAAAACAGATTCATTTTCTTAAATTAAGTAAAAGGTGAATCAAGTTAATTGGCAAACCTTTGTATGCACCGATCAGAATTTGTATTGTTTTGAGGAGCTGCTACAAAGTGGATTGGAGGGGATTTAAGAGACTAGAAGCTGTCTGCTGCACTAAAGCTGTTTCATTAAGCTGAAGCCAGGCTGTGGGCTCCTGGGAGTATGACTGCCTCCTCCTGAGCAGCCTGCCCTGTCCTTTACCCTGTAATGTTCTTTGTTATCCAGCAAGCAGACAATTAATCCAGCTCTTTAAAGGCAAGGTCACAGGAAGAATCAAGCTAGATAGCTGCAAATAACAAAGCAGCCTTCAGAAAACACGCCTAGTCACTGGTATTTTTAGGTACTAATGTAAATTTTTGCCCAAATAAAAATGACAAGAGCTGTGATGTAACCTCACATATGCACAATGCTTTCCCCAGGCAGACATAGCTTACTGCACCTGGGCTGGCTCAGACAGGAGTTATTTATGGTGAGCAGTGCTGCTGCTTTGTGGTATGAAGAGACACGACCAGAACACAACTGCAGCAGGCACACTGCCATCATGCAATAAAAGTGACCAGAAGTGCCTTAGCAGTTGTCCAGCTTGTCTTGGAGTGGTCTAAGTCTTAGGACCATAATCTGAAATAAAGATGCTTTGGCTGGACAGCAATATACACAGAAATAAAACATGTGGACACAGCAGCCTTAGACCAGAACAAGTCGCTGTATGTTCACAAGGGGCTGAGTGTGAGAGGAGGACTCCTCACACCTGCACTGACTGGAGCTCATGGCCAGGTGCTGGGGCCAGAAATGTTCTCTTGTGCTTTTCAGGCTGAGCTCTCTCTCACACATCAGTTGCTACAGACCCAAGGCAAAACACAAAGCACTTATGTGAGACATAAGGGTTTCTTAAATCAGTACAAGTCAGCTCCTCCAGCCCATGCTATCATGAGAAGCCCTGTTCACAGCACACACACATGAAGGACGACAACAAGGTTGTTATCTTGGCAGTGTCAAAAGCAAGATAAAGGGCTGTGTGCCACTCCTGTTTCAGCCCTCCAGGGTCTGCATTCACCCAACTCAGATACATCATGGGGGCTTTGCAATGTGGGAGAAGACTGAACACATAAGAAATAGGAACCTACGCACCACACCATCCTCTTGGGCTTGCAACACCAGCTGCAGCAAGTCCAAGCAGGAAATCAAGCAGAAGAATAAACGTCTGGGTATGAAACCTGATGAAACGCCAGTCCCATTCAGCATTTCCCTGAAGCCATGAGTCTGACCACTTCTAGGCAAGATTAGAAAAGCAAAAATAACCATCTGCTCTGCCTAGGCCAAAGAATTCCTCATAACTAGTTCAGAAGGAGCAGGAACAGCATTTGTTCCAATCAATTACATCACTAGATTGAAACTGCACCTCGGTTCCACTCCCAGCCAAAGCACTAGACCTCAACTGGATCCAACTGCAGAGCCCTTGTGGAGCTCAGATACCATTCTGCATCCCTGCCAGGCCAAAACCCATGGCCAGAAAAAAGGAAGACACTGCTTGGAAGAGAATTCAGCCAGACAATGAACCTTTACAGATGTAATTAAAGACAGACAAGCCTCAAGGGGAAATTTCATTTTGTATGGTCAAGAATTGGAAAGGAATCACAATGCATAAAGACAAAGGTTAAGAAGAAGGGAGAATTAAGGCAACTGTCCCATACTAAGTCCTCTGTCTCTCACCAAAAGCCTTCTGTGGAGGACTGACTGAAGAGCAGGTGAAGACACCAGAGTGCTGGGCCCCTTCATGGAACTGTCAGGACACAAGAACTGGGAACACTCACTGTAACTAGCAGGAAGTCAGCTTAAAGCACACAAAAATATTTCTTTACCTGGCAGGTAGTAAAACACCTGACATTTGCTACCAAAGGATATTAGAGAGCTGGGCAGCAGCTTCAAAGGATTAGACAAATTCACAGAAAACAGCCGTACACAAACAGCTACTAAAGGGAACAAGGCAGGGAAATCCCCTCTGACCGCCCCAAGACAGCTCTGCAGGCTGGGGGTGGACAAGTGGAAAGGCCACAAATGGTGCCCAGACTCATGTGCTCTCCCCCTAAACAGCATCTCCTGCTGCCACCGTGGGGCAGGATATGGGGAGAGACAGACCAACAGTGTGACCTACTATGAGGGTGATTCTTAACCTGGGCTTGCCTTTGCTATCCAAAACCTGTGTGAAAGCAGAGCCCGCTCAAGCCTTGGTCTTAGTGCTGCACTTCATGCTGTCCTCATCCAAAAAGAACTTCACTGAGCACATGTTGCACAAACCACAGCTGTTGAAATTTCCAGAGACACCTCATTTTGTCATATAAATGCTACAGCACTGTTCAAAGAGGGTGAAGTTCCACTTCCTTTCTTTGTGCTCCCTCATCACTCCCTCACAGATGTGCAACCTCTCCAGCCAGCTGATATTTGCAAGTGATGTCACTTTTACTAGGATAGTCATTAGGTCATTTGATAGATATTTTTTCCCTCCTCATCTGCAAGTGTGCAGTTAAAAAAGAAACAAATCACAGTTGTCTGCAAAAAGCAGATTTCACTTCTACACCCAAAGCACTGTGTTACTGCCACACTGGCATTTTCATAACCTTTTCCTTGGGATGGAGAATTATTCATGGAGTATATCAGAACTTTTCAACATGAGGCTGTAAGAAGTAATGGGAAAAGGAGCTGCAGGAGGGAATAGCTATTATTCATTCATGCTGAACCTCTAACACACTCATAAAGCAACAAGCTCATAAATTAAAAAGCAACTAGTCTTTATTTGAGAAACTTCCTCCTCCACATTTGACATCTGGCTCCTGCCAGTGACGTCCACAGATCTTATCTTCCTGAGCAGGATGTTGGAATACTGGCTACCAGGAAAGCACTGCTTTTGTTTGAGAGTGCTGGCATACAGCTGTGTCTGGAACACACCACAGCTTGGGGCTCACACATGTGCTTTAAGTTCCTAGCCAGCTCACAGCTGGATGCACAAGCCCTCGTGTCCCGTGGTGATTCGGCAATGCTTTGGCCTTACAACAAGGCTGAGCTCCAGCCTTCCACAGCTGAAGCCACTTGTACTGAGCCAGCAGCAGAGCCATACATGTGAATCTTGGCTCAAGCCAGCCTTTCAAGCAGGGCCAGATGATTTTTATGTGCTGAAGTTGCCACACAGCAACCTGAAACAGCCATCTGCAGACCTGACTGCAGTATCAGGATGACTCTCGTATTCATTCTCCCCTGTGTGGGTAATGCAGGCTGGAATCCCAAATAATACTTCAGGATATGTCTGTGCTTGCTTGAGCTGCCACTACACTGCCTCTGCTGCATATTCTGGGTTTTGAGGGGCTTACTAAGCCATCTCTCTGTGTCTGCAACTGCCATACAATAAATCTACCCAGCAGCTGGAAAAACCACCTGAGAGAAAACCCTGTTTGTAGACATTTGTCACAGCCAGACAAGACCAGGCTGCTGGCAGTCTGGCCCCACTCACAGGGAAGCTGGGCTGGAGCTGCACCTGTGGAAGAGCTGATGTCCTGTGACCTGTCCCAGCAAAACACCTGGTGCTGGGCACATTAATTCCTCCCAGAGCCTGCAAGTGACAGTCAGGGATGTCTTTGTCTGGTCAGGGTTATCTGTCAGTGATGAGCCCATTTTGGGAGCATAGATCAGGTTCTGCATACTCCTTCCCTCCCACAAATGGCACCCCAGGACATTTCCACAACACAAGACATCTCAGAGGGTCCTCACACCATAAAGCTACCTGGATTCTGGCAGAACTCTCTCAGTAAAATGAGAAATCCCTCCACAGAGCTATTTTAATGAATGAAACTAAAAAAGCCTCCACTTAAACAAAAAAATACTTCTCAAAATCCTATTTCTATCTCAGGAAAGCTCCCTCCTAGATACACACTTCACAAAATTTAGGCTTCTCTGACAGAACTTTGATTTTGTGCACCCTTTTAGAGATGAATATAACTCCAAGGCTCTCAGTTTCTCCACTCCCTACTTCTCCTGAAACCCTCCTAACACCCTCAGATAACCCCTTAGTAACAAGGACTCCTGAGGGAACGTTAAACACAGTCCTGTGTGAAATGTGAACAAACACCCCAAAGCAGGCTCCCACCAGCCTTGTATCTGACGGGTGAAGAAATGAAAACTTTGAAACCACCTGGATCAGGCATGGAAACATGACTGAAAGAGCTATGAGGGCATTTCCCAGTACTGTTTACCAATTCAACAATCACTGATGACTGTGCATCATGAGGTTAAGTAATACCCTTCTTATTACAAGTAATCATGTGCTTCCATCACCACTGCTGAGTTCATACACACAAACACAACTGCCACACAGACAATTAATACCTCGAACCAGCTGGTAGCTTCCATGGAGCTGTGCTCCAGCTGAGCAATCTTGTTCAATCAGATCTCATTCCCTAATAAGAACACAAGGTTTGTCAATATAGAGATAACTGGGCAGATCTCATAGCCTTGGAACTTGGCAAGGCTTTTGCCTTAACAACATGCAACATCCCGTGTCTAAAGAACTCATTGTTTTACAGTGTAAAGGAAGTGTGTTAGATGTATTAAAAAACTTGTTCCTGATCATTTGCTGTCAGTATAAGCTCTAATCCTGTAATGGACCTCACAGCACTAGAATGGGAACCAATGCCAAGTAACTCTAGCCTCAAATTGCAAAACTAGAAGTAAATTTGAAATCATCATTGAAAACAAAACCCAAGATTTGCTTCCAAGGAGCTACAAGAGGGGATTACTGCACACATTCTGCCTGTTCTTTGTTAAGACTTAACAGGAAACTCCAGGTGAGAACAACTTTGACCACTCTGCCAAGTGCAGCCACCAGGAGTTTCTGCTACATAGCTTCCCTGGAACAGGGAGTCTCTTCACCTATGCAAACCTCCCAAGGCCACCGTCCCTCCGCAGGGCTCCAGCTGCAGCCACAAGGCCACTCGCCACTGACTGGGTCACCAACTGCAGCCGCTGGACACGTGCAGGACAGGAGCACAGGGAGCCAGGCGATGTCTGCGGAGTCAGGCTGACATGGGGACACCATGACTTTGGACATGCCCAAGTAGCGCTGCCATCCCCAGGGACCCTCCACGCTGAGGGGAGGCCTGGCAACCCTGGTAGAGGAAGGGGTGGCCAGGCAGAGGCACTGCGATCCTTCCCTGAGGGGCTCTCCAGAGGCACTGCCATCCTTCCCGGGTGGGCTCTCCCACAGGCTCCATGGCAATGGGTTACAGACTGCCAGGTGAGGGGAAGGCCAGAGACCTGCGGCACACTCCGGGAGAAGAGGGCAATGCCAGAGCCGCCTCTCCCTGCCGGGAGGCAGACCCCACCAGCTCCAGGACTGAGCCCCCTGCCCACGGGCACTGAGACCAGGGAGAGACGACACCCCCCGACCCAAAGTGGGATCATCCACAATAACAGAGGGAATAGCCACCAGGACTCTGCCACTACAGGGAAGGGGGGACCCCCTACCCCGCAGAGGCGCCCCCCTCGGGGGATAGTGTCTCTCCCACCCTACCCGAAGCACCTTACTGAGCGGACGAGGGGTCCGCCACCCTACCACACTACAGGTAGAGAGACAGACCGGGGCCAGCGATAAGGCGGGAGAGACGCCCGCCTGCCGCCTCGGCGCCTCCTACCTGCGTCCGGTACCGGCGCTCCCCCGCCGCTCCGCCGTCGCACGGCAGGCCGCGCATGCGCACCCCCAGCCCCGCCCCGCGGCCATTTTGCGTCCTGGCAAGTGAAGCGGCCGGCACCTCCCGGCAGCCATCGCGTGTGAGGTCACTTGGCTCCCTTATTTGCGTAACCCCGCCCTCATCTGCACGAGCCTCTCTGGTACGGCGCCATCTCTATGGTCCGTCCGCCCGTCGCCATGGAAACGCGGCCTGGCCGGCAACGCCAGCGCTTGGAGTCAGGGAAGCGGAGAATCATCGTGGAATCATCAATATTGCACGAGATCTTCAAGTTTATCCAGTCCACCCGCCAGCCCAGCGCCACCACTGTTACCTGTAAGCCACTAAACCGTATCACCCAGTGCCATTTCCAGAGGCCACTTGAAAACCTCCAGAGATGGCCCCTCCAAAACCTCGGCAACCAATTCCAATGCCTGATCACTCGAACAGGAAGAAAAAAAAATCTGGTATTTAATCTGAATCTCCACTGTCCCGCTTGAGGTCATTTCCTCTGCCCCTCTCACTGTAGGCACGGTAGAAGAGACTGGCCACCTCATCACAACCTCCTGTCAAGGTTTGTAAAGAGCAGTGAGGTCCCCCCTGAGCCTCCTCTTCTCCAAAGAGCATGTGCCAAGCTGCACAATGACTTAGCAGAAACGAAAACATAACATGGCTGCTTGGGCAGGTGTGGCAGTAATCCAGCAAATATCCTGTCTCTGATCTTAGTAATCAGAGACTTACATTTCTCTCCCACGATTAATTTCCATTCATCCTGTGTATTTCAGAAAATAGGGACTATCATTGTCCATTATCATTTAAGATCTCTCTGTGGCCCTTTCTCTCAAAGAGCAATTCCTATATTCAGAATGTACATCACCTCCTGTCTCTCACTGCAAAAGCTGCTTCCATTAAGCTATTCTCAAATTTCACCAGGGGAAATTTCACCACGAAAAATTGAGGCAGAAGCCAATTGCTGTGTACAGAAAGGTATTATTGCACCCTATTACTTTCCAATGTTTTTGCACATTAAACTTACTAGTAGCTTCTTAAGCAGGTCATTTTTATAAATACCTTGAAGCCAGACAACTAATTGTAATCAACATGGTTTGTAATTAAAGAGTGATTTGTAGGTATTTAGCTTCAGCTATTGAGATCACCTGCAGCAGAGTAAGGCATAAGGCACTAATCAAAGAATCATTTAGTTTGGAAAAGACCTCTAAGATTACGGAATCAGTAAGCAACCCAAAGGAGCTGCACTACTGCTGCCATTGTGCTGGGTGATGATGAGCTGACCTTGCAGAAGGAGTCACCCATTTAAAACTCCTGTGGAGATTTCTGTCTGTAAAGGTCCACCACAGTGCAGGTGCTTACAATAAGGTAGTGCTAATGGGAGCCACTGATATGGCTTCTTACTTAATTACAATCTGGATGAGCTGTGAGTACAAATACCAGCTTAGTTGTGGCTGAGTGTGAGTAAAAAGCTTGGGGGAAGCAACACTAAGAGAAAAGTGGAGGCTTTATTTCTGTAGTGTTTAATGGGGGGTTCTTTTCTATGTTAGTTAGTCTGTTGCTTTAAAGGTTACAGCTCTTTGAGTTTTGCTGACTTGAGAAAGAACCTGAAGTTTTGGTGAGTGATTTTGAGGTTTTTCCATGCTGGCTTTATGTGCTGATTTTAGCTATTTCTTTATCTGTGTCCTTGTTCCCTGTCTGAGCATGTAATGTAATTGCTGAAGGAATGAGCCTCCTGTTGCCATCTTAAGGTATAAGGGCACGTTCAGGCAAGTTTTGCTGCCTTGGTTACCATGGGAAAAACATTTAGGTCTAATGTGGTGTCTTAAGGCATCTCCTTACTCTCTGTGTGTCCCTAAGGTACTTCAGTGAAAAAGAGCCTGTGGAAAGTAACCTGCTTTCTTAGGATTAGGTTGTGCATCCTACTGTTCCTTGGTTAAGTGAAGGCATTCTCCTGGTTGTCTTTTCTCCACATGTGAGTACACATATGCCAAGCAAATCTCTGTGTTCTGCACTTATAGACTGGGCTGTTTTGTAATGTTTCTGCAGTTATACACTACCTTAAATGTTTGCAGTAGCAGAGCAGTGTATGACTGAGGTGTTCTGTATTTTGCCTGGCTTCTTAAAAACACAAATCCCTTTGGAGGTGGTGCCCTTTTCATACCTGCTGTTTGATCATGTGGGTGCCAGTCCATGTACAGTAGCATAACTTGGTTGTAGTATTGACTCATGCCAGTGCTCTACTCTGTCATATTCCTAGCACCACCTGCTTGTGAAAGATACTAATGTAAGTTATTATTGTTGTGTGATGAGAGGCTTTAAACACTTTAATTTGGAAAAAATGACATAGAAAGGTGTAGGAATGTGCCCCCTGTTGCCGGAGTGAACAAATTACCCTTTGTCTCATTAGAAAGGAAGAAAGCCCAGAAGTTTCTCTCCTTAATTTGGTTAAAAGACACCTCTTAGGATCTTAGAGCCTTCACCTCAAACTTAAGGATAGCCAATTAGACAAAAGTCAAAAAGTCCCACCTAAGCAATTCACTAGAAAAAGAAGAGAACAAAGGAAGTAATTGCTTGTGTAAAGTTTTTTTAGCAGGGCAAGAACCCCTTGCCCTAGCTCAGTTTTTTCTCTGCATAGAGCTTTGTTATTTTGCCTTTTATTAAAACTGTCCTGTTTCTAACACTGTCTCAGAAGCCATCCTGCTAATTTTATGCCATCTGAGGTAGCTGAGCTGTCTTAAGTGTGATACTTTTCCCTGAGCGCTTAGAGACCTAGCTCAAAGAAACAGAGTGTCAGAAAGGCCTTTGAGTGATTGTATTCCTAGAAATACAAGAGTTTCTTTTGACTCCTATTTTAAAAAATCAATAATATTATTTGTGAGCTATGTTCTGGATTGTCTAACGACCATAACAGAAGGTAGTTGGTTGGTTTTTTTTTAAAGTTATAACAAAGTTGTAGATCAGCAGATGCTGCAGCTGTCTGCCTTGGGGATGCAATAAGAGCAGTATTCCCATGGGTAATTCTAGCTCAGATGTGTGAACTTACACTAGAAATGCAGTGCGTGTTGCTGTTGTAACAGAAAACCCCCTTATATGCCAGAGGAGTATGTTGTATGTAATACAACCCCAAAGAGTGGATAATCTTTCCTGCCCTGTCCTACTGTTTAGGGTGTTGACACTCTGGGAAGACGTAGTGTAAGTGCATAAGATTATGCCTTCTGTACTTCTGCGTATCCATCCTCAATGCAGGATATGTGGGAATAGGATCTAAGATCTAAATAGGGTCTATTTAAAGAACAAAGAGTTAAAATGCAAATAGTTTTCTGTGACACTGGTGTTTGTCAACAGAGGAAATCCACTGTGCGCACGACCTCCCTCTGGAGAACCAGGCTGTGTGATCTGTTAACTCCTTTGCAGGATATCAGGAGACTCTCCCAAGAGCACTTCAAGGACAAAGACTCGTAACTAAGCAGCTGTGCGAGTAGGATGCTGTGGAAGTACAAAACATGTTGCTCTGTTATGCAAACTGTCTTTGTGTAAGATAAGAAAGTGCTGGTAGGTAACTGGAGCTGGGCATGGGAATTAAGGCTGGAATTGAATAATTTGTCTTAGAGTGTGTAAAGTAAACAATATATAACCAGGAGGAACCAGATAATTATGGAGTGTCTGAAGCAGCTCTTGCAGGGTAAAGCCTTCCAAGGCCACCTGCACCATATCAGTAATACCATGTAAGGCTGAGATTACCAAGGTAATGATATCAGAATTTTCAGGCTTAATTATGGATGTGGCAAAACTGAGGAAGAAATAATCTGGGTGGATTGGCTGTTTGGGAGGAGACTGAGGTATGGGAAGCATGAATGTGGCAGAAAAAGTGGATTTGAAATAAGAAAATGTATAAAATGAGACAAAGGTGAGATCAGCTGACTGAAGGATTGCAGGTGTCTGGATGATAGTGAAGCCTGAGGACCCAAGCTCACAGGAATGCTGAAGTGATGCTCCTTGAACAACCTGCTGGACTCTACATCAGGTCTATGCTGGAAAGAATTGTTTTGGGAGGGAAGAGCAAAGAGGGGTAGATGTGCATCCTAGTGCTAAGTGATGTGGGAGGGAAGGGTGACTCAACAGCATCATGTGTGGTTCATAAGACTTGATTAGTAGCTATGAAGCTGTGTGCAAAGTGATATAAGTAGTCATGAGATGCTACTGGTGCATTAATGAGGTTATTGGTCATTTAGTTGACTTATTGGTGTGCTTGATATAATTAGTGTCCTGAGTCTGTTCTCTCAACACTGTAATATGAAGGGGAATAGCTGGGCAGAAGTCACAGCTGGGGGCTCAACCAGGACCTCCTAATTTGGAAGCTTGAGCTAACTGATACTGAGATCTTTTCTTTGAAGAACATGTGTGGATGGAGATGGTGGGTATCAGATGAACTCTTGAGTGAGAGAAGGAGCAGGTCTGTGCAGGCTGTGTTTTAACATGGAGGGGATCTTTAGGACTGAATCCTATGAAATACACATTAAAATATGCTCAACTAAAGAAAAAAGAGTAGTGTCTAGATACAGAGCTGCATCTGGGAAAGGGTTTAAATGAGGAAAAACATGGTGGCTGGGCTACTGAGACATGGGACACATGTTTGAACCTCAGGTGAGGAAGACATCTGATGTAAAGGGTGCCTGCAGTGGTTACTGGGAAGATGAGAATGGTGGTGATGGAAGCTTTAATAACACATAAGTTAGGCTAAGCCAAAAGGAGAACGTGTCAGAAAAAGAGAAACTGTGGAGTATATCCAAAATGTATCCTCTGGTGGGTGCAGCAGATGCATACCCAGGGAGAGGCTGAATAGGTGACAGTGTCAGGATCACCTTGGCAGCAGGCAGGGATGTTTTCTAGAGCCTTGCCTGCTGATACAGTCACCCTATGGTAACACTCATCATGTTTTATTCTTGGTGGTACAGCTGTTCCAGAGCTGCTGTGTTATCCAGCAGCTGCAGGCAGAGTAGGAGTGGCTACTCCAAACCTCTCTGTCACCAGTGAGTTGCATTTTGACTGCTATTTGAGCAGAGTTATGCAGGGAGGTGGTTTTTGGATAACAGCTGTCAAGTAAAGACTTGCTCTGTAATGACTTGGCCTTTTCCTGGTGTTTTGATTTCATACAAAGTCTGGGCTTTGTGCAGGCCTCAGAAACAAATGCCAGACCCACACTAGACTTCAGTGCTTTCTGGGAATGTTGCTTTGAATAGCTGAAATGGATCTACTCCCTCTTCAAAGGGCCTCTATAAGGGGAGACTGACTGTAATATGCATTAGCTGCTATTTCCAGAGTTACCAATGCCAGCTGGAGCTCTTTTCTTCATGGTGCACTAGTAACAGCAGGGTAAGACTGGTGTCTTCTGGCTTCAGAAGTTAAATTCTCCCCCTTGGCTGAGCTGAAGGGATTGTCCATGGTGCTCTTATATCAGCTGTGCTTGTGGTATTCTTCCAATTGGCTTGGGCTGCTGTAAGAATTTGGGCAGTGAAGTAATTAGTGAGAGAAAGGTCCTTCCTGTGGGGCGAGGGGAGACAGGGTCAGAGCCCCAGCACTGCTGAGGGAGTTCCTCAGACTGGGTTAATGATGTGGGGAGGCTTGTTCTCTACAGCATTGATTTGTATTGCTGTTAATTACTGCTGTCTGCTGGTACCTTGAACTAGGTGTGATGCAGTAACCCCTTGTGCAAGTATTTAACACTTCTTGGAGTACTTTGCTGGGGCAGTATGGGTTGGTTTTCTCTTGGAGAGTGTAGCAAAATGTGGTGCTATTTTATGTTTAGGGAGTGAGTGGGTTTGTGTTCAAAATTCAAGCTTTTCCATTATTTAGAAGCACTAGTGTGGGAATCTGGGCCTCTATCTATCTGGTAGATAAAAACTAAGGCCTGAAAAGGCCCAGCTTTTAATGAGGTATTGCATTTTCCTTTAATTCCTGTGTTGCTGCCAGGCATGTCTGGCTAAGAGAAAGCATCCTGTTTAGGAAGGCTGCCAAGTGCCTGTGTCCTAAGGACCAGTACTGGTGGTGGAGGATCAAACTTATTGTGTTGTGTGGCTTTTTGTACTGCTTTCCCACCTCCCCAAGAAGTACTTGGGAGTCTTCTCCTGGATGAGTTTTACTGAAAAGACTTCAAACCAAGCATGACCTTAAGTTGGCAATAAAGGGATAGAAGTGACAAGGAAAATATGAAACTGCTTTGTCATGGTCTTCTCCCACGCACTATCTCCAGCTATCAGGATGCTGGATAAGTGTGTGGGACTGACACTAGACTGATGGAAGACAAACCTTGGCTGAATAAAAACATTCCGTTTTAACCTCTCACTTTAAGCTGTCCTTGAAGTTTTGGTTTTTTTTTTTTTTTTTTTTTTTTTTAAAGTCTTTACCAAAGCTTTGTCAGGTGGCAACAATTTTGCAGACTCTGCTCAAAATGGGGAGACTAACTGGAAATAACTCATTACTTCTTCATCCTCTTGGCTGGGGGAAATTGGTGCTTTTGCAGTATTCATCCCTGTACCCTTGGGAGCTGTTACAGAGCAATGGCAGGAGATCTGTGGGTTTTTTTGTGGGGTGGGGAGAGGAGGAGGAGGTCAGGAAAAAAGCTAGAAAGAATAGTCTGAAAGCTTGAGTGCTGGAACAGGCAAAAGGGTAACTTAATGGTATCTTCATTTGTGAGCTGATCACAGGGCTATGGAATGAGGCAAGAATAGTCTCAGTTGAGAGTTACAGTAAATTAGATAGTCATGTCCTCTCTCATGGGCCCAGTGTCTCTGCAGTTGTGTTGGCTTGCAGCACATTCCCTGAGACAGTATCTAAACCCATCCAAACTGCTAGCCTGACCTGGGGACCCTGCTTCTGCTGGACAGAGGACTTGGTGAAACCAGTCTCTCCAGACTTGCGGGATACTTGTATGAAGTTTCACATGTTGGGTATTGTGGCACACCTGTGTGTTGGTACTGCCCATGATACAGTCAGGCTCACTTCAATCTCTCTCCTACAGAATGTGAAGTCTGGCATGGAATTGAATATTTACTTTCCTCTGTTTTCTGTAGCTCACAGTGATCTCTTGTGTTCTACAAATATCTAAAAACAAAGCTCACAAAATTCAAAGCTAGCTGAGGTGATAGTAAAGCTCTACTGCCCTGAGATGTTCAGAAAAACCATGGTCTTCTGTATTTTTAGCAGGTAATTTCTGCTGCTGTAGGTACTAGGGAAGCCCTACCAGACTTGGGCATTTCTGTTTTAACTAGTGGTGGTTTCATCACCTGTAGTAACTGAGAGGGCTGAAACAAAAGCTTCTCTTATCAAATGTCCTCTCTAGTTTTGTATTGCAAACATTGCTTGGTTGCTCCATAGCAACTCTGTGTGGGGCAGCTGGTGCGAAGCACACTTTGCTTGGCAGGCCTTTTTTGGGAGCTGTGGTGTCAGTCCCCTTGACCTCCACCAAGATGTTTGAGGTGGGAAAGGCCCTGCCAGATGACTGGGGCAGTGGGTAAGGGAATTGCTGGAGTCAGCTCTGGCAAGCCTGGGAATAGTCTGCAGTATCATGTTCTCACCAAGAAGAGATGACAATCTTATGTTAGTTTTCTGTGACCATCTTTGGAGTTTTCTCTCCTTTTTATTGTGCCTGATGTCTCATTCAGCACCAGCCAAGTGGGCTCTGAGCCCTTTTCCAGCAAGGTCAAAACTGCTGGAAAGGCTTAAAAGGAGAGGCTGCCTTGTCTCTTGCTATGGCCTTTCTTACTGTGTTGGCCTCTTGTTGTTCCCTGCTGCCAACCACTGCTCCCAGTGCCCTGGTGTGGGGAGGCTTAGCTCCCAGGCACAGCCTGCTGTCTGCCCATCCAGGTTTTCCATCTGTGCCACCAATACCTGGCATGTATTGATGGATGTCAGTGGCTCTCAGGACCAGGCAAGTATTTAGCAGAGTTCAGCTCAGGCTTTAAGGACTGCTTTGCCTGTTCCTGCTCAGAACATTCAAAAGCTGGGCAACAGATGTGGTGATTTTTTAAATTTTTTTTTTCCCAAGGTATAACAGAGCTTGAAAGTGGAGCAAAGGAGGATGGTAGTTGGAAGAGACAGATCAGCTAGGATCCCCTCTCCCTTTCTGGTTCTGTAGTTGCTCCTGAGGAGTTGGAGGCTGTCAGATATTTACTTCCAAGACCAGGCCAGCCTCTGGCTGCTGGTACTGGAGAAACAAGAGAAGTAGGAGCAGGTGGATCACAGTATGGTTTGAGTTGGAAAGGACTTAAAGATCATCCAGTTCTAACTTCTCTGCCATGGGCAGGGGTACCTTCCACTAGACTAGAGCTCTCAGAGCCCCATCAAGTCTCACCTGGAATGCTTCCATGGATGGGGCATCCACAGCTTCTCTGGGCAGCCTGCTCTGGTGTTTCACCACCCTCACAGTAAAGAATTTTAATTTCTAATATTCAATTTGAATTCACTGTCCATCAGCTTAAAACCATTCCCCCTTGTCCTATCACTGCTTGCCCTTGTGAAAATTCCCTTGCCAGCCTTCTTGGAGACCCCCTTTAAGTACTGAAGGTGCTATAAGGTCTCCTTGAGAAGAGGAAGGGGAGAAGAAACTGGGGATTGGACTCCTTCCTCAAGTGCTACCACTTGATGTTGGTGTATGGAGTTGGTTTTCTTAAGCATCTGGCTTTTTGATGCCTTCCAGCCATCAGATGGCCTGACAAATGATCAACTTCTGGGCAAACTCTGTTTTCCCTGAAGCAGTATCTGCTTTTACTTCCTGGTAAGTGAGGGACAGGGTCGGGCAAGCTGGTACTGGCATTCTCAAAGCCCTCTTCTCCTGTACACGTGGATTTGTCATGCCGTAGCTCAGCCTGAAGGTCAGTATGAACAACAGGCAATTGTGTAATGGTGGGATAAACTGCATTTTCAGCCCCTGGGAGCACCAGGGTGCAGCTCTGCAGGGGCAGGGCAGGAGCATTGTGCCTCGTGCATACCAAAACCTGGTTGCAACACACCCGAGCGTTCAGAGCAGTACTGGGCTGTGCAAGCCAGGAGCTGGGGCTCGGTGCCTCTGCAGGTAAGGCTGTGTCTGGGCAGTCTGAGAGCTCTGTGCTTCGGAGCAGGCAGGGACAGGACAGCACCAGGCAGCTGTGCAGTGGAGCCTGGCAGAGGCCACCCAGTCAAGGCTTGCCCTGACAGGTTTGCATGCTTCCTCTGGGGCTGTGAAGTCTTGTGTAGGCTGTCAACACGCTCCTCCCGGGTGATCTGCTTCCAGGGAAATGTATTTGCTTCTGTGGTAGGGCATGTGATAATGCTGCCCTGAAGCGCTTCTAGCCCTGCTTAATCCTCATCTTGTTCCCCCTTCTTATCTGTTCAGTTTGCTTCCTCTTGTGGGTCATCCTGCCTGGCTAAGACACCAGCTTGTTCCCCTTACCTTCCTTCAGTGTAAAATCAAAGCAATTAGTAGCTGTGCTCAGGCTGCTTTATGATAAACCCCCAGTGATTTAGATGACCTGTCAGTCCTTCTCCTTGCAGCTGCTGGGAAGACCTGGGAGCAGTGATGCTGAAAATGAGCCAATGATCCAGTTGCTACAGAAGCTTTTGAGCAAGAGCTGGTCATCAGCTAGATGTGAACAGCTTTTCCAGGATTGTCCTTAACTGGCTTGGAGCAGCACACTGACCCAGCAGAAGGGGTGTAAACAAAGGGCTTGCTTCGTTTCATATGATGGATGCAATAGCTGCACACTCTCTGTGCAGACCACTTGCTCTGAAATACAAGCACTTCTATAAAGTGTGGATCTCAATAGGAATGCATGGATGAGCTATTTAAAGAGGTGCTGAGACTGGTTAAGATGAGACCACTTATTCCACGTGCCCACCTCATGCTGCCATTGACATACAACACTCCTTTGGATTTTTGTGGTCATTCTGAGCAAGTTAGGCAAGTAGGTTGTGAACTTTGTTTCATTTCCTCCTATCTGAGGGGGTGATGGTTGTGATGGGCTTTGTCTCCCAGGCTGCAAATCTTGTTTAAGGGTGCTGCCTGGTCTTGACTGAATACTCCAGTGCTGTTCTGCTTTTCCCTGTGCAGGGTGAAGTCTTCTAGCCCTGAACCCATGGCAAAAGTAGGCTTGAGCTAGTTAGTGTATATCATGAACCTCTAGGAAAAGGAGGAACTTGTGCTAGCTAGAAAGAAAAACCCCCATTTTGCAGTACCCACCATTCCTTGTGTCAGGCAACTCTTAGGGGACAGCTGAACTTTCATCTCTCTTTCTTGGTTAACACCTGTGGGAGAGGCAACTCTAGTTAAGGCAAGAAGAGCCCACAGGATCTGAACTCCGTGGAAAAAAAAAAATCCAGTTTGCTGCCTTTAGTTCTATGCATGGTCTTTTCCTGTCTCTGATAGCAAACTCTTTTTAAAAAAAAAAACAACCCCATGCTATATACAGCTTCCTTTCTGCCCTAGGGGAGAGGATAATGAGTCATGGGAGGACATTGCTTCATGCCCTGGAGGGTGCTTGGATATCTGGCAAGGGCAGGCTAGGAGCAAATTCAGCTGTATGTCAGAGCTGCTCAAGGTAAATGCACACTTAAACGTGAATGGTAATTAGTGAGACCAGAAAAAGAAACCTGTACATGAGAACTTGTCAGAGGAAGTGTAGATGTGCCTGGATTTTGCTCTAGAAATAAACAAAAGGTATAGCTCTGGGATGTTTACTCTGATAAGCAAACAAGGGCTTTGGGAGGATGGGGAGAGAGTCAAGGACAGCTAAGAATCTTTTTATTTAAGATTTCCTTGTCTGGGCAGGACAGCAGTTGACATGACTGCAGCAGGGTTGGGCTGTTGTTGCCTCTTTCCTTTCTTTGCCTCCTTGCTTGGTTTCTTTCCCTTGTGCCTGCCTTCCCCATTTTCATGCCTGCTCAAGGGCCTTTGGCTTCTTGCAGTGTCTTGCTGCCTCCCAGCACTGCCACACAAGTAATGAGGATATGAGATTGGCTCTTCTGCCCTCAGTGGTTTTTATGTCAGCTTGTTCTCATCTTTGCAACTCAGAGATGTATGGGTTAAACGATCTCTTGCAGAAGAGCTAATTTGGCAGTCACTGGCAATGTGGCCCACTTATTCTTGGTAGGTTACTGCCCCTGCAAGCTGTGGGTAGCTCCTTGTATTAATTATTAATTAGTTGATATGCTTGCAGTGCTAAATGTATCTCCCTATTCACCCTGAAATGTATATAACCAATATAAATTGATTCTCTTCCCTTTCTATCCTCACAGCTTTTGAGACTTAGCAACTGCTCTGGAGAAGTGCCCCCTGTGTAAAACCCCAGGCTCCTGTACAATGTACCAGTCCAGCTTTGTGCCACGGGAATATTACCCAGCCATGATCCCACCTTCTGCCTACACCTACCCACCTCTGCAGCGTGGGAGAGCAGAAGACATGTCCAGATCTGTGATGTTCCCTCCCATCCATATGCATAACTTCTACAGTCGACCCATCACCTTTGTGGTGGACCGGAACAGCTACCCTGACTATGCGGGAGGTCAGGTGGAGTATCATCATCTCTATAGTGCCTCCAATCCCTATATCTATCCATACCACACCTGGCACTTCCCGCCCATGGTCCCTATCCCTCTCTACCATCCCTATGCAAACTACCATCCCTATGCTGCCTGCCAGAGGTCAGATCAGTATCGAGATATGTGGCCAGAAGGCTTCACAATGAGAGGGGAGCTTCAATGGGGGAAGCTTGGAAAGGTGTTTGGGCCAAGGAAAGACCTCCCAGAATTTGTGAAGGATGATCTCCGGAGGGTTTATGGCACCTACCCCCGGACCAATGTTTCCATATCCTATCGGAAAGGAGAGTTCTTGGTCAAGGGAGACCCCAAGATAGAAGACCAGGAATATGCAGTGGAGAAAAAAGTCATCCAGCAGGCTGTGACCCCCAGTGCCAGTGAGGCAGATGACAGCAGTGAGGACCGGAACCGTAAGAAGAAAAAGAAACTGAGACATTGAGGGAGTCAGATACCCAATGGACTGATGCTCCAGTACCCTCATGGGAGCCAGCTGGCAGCTGGTTTTGGTGTGGTTGGCAAGTAACACAAGCAATGGATGCCACCATTCTTGTCGATTTCTTTTAATTGCTTCCCATTTACCACAATCTTGTGGCAGATTTACCCTTTTTGATGCACAATGCCTATCCTGTGAAGAAACCACATGACACTTTACTGTTGGATCAGCTCATTGGTCCTGGTTTTGAAATGAACATTTGATTTCCACTGGTTTGGTTGACTGGTCACAGCCTGGTGGGAGATCTCCAAACTGCAGTCCTTGATCAGAGAAATGGGCCTCTTCCTACCTTGTCCAGGGGAAGGGCCTGTAAGCTGGTTCTCTTCCTGGAGAGATAGAAGCTGAATTTCCTTCAGGCTGAGGGCAGTGCAGGTCCCAGAGGACACAGGGTTTCTTGAACACTCTAAAGAACAATTGTCTGCATGTCTTGTCACTGCTGTTTATGACCATATAATTGTCTTTATCACCATGTGAGGCCTGTTTATAGCACCTCCCTACACTCTGGTGTCCCCATCCTCTTACACTTGATAATGTAGTGCTCAGTACTCCTGGCCACATGTCCCTATTGAAACTGCTGTTGAGGCCCTGCTCTGCGTCTGACTTGGCTCTGGTTGGAGGTGCTGGCTCCCCAATGAAGTTATTGGAGTTGTGTGAACCACGGCACTTCCATAGCTTGGTGGTTGTACTGGAAGAGCTGTGCCGGAAGCCTGGAGGGCTGTGAGGGGCTGGGTCTGACTTACTTGCAAAGTTCTGTACCTTTTAAATGACTATAAACAATAAAAAACCCCAAATGCAAATGCTTATATTTCTGATTCTTAACTACCTGTCTCTTTTGTGAACAACTTGCAATCAGATGTGGCACCTTTTTGTGAAGTTAGGGATGGCTTCTGCCATGGTTCATGCCCAGCCATGGTGCCTTGTCCTGCTTGGCAGTACCCTGCCTTGCCCTAGCTTGTTTTCTGTCAGTTTCTCTAGGGACCAGCAGGAACTTTATGAGCATACAGGAGAAACAGGGGACCTTCTCTGTCCCCCTGTAGTTTCCTATTCTCCCCCTGACCTCACACATGGGAGGGAATGGGATGTTACCCATCTGCATAGCAAAGGAAAGACTGTGAGGGTGACCTTGGAGGCCTTTGGTTGTTTTGAATTGTTATAAAGTGAAACCAAGTGGATTTTCTTTAATTTTTTTTTTTTAGTTAGTGCAACAGGTTTTGTTTAACCAATTGCCAAAATGTCTCGGCAACTGTCCGCGTTTCCCCTTCCCCATTCAGCTTCTTGGAAATGTGTTAACTCTGCTGCCAGACAAAGCTGCAAGAGGGCTGAACCAGAAAAACTGCTGTAGAAACCTTGGACCAAACTGGTGCTCCTTGGCTGTGTTGCAAACAGTGGCAGTGGGACTTGCTGAATGGGCTAGAAAAGGCCTCCATTAATGACTGCTGGCTAATCAGTTATGCTTTTGGTTACCTAGTATAGGAAAAAGGCAGCAGTACCTGCTGGGTTGGTTGTTTGTTTGTTGAGGTTTTTTTAATTTCTTCCTGGGCTGAGCAGGCTCTCCTGCCTAGTTAGGGACGTGCAGTTAAATGTCTGCATTGGTAGTGCACTCCCTGTCCTTCCAGCAGCAGCTCTTTTGGGCAGTGAACCCAAAGTTCACGCATTGCATCCTTGCACAGTGGTTCAGCACCTCAGTGGGGTGTGGGAAGGAGCTTCTTCCCCCTCCTCTGGAGCTGTTATGGGACACAGCTGGGCTGTCAGAACTGGATGCTGCCTGCCATGGGCAGGGGCTGCTTTAGGTGAGATCCTGGAAGAGGCACAAACGAGCTCTTCTAGGCAAGGTGAGAAAGAGCATGGGGTTTGCCATACAGTGATGTTGAAATGCTACATAAATTACAAGGACTTGCACAATAACTTAAATGCCATTCCTTCAGCCGTTAGGTTCCTGGTGGCAGCATGGCACCATGTTAAAGTGGAAATGTCCCCAAAACTCAAGGGGCACAGCCAGGCTCTCCCAGAGGTATGTGATGGATGGGTGAAAACAGAGCCTGTTGCCTACACAAATACTTTAAATATGTTGCTGCTGGGGTCATCTCCAAGGCCCATGGGAAGACAGAGGGCATGACCTTTAATTTTACCCATCCTGTCCTGTTTATCTTCTCCAAAGTTTTGTTTGGTTTTGCTGCCTGGACTCTGAACAGGAGATTGCTGGGCACACCCAGGCTGTTGTTCTGACAATGTGTATTTTTAGCAGAGGCTCATAATTGCTTGCAGTACATAAGGAGGTAGTAATGTATTTATTTTCTCAAATGCCATTTCACTTCCAGAAGGAAGAAAACATTCTATAGTTGGGTGGTTTTTTCCCCTTGGGGGAAGATGTGGCACAAACGTCTAGTAGCTCTCTGATAGCAGATATTTCTGTGGTGGCCATAACTCCCCTCCACCCCTAATCTGGTCTCTGTGCAGGAGCAAAGATTTACATATTCCTTGTAGGAAGAGCTCACAGTTGCCTTTTCTTCCTGAAGGTTTGAAGCTCAGTTGCTGCCCAGCTGCAGAACTGAATCCATAGGGCATTTTGGAGGCTTCAACGCCTATGGAATTCAGTTCTCAGAGCCAAGCAGCCAGTGCGAGTCAGCTTCCCCTGGCTCCAGCCAGCTGTGTTTCCATCTGCAAGGGGGGAAAAAATAGCAAAGAGCTCATCATGTCTTTGACACAGGGCAGGCACTGAGCTGACACAGATTTTTGCAACTGGGAGCTGCCACAAGGAGAAGACTCTGGCATCTCTCATCCCAGAAACGGCACAGACAGACGCAGGTTTCTTTGGAAACTTTGCTCAAGTTGGCTGGCTCTTTTTTTTTTCCACTGCTTCAACATATGCTGTTTGGAGTCACTGCAAAGTTTCAGGTCAACCCTGAGCTCTGCAAACCTGCTAGAGCTGTAAGAGAAACACCATTACTGCTACCTAGGGCTGGTATTGGCAGATTCTCAACCCTGTGTTGAGAATCTCGCTACGTATTTGCTCTGTGTGCAGGTGTCACACATCCCTTGGTCTAAACTGCTCTTCCTAAATGCTCTTTCCTCAGTGTGTGTGTCTGGAAAGGGGCAAGCTGTGCCAGGGGTTTGCTCAGTCCTGCAGGAGTAGCCCAGCACTTCCAAGCACTGACCCTCTGCTCCATTCATACTGAAACCAATGCCCACGGGAAACCCTTGAACTGGGAGGTGCCAGTTGAGGGGAATGGTTTGTGCAGCAGGTGCTACTATGGGTGGACCATGAGGTGCAGGGGCTTTATGCCCATTTGGAAGTGGGAAGGGACATGGGGTAATTCTGTGTAAAATGAAGAGTGAAAGGCCTTTTCCAGATAGCTCAGAGAGCAGATTCAGGGAGGGATTGGTCTCCATCTGGGTTAATCTGGGACTTGCTGGTGCATCCCACAACTATACACATGCCCTTTGCTGCCCACTGCCCCCATCTTCTGGTTCGGGCTGCAAAGCTCACATGCATGGAGGGGCAGACTTGTGGGACACACAGGGATCCCCCCTGAGCACCCACAGAGCTGCTGATGCTGCCGGCAGCTTTGGGCAGCCTCACCCCTCAGTAGATGTTCACTTTCAAACCTAGGGATTGAGCTAATGGCTGAAAAGCTTTTCCTTGGCTCAGCAATAGTTTGGCACAGCTGTGATGACAGTGGCTCAGGCAGGAGTAAGCACCAGGAGAGGATTCCAGCCCTTTGCCTGTATGTCAGCAGAAGAGACGGGAAATGACACACACCACTTTGGAGCACGGGCAAAGATTTCAATGGGGGAAGCTGAGCAACTGTTGCACGAGCAGTGAACTCTGCAATTGCTCAACTGCTGGCCCCAGGCTCTATTTTAATCCCTCTGCTGGGAATTACAGTTCAGTTGGGGCAGCATGAACTCACCATCCTGATACACGTAGCAAAGCAGCCAAACCCTGTTGCAAAAGCTGAGGAATCCCGGGCTGAAAGTGCCAGCTCTGGTGTATCCCAGGGACCATGTGCAGCAGTACCACAGGGGCTGCCTGGAGGAGCAGCAGTGGAGGGAGATGGGGTAAAGCAGAGCTTACACCACAGCCTCCACCCTGCAGCAGGTGGTCAGGGTCAGAGAGGCAGCTCTGCACTGTGCCTGTTTTCAGACCATTGTGAAAACTCCCAGTGGCAGGGAGTTTTCAATAGCTCTGAGCTCCTCAAACTCTGATCCTCCTCCTCCTCCTCCCCTTGCTCTGCAGGCAGCCACCTGTGCAATCGAGTGGGCAGAAAGCCAGCCTTCCAGAGACATTGCAGCCACATGGAAGCACCTGCCGGCCTGAAATGGTTGGTAGGGTTGGGATGCTTTGGGGCTGCTTGTTGTCCATCTCACGCCCATAGGGGGGTTACCCTGCAGTCCCTGGCTATTTGAGTGCATGGAAAACCTTTGTATTTCATTTTTTTAAGATGTAAAACTCTCCTCTGAGGCATTTACCTCACATTATTGATGGATGTCTGCTGTTCAAAGTGCCATCCATCTGCCTTCATCCCTCTGCTGCTCTAAGCAACCACTGCTTTCAGAAACTGAAAGGTGCAGGCCAAGGAAAAACCTTCCTCCTCATCTTCCTCCATGGGCTGATTTGCAAGGAAAGGGGAAGGGTTTCAAGCAGACAGGCAGGTGATCGGGGTCAACCAACAAGCCTTCCCTGATGGTCCTCCTTCCCTTGCACCATGGCCCAGGGAGGTGATGTGGGTGCTGGGGCTGAGTTGGACAGCCCAGCAGCCATCTGGCATGAATACCATGTGCCATGCCATGTGCCCCACACTCCCCAGTGTGGGGCAGGGACAGCTCCAGCATGATACTTTTGGCATCCTACCTGTGGGTGCTGGGACTGGGGCACCCCACTGCCAAAATGCACCAGGAACAGTTTGATCCAAGTGCAATGGAAAATCCATGCGGGATGAGCTGGGAAAGAAATTATTCAAATGCAAACTCAGACAAGCTCCAATTCTGATTTCATTCCTGGCTGCTCCTGTAAGCAATGTGCCCATGGCACGGCATCCACAGCACACCACATGCTCTGCTTTTGCTCCTTGGTTTTCCTGACCCAGCTTTGTCCTGTATTCCTTCACCCAGGCAGGACCAGGGCTGGATTTGGCCCTGTGTATTTGGGATTATCCCAAGACCCTAGGGGGTCTGCACTGGAGCAGGGTGCCAGGTAATACCTGGAAGGGCAGGGATGAATGGAGATGTGGGATTGGTGAATGTGAATGGTGATGGGTATTTTGCCAAACTGAAGGTGCCTTGCCCTGGCCTGACCCTGTGTTTTCTGGACGCTGTGTCAGGGTCAGGCTGCAGCACTGCACTGTGGGATGACCATTGTCCCACCTCAGCCCCGGGGGGAATTACATCAGGCCAGCTGCCACCTTTGCAGGTGAGGGTTCCATAGCCCCACTGCAACCTGCCTCCCCTGACCCTGGAGCTGGAGCCCTTGGCCAAAAGGTTGAGAGCTCCTCAAAGCTCCTGACCTCAGCCCAAAATGATGGTGAGTCAAGAGACACTGCAGACAATCAGGTGCCCAGGAGGATACTACCGCTGTGGGGCTTTCTCTGTGGAGCACAGCAGAAATGGCCACGTGAGCTGATTTCCCCATGTCAAGCCCCGCTGGAGGCAGTGGGAAGACACAGAGAAGCAGAAGCTCGCTCATGGCCAGCCCTGCTACTGGAGAGCTGCGCCGCACCAGTTCAGCCCTGAGCTGCCAGAGGCGTTGAGCTCTTTCTGGCTGTCGCTCTCCACTCCCTCCCTCCTGTGGGTCCGTGGGACAGGCTGGAGCGCTGCCCTCTCCCTCGCTCCTGGGGGAGACAAAGCACAAGCCACTGCTCCAGAGGGGACGTGACTCCCAGCAGCTCCAGCGCTCAGAGGTTAATGATTAATTGCTTTATGTCTTAAAAAAAACCCAGCAGCGCCCTCCTTTTGGCATTTCCAGCTAATTATCCCGGGAGTTACTGATTAGTTAGGACGTGTCTAGGCCCAAGCAGCGGAGTCCTGTGGGCGCTGCATAGCCGCCGGCACCGCGCTGACATGGTGGCTGCAGCATTATTCCAGGGAGTTTCACTTTGTCTTCCCGGGAACATGCCCCCCGCCGTTTAAAGTATGAGAAGCACGAGTCCGGTTTTGCAGGTTACCAAAAAAGCCGCGGATAGAAGTGGAGATGCTCGTGCACACACACGGCGTCCGACACCTCCTGTCCCGCTTCCCGCAGCCGCGAGCGGGTGCGTTGCCATCAACCGAGAGACGTCACCGCGTCGCCGCTGCTCGGCACGGGCAGAGCCGCCCTCTGCAGCGCCTGGGCTGCGGCTCCTTGGGGAGAGCAGCAGCCAAGAAATCCCCTCGTTCCAGCCACAGCGGTCCCCCCGCTCCGGCGCAGACCCTCCCTTGACCCCGGCACTCACCCGACAGCTCCGGCTCCCGTCGAGGCGGGTCTGCGGGCGGCGGGGCCGGAGGCACTGTTAAATATTGCAGCCGACTTACTCACTCACTTCTCTTCCTGGACGGCAGCGCAGAGTTTCCACCCACTTCTTTCACCTTTGGTTTCCAGGCTTTCTGAGAAAAGGGGAAGCCGTGGGAGGGAGCAACCGGCATCCCCGTGCCAGGACCACGGCCCCCAGCAGCCTCTCCTTCCCGGGAAGGGGCGGATGCCAGAGGGGGCCGCTTTCCCGGGAAACTGCGTTGTGGCTGGGAGTGCCCGTGGCCCAGCACTCCACGACCCTCTCGGGTTAGGTAGATTTTCCTCCCCAGCCGAGTGGAGGGGGCACCTGAGTGCTGCCTCCCTGGCACAAGCTCAAGGGTGGCTGCCTGACCAGCTCAGCCTCCTCCTTTGGGAGTGAAAATCCCCCCGGGACTCAGACATACCTTGGCTTCACCCCACCAAAGCCCATTCAGTTCCTCCTTTAACACAGTGCCTCTGCAAGTGGGGACAGCGCCAGAGTTGGGGTCACATACACATCACTGACACCTGTGATGAGCTGTGTCCGTCCTCAGCCCACAGAGCCCTGCCAGTAGCAGGTGCTGCCAAGGGCCTGGGAATGTGCTAGCCAGCATTCCATTCTGCAGCCAGTGTTTCATCCAGTGACATGCCCATTGGCACCACATGGAGCTGGCTGCCCTCCCTGGGGGCATTGATAGATGATGTTCCCTGGGACATAAAGCCCCCACTAGCTACTGCCAGCTCTGGTGGGTTAGCACATGTGTCTGGTGGGAACTCCTTTTTCTTAAAGTCCCATTTTCCAGCATTCTGTCAGTGCCACCAAATGCACAACCACTGTTTTTGCTCAGAAGTTACGTCAGGTCCCCCGGGGTTTCCCTCTGCCAGCAGTCTGGAAATGAAAATCTGGGACCCCAGCACTGGCTGTGACACTGAGCTGATAGTGGGGTGAGCACCACTGCTCCTTCTGTGCCACGGTGAACAAACCCAGAAATAAACTGGCAAATCAATTGATGGGGGATGGCGAGATGCCTCACATGCCTGGCTGCCTGCACTGCCCTGCCGGAGCTCAACAGCTGCCCCGGAGGTTCAGATAAAATTTACAGAGTGGTTTTGTCCTTTGGGAGCTGCCATGGTGTTTCTGGAGTGGGAAGCACCTGGAAGGCTCTGGCATGGAGGTGACCAAGCTGGAGCCACAGTTTTATCAATGCAAGCCCCCAAAGCAGGCAACATCAGCAATTCAGGGCCTTGCAGTGTATTTTCAGGTGGTCGGGTGTGATTTGGCTGCACACCACAACTTTGCATGACTGCCACTCTCTGCCCCTTAGCTCCATCAAGGGGCTGGACAGGAACTTTGGCATGTGGATCCGTAACCTGAAATATCTCTGATTTCTCAAGGCGGGGCTGCCCTCCTGCTCACCTGCTGCAGTCCCACCCAAACATGACACAGCTTATAGCACCCAGCACTCCCTCCCTGCAGCTATCACTTTTGGCAGCTCTCAGTGCCACACTGGAGGTCTGGAGATCTCCCTGCTCCTTCCTTGCTGCCTGCCCAGTTCTTCCAAGGCAGCAGTGCAGCATCATGGCTGTGACACTGATGTCTCCATTGGGGATGGGGCCTGGCCAAATCCCTCTCTAGCACCGGCTGCATTGCTTGTCCTTGCTGGGGTCAGACCTTGGACATCCCTCTGGCCACTGCTCCTGATACCTCTCCCAGGACAAATCTTGGCCCCAGAAGGATTATCCCCCTTCTCAGTACCATGGCTGGCTTGGCCACTTCTTTGCACCCTTTTCCTTGGAACACGGGTCCCCCACATGCTCCATGTGTGTCTGCCTGCTGGGAAGGGTCTGGTGAGCTCCTGAGTTGGAAAACCATTGGGGAACAGAGGAAGAAGCAAAGAAGCAGGCAAGAGAGAGACACAAGTAGGGCAAACAGGGAAGTCACTGCAGGCCTGGTGTCAAGGGGATGGGCATCAAGGCAGCTCAGCACATGTGGGAGGAAGGGAGTGCATAGGTTTGCTGGTGAACAACTTTGCCAGCTCCCATGATGCAGGTTGTGGAAGGAAGAGGAGGAAGAGTGTGCTTGGAGTTGGAGTGACTATCCGAATCCCAGTTTTTGTAGGTCTGGTTGGCAGAGGTGAGCGAGCAGAAGCAGTCTCTGGGGTCACACTGCAGCATGTGGGACCCATCCCTTCCCCATGACATTGGCACAGCTGAGACCTGGTGCTCTTCCTAGTCCCCATTTCTCCAGATTCCCCCAGTCTCCTTCAGTCAAAGGCAGCAGGTGTGAGTGAGGAGCAGCCTGGCCCAGCCCTCTGCGGAAGGACATTGGCTTGGCATTTACTGGGGGGACCTGGGAGCTTCCTGCAGCCTCACTGTGCTGGGAGCATGGCTAGGCACAAGGGGTTTGCCCTTGTTGGGGAGGTCCTGTGGGAGAGGAGGCTGGGGAACTGCCCCTGCAAGGCTGGGACTTCACCCTGGGGGTAGAAAATCCATCTTCTAACTCTGGAGAAGTGGCAAAGGAAGAGAGCAGCTGGCCTTTCCTACCCATCCAAAGAAATTAGGTTGAAATCCCCCCCTTTGATCTCCTGTGACTGCAGAGAAAGCCATGCAGCAGGACCAGGGTGTGGTTTAGGGCTCAAAAATAAGCCAGCAATTAGAACACCTCACAGTGTTACTGCTGAAAGCAGAAAGTAGCCCTAGGGAAGGGCTGATGTGTGCTTTCTAAGTGCCTGAGCCCCACAGCCCTGTGGGGTTTAGGATGAAAGCTGATGCAGCTGTTCCTTGCCCCGGGGCAGGACACTGGAAAGAGGATCAGTGAAATGTCTGCAGCCTCGGGGAGTGTCCCAGTGGCAGCCACTGCCTCTGGGGCTGGAGTGGGACAAGGACTTTCATGGCTATCTGAGGTGGTCTCCTCCTGGGAGATTGAATCTCCTGCCGGGTGGCTGCTCTAGGCTGCAGCCCCAGGCTGTGCACAGCAAGAGAGCTGTGGCTGGAGGTGCTGGGAGGCAACAGCCACTGTTTGGCTCTTTAGTAGAGAAGCCCACAGTAGTGCCCAGATCCAGGGTCATGCCCAGCCAGCACCTGCTGCCCCTCCCCAGGCAGTTTCTCTCAGGTGTAGACTCACAGATTTCTAACACAGAGCTAATTCCACACTTCAGCCTTAGCTGAGGCTCAGTCCATCTCCAGACTTACAAACATCAGGCTTTGTGAGGTTTAGTGGCCCTTGTGTGTCTTTCCTTTTCCCTCTCCCCTAAGCCAGCAAACTGCCTGCAGGCCCCTGTTCCTCCTCTGAGGAATGTCATACATGAGGGAAACTGCATCTTTCAGCCTTGCCTTTGGGAAGAAGGATGTGGTGTTAAGGGACAGCTTGGGCTCAGCAGGTGCTTTTTCTCCTGACAGAACAAAGACAGAGATGCCCTTGCTGAAAGAGCTGAGCAGCCTTGGTTTGTCCACAGAGCCTGATCCTCAAAACCAGGTTTGAGAGGCCACACCAGTGGCCTCAGAGCTGGGGTGGCAGGACAGGCAGCTTGGTTGGTGCTCAGCCTGTTCTCAGCCCCTTTGTTTGTGTTGCCAGCCCTGAGTGCACACAGAGAGCCTGGGGGGCCCGAGGTGCAGCCTCCATCACACCAAGTGTCCTGTGGGACAGGCTGCTCCTGCAGGGCTTGTGCACTCGGACCTCACAGCCTGGGGGATGCTGGTGTGGACTCCTGCCCTCCAGGCCCTGCACTGAGCATTTGCACGGCTGCAGAGGAGCTCAGGCATGGTTGTAACCATCAATGATGCCCTGCAAGAAACCTCCCCCTGCAAAGGCCTGGCCAGCAGTGGGTATTTTCCTGCCAAGGGGACTTGCTCTGCCTCTCTCCCCAGCAGGGCTTTTTGTACGCAGCCAGGGTTTTGCTCAGGCTATGTTGCTCTGAGCTTGGGCTCCCCCTCCACCTGCCTGTCTGTTTTTAGCCTCTGCCATATTTTTGCAGCCTTTGAGACCTCCTGCCATCTGGCCACCTGGATAGAAATCTGGTGAGATTTCATGAATGGAAATGAACAGGGGAAATGCACAGAAGTTCAGCTGGTGTGACCACCAGAGATGGCATTTACCTCTCTGGAGCAACTCCTTCTGCCCCCAAAGAGACACTGAAAGCAGCACAGACCCCATGCATCTCCCTACTAAGTGTGATCTGCCAGCATAAACCAGTCCCCTCCGTGCTGGCAGCCCCAGCGGAAGCATGGCCAGGGGGAAAGGGAGTTTCTTGGGATGTTTTTCCCTCAAGGTTCCTGTTTCCCCTCCAGCCCTCATCCATGGATTCTGGCAGCATTCCCCTTTTCCATGTAGCTTCACAGGGGAGCAAAACGAGTGGCTGGGGCTGAAGAAGTCTGGGAGATGGAGGAAGGCTGAGGAGATGAGGGCATGGGGAGGCAGGGGTGCCCCCTTGACCCATTGCTGGCACAGCAGCCCTGCCTTCCAGCAGCTCTGAAGCAATTTGGGAATCAAATCTGCTGGCAAGGAAGGGAGGAAAACCACAGGGCTGAGTCACTCCTTGGAAAGCATTTGCATCTGGACAAATTCCAGCCGAACCCCCTTCCCACTACCTCTGTGTGGGGTGTCAGGGGTGGCTTACAGGAATGGCCACATCCTTTTCCCCAGGACGGAGCCTCCCCGGCCAGTCACACTCAGCCAGAAGCCGGGCAGCATCCACTGCCAACTTTGGCAGGTTTCCATCAGAAGGCAGGAAGGCTTCCCCGGGGGAGAAAAGCTGTGCTGGTGAGCAGAAGCGAGAGTGTACGCAAGTGAGGCTGCAAGGAAGCTGAGCCTCTTCCCAGAAATGGCAAAGTGGGGTGTTGCCTTTCAGCATCTCCTGAAAGAGTCAGACTGGGGCTGGTTCCCCATCCGAGCTTTCCATTAGCAAATGGTCAGGATTTGGGATGACAGTCTGCTCTAGGGATTTAGAGAGGAGAGGAGCAGCATGCAAGAAGGATGGAGGATTGGGAGCATCCCAAATGCTGACCCAGCACCTGCAGAAGCTCGAGTTTTTGGCAAGGGTGAAAGAGGGGCTGGGGGAAAGGTTTCAGGGCTGGAGTTACCTACTGGTGGTGGGAACTGGCAGGGGGAGAGGATTCACCGAGAAGGTCACAGGGTGGAAAAAGCTTCTCCAGGAATGAAAGTGCCACGGTGTCTAAGAATTTGGTGTTTATTTCCCTTCAGAATCATCTTGGGGGAACTTCTCCCTGTGCTCTGCACCCAGGTTGATATTCTCTCAAGGTTTAAATTTTCCTGATGTGCAAAGTCATGCTCCTGCTTGAAAAGACCTTTGCCAGAGTCAGGTGCTGTGTGTGGCAGGATGGGTCCTGGGATGGGACCCAGCTCAGGGAGGTACCTCGGGGTGAGATCTCAGTGTTCGTATCCAGATCTGAGATTCATTGCACAGTGCTGGAGCTCTGTGCACCACCTCGGTGATGTCCAACCTCCCTTTCCTCCCTCTAGTGGCTAAAATCCCGGCATTTCCCGGGGCTCCCAGAGCCCCCGGCAGCACCCGGCGCTGGGGCACGGGGAGTAAGGGCACTGCCCCTGTGCTGGGACAATGGGTCCCTCCTGACAGGGATGCTCCTGCCTGCCCCAGGTCTTATATGAGAGGAGATAGAGTTTTGCAGGGTTTTTTTTGATTAGGGACGGTGTTACTCGTAAAGGGAAGCTTTCAAGCATCATGCTGGTTCCCACACTGCTCCATGCCCACAAATGCGCGATGAGGAATACCAAGGGAGATGTCAGCTCTTCCCTAAGTAATTCCTTTCAGCTAGCCTTGCAATTAGTCCCTTGGAAAAAAAAAATTAAATAAAGATTTTGAGCTTTGCCAGCACTTCTCTTTGCAAACGCTGGTCTCGCCTTGTAACTAGGGCACAGTGGGAGGCAGAGCAGTTAACTCTTAGCATCAAGCTTTCCTCAGCCAGCCCGAGGCGGCTGAGATGAGACTGCCCGGGGGGCTGCGCTCCTGCTCGGGGGTGGAGGGGGGAAAGGAGCCTGCAGAGGCGAGGGGTGCCCGGCAGCGAGGGGTGCCCAGTGCCCGGCAGCTCGCCTGCAGCCAGTGACCCGGCTCGGGGCACACTGGAGCTCCCTTTCCCCTCCACCTCCATAAGCGGTTTGCAGGTGTGCGTGAACCACAGGTTTGCTCCTGCACTTGTGGAGAGAGAGGATGTGGAGAAAGGGGTGTAGAGCTGCTGCTCCCTGAGCCCGGAATCGATGCTGTGCTGCTCCCGGAAATCCAGCTGGGATCCACCCACTGTTTACAGAGAAGAGTGCAGTGAATCATCTGTGCGGGGAAGAAAAACACAACAAACGTGGGCCTTTTTAAACTTTCCGGGCAAGTGAAAGCTGCTGGGAGAGCACCTGACAGGGAGCAGACCGGGTGTCCTGGGAATAGCTGCTAGGGCTGGCTCTGGAGGGATCCATATCCTGGGACAGGCACCTGTTTCTACCCCAGTCTGTTAAATATGGGTGCTAAACCCATCACAGCTGGCAGCAGCTGTGCTCTGCTCCCCACAGGCCAGCCCAAGGGGGCTCCAAAGTGAGTTTTCCAGGGAGATGTCCTGGCTGGTAGGGAAGAGGTGGCACTTGACAGCAGATGCTTTTCTCTAGACGTGAAAGTAGGAAAGCATTGATCTGGAAATGGGTTTGCTATAGCAAGGATGGGGTTACTACATCTGCCTGAACAAAGGGACCAGAGCCCTTGGAGATGGCCTCGGGTGCTCCACCTGGCTTGCAGAAGGACACAGGCCTGCTGGGGTCCTCTGATATCTCCCCCTGGGCTGTCTCAGGTGTCCTCTGCCGCTGGGCAGATGCTCAGGTAGCTAAACCAAGCCCTCAGCATCACACACAAAAAAATGTTACTTCTATATGAAATAAATGAGGTGGGGAAAGGTCTTTGTGTCTGCCAAGAGCTGCTTTACCTTCCTGCTGTGGCAGCCGGAGCAACCACTGTGCCACAAATGTGGCCTTTAAGCCAAGGTGCCCAGGGCTGTGGCCCCGGCTCTGCAGCAGAAAGGGAAGGTGGATTCAATTAGCACCTGGAGAGCATTTGGGATGGGGTCTTGGCATCATTAGGACCCAGCACTAGGAGATGGTAGGAGCAGACTGAGGGGAGCTGTCAGCAAATACAGGTCACGGTAGGCAAACCCAGCAGCTTGGTGTGGCTCTGGGGAATAGCTGGGTGTCTCCCAGAGGTGTACTCTGGGGTCTTCAGAAAGTTGCCAGGCACAGAAGGTAGAGGTAAGCAGGGATACAAAAGGATAAAACCCCTAAAAGCCAGCAGGGGCCCTAAGGAGGGGTGGAGAGAGCTGCTCTGTGGGTAGAGAAGGGCTGGCCTGGCACAGGGGCTGCAGCCCTGATGCCACCTTGGCTGCCAGTCCAGCTTTGGGCCCCTTTGGGGTGAGGGAGGAGCTACTGCCAGAGGGAACAGGGCAGCTGGATCATGTGCAAGGTGTTCAAGTGCAGTAGCTGTGACATTGTAGCAGAGACCCTGAGGAAGTGTGGGTTTGCATCCCACATCAGAGCTGGTGTCCCTGTCCAAGGGGGAATGTTCTGCACTCATGGCTAAGTTAGGGGGATCAGAAAAAAACGTGGCCTGCTGGGAATGTTACCCTTCAGCACAGATGCAGATGTGCCAGCCCTGCATGCTGAGGGAAGGTTTGTGGCTGGAAGGAGCTGGAGCAGCAGCAGGTACAGAAGAAGAGAGCCTCTGGCCTGACCCTGTACTTGAAGGCAGCTGAAAGCCAAAAAAGTTGGATTTTATTTATTTTTTTAAATGTGCCGTGGGCCTCAGGGTGCAAAGCCTGTGACCTGCTGCTTGTCAGGAGTGGATTCAGGAGTGACAGGTCCCCATGGCAGAGGTGGAAAGCTGTGCAGCTCTGCAGGGACACGGCCACTGTGGCAGCACCGTGGCTAGCAGTGGGCACTAGAGGGCTGCACACTCCCGTCCTTGCTGCCAGAGGTGTCTCTCTCACACTGCACAGCCTGGTCTGGAAATGCTGATTAACTTCTGACAGACTCAGTGACCCGGGAGAGATGAAAATAACTTTGAAGGACGGCAGTTTGCCACTACATGGCCAAGGTAGTGATTTTTCTTCATTTCAGTTGTGCTTTCCCCAAGCTCTGCTGCTGCCAGGGCAAACTTGCAAGGTGAAAAGAAGTAAGTAGTGCATGGGCTTGATGCTGGAGAGTGTGTGATGAACTTGTCCAGTTCCCTTAGCCCTGAAAGTTTCTCCAGCACAGCCCTTATTCCCAGGAAAGCTGTGTCCTTTGTAGAAGCAGTGGGGTCCTCGGGTTGTTTAGTGTAGGTAAGGAGTGGCTGGGGGTGGTGCAGGCATGGCTTATCCTGCCTCTGGTCTGGGTGATGCACTGGGTTCCCTCCTAACATGGATTTGTAGGGAACCTGGCAGCACTGGAAAGGTGTAAAATGAAAGTACTCTTACTCTGAGTCATCTAAAGTAATTTTGGAGCAGTGTTTTTGTGACCACTTATGTCCACTGCTTTATTTTTCTTACCTGTTTTGGGCTCTTTTGCTGGCCTGCAGGAAATCCCTGCTGCTTTGGGGCCAGCTATGGCCCCTCCACCCTGCATGGTGGTAGACAGAGATGGTTACCATCCTTCCCTCTTGGAGGAAGGTTTGGCCAGGCAGCCACAGGTGTACCAGATACCAAACTCCAGAGTTATCAGGGGCATCAGCGTCAGCCTGGAAAAGAGAGAGGAAGTGATGATAAGAGGCTCTTGCCTCTGGGGCCATGGTGCTCAATCCTTCACTGCCTGTGTCACCTACCCTGTGTGACACCTCTGAGCTCCCACTGGAGGACACACTGGTGGTAAAGGTCCTGGACAAAAATCCATCATGTCCATGTTGTGGGAACCAGACGTGATGGATCCTGCGACTGACTGGACATCTCAAGAGTTAGCATGGGAAGAGAAAGTTTGTGTTTGTGTGCCAAAGGTGGAAAGATAAAGGTGAGACATTGACACTGTTGCCTGACATATCCCATGGCACAAAGGGATTCAGAAAGGATTCCTGCTGAGGTATGGATTGGTGAGGTGTGCAGAAAAGGATTCAGAATTCAAATCGGCCTGGAACAACACAAAAAGCTGGCCCACCCCATTGTCAGGAACATTGAGCGGATCGCTGCCTCCCACCCCAAATAAAGATCTGCACAAGGGAAATGTTGGCAATACTGGACCAAGGAGGGAAATTTGGGTGAGCGGTATGAGGGGAGAAAAGACTTAAACAAGTTGATTGGGGGTGTATATTCCATCAAAAAACATGAAACAGATAAGTGGCAAAAAAAAAAAAACAAACCAAAAAAACCCCAAACTATTATATAAGAGCCCAGTGAAAAAGAAGAGGAGGGACATGGAATGGGAAACGTTGCTGCCATTGAATTTCATGCAGAAGGGGAATTGAAATCCCACTATGGAAGTGTATGGAAGAGTTGTTGTGGACTGGTTACCCCCTGTAAAGCTGCCTGTGCCTCACAGGACCTTTGAGACAGTGATCACATGCAGTTGCTACCAAGTTGCATAGCACTGTAACATCTTGCTTCTATTTAATGTTTTTATTGTAACACCTTATACTCAAAACTTGAAATATATTATCAGTTGTAGGTTAGCTAGAGATGCCCTGCCCACTGTTGTGTTAAATGCCCCGGGTGCATTGGCCATCACAAGCCAGTTTAATTAGGGGCTGGTGGCATGTAGGGATGCTAAGGGGCTCTTAAGCACGGTGTGACACCTGTAACATGAATTTGAGGCATAAACCACTGGTTTTGACTAAAGTGAATGGGCCACCTATACTTAATCTGGAAAAGGAACATGTATAATTTATATGTATAATTTATGTAGGAGGATAAATATTCAGGTCCCTCGTGAGAGGGGCTATCCTGAAGTATACAGCAGGACAGCATGAACTGATGCACTCTGCAGATATTTGTACACTGACAGAGGTGAATAAAGTAAAACCCCTGTCCTAAAAGGTGAAAGTCGTGTGGAAGGAAGGCATTTGTCAGAGATGGTCTCCATATGATCTCATCAGGCTGAGTCCTGCCTCATCCTACCTTGTAATAACCACCAAGGTGGGAGGGAAAGGAAAAAAAATGACTCGTTTTGTCCTCAGAAATCTCATATAAATGGAGTGTGAAGAAAGAACTGCAGGAATATGTGGGGATGAGGGAATGTCTGCAGGTATTGCTCAGGGCACTGATAAAGTGTAAAGATAAGGAAGGAAAAAGCCAGCACTTGCTTGGGACATGAGGTGAAAATCAACCTGCTCCAGTTGCCCCTGCTGGGAGAGCCCAGGGAGAACGTAGCTGGGTCAGGTGGGAGATGTTTAAGACTGGTATTTTTTTACTGCTTGGTAGATGAATTGTGATGTGGCTTTATAGAAGTACTTGACCTCTGTTTTCCTATGACATGGTGACCATACTTACTTGGCAATACTGATGTTGCAGGGCAGAAGGTGTGCAGATATTCTGCAAACACAAATCCCTTCCCAATGACAAACTTTTTGGGAGATGGGCTAGCAGATATAAAGGTAATGGGAGTGATATGAGACACAATTGTCCTTTAGTACAGAAGGTATTTGATTTTTCTAGGTAAAAACTCAGATTTGTTGCCTAAATTTTTATGCAGTAATTGAAGTGGATGAAGTTCTAACAATTTTTGTGATGAGAGTATTTTGCTAAGACATCTTGAAAAATACTGTGATCCCAAAGAGACTGGTAACAGTCAAGTATAATGGAAGCTTAACCAGAGCTGGAAAGATTGCTACGGGGGGCTGTAGAGAAATGTGGATGTTAGGCACGCTGGGATTCAGAAAACAAAACACAGGTTTGTCACAAGGCTCTTCAGACCTTTCCAAGCTGCCTGTGTGTGCTCTGCTGCCTGTTGGTTACCTTGTCCCAGGAGCTGAGTGATCAGAGAACAGCTGGAGGGGTGTGGGAGTTACTAGTCAGGATTTGCTCTGTAAAAGCACCTTACTGATTCTAGTGGGAAACAAGAGGCAAAGACAATATTTTTCTGCTGAATGAAACATTCTTAGTGTGGTGATCTAAGTGGGACAGGTACTTGTGGGTTCCTTGTCTAATCTGACTGTCAAAGTATAGAAGCAACTACATAAAACTTATATTGTCCTAAAAGGGATAATGGGATAGTAAAGACAGATAATGTGTGTAGGACACCCAGGATCTGTTTTCTGAGTGGAGCAGAAGGGAGAAGGACCTGAATTTGTTTCATGCCCTGGAATGAGAAAAGCAGAAGGGCTGGGAATTGCATGTGACATGAGCTGGCATGTGGCTCTGAACAAGCAGCAGTGTGGGTGCATGGTCAGCAGGGGAACACCCCGTGTGGGACTAAACACCAGCTGCCTGTGGGAGCCCTGCGGGTGCAGGACGTGTGTGCATGTGGATGCAAAAGAAATCCTTTATTTCCTGTTCTGGAGTTCAGCTCTGCGGAACAGGCAGAGACCACTAGACCCCATTGACTGACCTCTCATCTTTCACAGGCCTTGCAATTTCTTCCTGTTTCTCTTGACATCAGCCCACTGATATATGTTGAACTAAAGTACATATTTTTTCCAAAAAGAACAGATCTGAAGACATTGGGAAATGAGAAAACCAACATTTCCCCTGATAATTTGTTCTACTAGTTAATCACTGCCACTCTTTTCCTGATTCTTATTTTTCATTTCAGTCTGTCTGGTTTCTGATGCTAAAGATTAGTTTGTGTTATAGATATCAGGAATCAATCAAAATGCCCTCTAGAACAATACCTGCTTTCTTTTTGGAATATGGGATATGTTAATTAAATCTCTTCAATTTGTCTTGGTTTTGCAGAAGGCTGGGGTATAGTGCTATTGCTGCTGGGGTAAAAGCAAATCCCATCCTTCTCTCTTAGCTGGTTTGTGCCTTCCGCCTCACACCCTGTAATGCAGCAGGGCAGGGAACTGGTTCTGTTGAAACATATAAACTTTTTGTTGCCTTGGGGTTATTTGGAGTTTTCAGTCTGCTCACCACAGGGCTGTAAAGATCTCTGGTGGTGTGGTGCTAAGCCCAGCATGGTGAAGAGGAGGCTGGAAGAGTTCCAGGTGGGATGTTTTTGCAGCAGAGCCCACTTTCAGGGACCAAACTGCCACCAAAGACTTTTGCTCAGGGATGCTTTTCCAGTCTGTAAAGAATAAAACCCCAAAGACACGAACTCTTGATTAAGGTGTTAGTTTACTATTGAATATCAAGTGTTGATAAGCTCTTAATTAGCATGTTAGTTTGCTATTGAATGTTAAATGTTAAAATTCTAAACTTACCTTTTTTGTTGTCATTGTTAAGTGTTAATATCCCTGGATAAGTTGTGTTCTGCCGATCCTGTATCTGTATTCATTCCCATCACTTACCCTGTGTCCATGGCCCTTTCCGTCGGGGACCCCTTCTGCTGCTCCCGAAAGAACTTGCGCATGAACCATATGCAAATGAGGGGCCTTTGGTGCAAGTCGGACCCCTCATAACAACAAACCAGCGTACAACAAAAGAGTAAAAAACTGTAACTCTAGCCCAGCAGAACTGAAAAAAACCATATACCATCAACTTAGAGCCAGGTTCCATCCTGTCACCATGACTCTGAGAGCACTCAGTCTAAATGACACCTCTAGACCACACACCACCAAACGCCCTCCTAGGGATTCTGCTGAGGGCAGAAGCCCCAGCTCTGCTGGGAGACAAAGCTGTGCACCTCCTCCTCAGCAGCATCCAGCGGGAGCAAGTGCTGGTGTGCACAACCCCTCGGGCTCCCCACCCAGAGCTGTCTTTAATAAAGGCCTTTTCAGAGGAGCTGGTCTCCTGGCCCACTTCTTACAGCTTGGGGACCTGTCCGGGATAGCCACACCTAAGGAGGACCAAGAGCGGGACGGTCACCTGCCCTATCGGACCTGTGGGGAACAGCTGGCTATGCTGCACCCAAGAGGACAGCCTGGGACCAGCGACGCAGAGGAGCGCCGGGATTTGGTAAGAAAAACCAGTGGTGGGAGTAGGAGTGAGTGAGATGGGGGATGGCAGCTCAGACCCCTGAAACGAATGAGAACCTCCCTAGTACTGCGGTTCCAGACTCCCACGAGGGGGCCAGCTGGCAACGGAGGGAAGCGAGAGAGGCCTAGCAGGTGAGGAGCCTCCTGGGGACAAAGAGGGTCACCCCGGGCGTGCAGGGGACAGCTGGTGTGAGTGGCACGCAAAAGGGGTAGCCCCCCTCCCCCAAAAGGGCTAAGCGGCCTAAGTGACTCTGGGCGTGTGGAGGCCTAGGTTGTAGGGAGAGGCAAGTGGGAAGTGCAAGCCCTGTTGGGGCCTAACCGCAGGGGCGACTAAGAATTACAAGCCCCAGGGCGCGAGTATGAGGAGTGAGAAGTCGGGCCCAAAAGTGTATAAGTGAATTCCCCCTCCTTTCCCTAAAAGTATGAGTGAATCCTCCCCATCCTTTCCCGTGCAAAAGTAAAAGGGTGTATTGAGTGATACAGGAGAAAAAGTTCAAGTAAAAGGGTGATTGAGTGATACAGGAGAAAAAAGTCAAGTCAGTTTTAGCCGTTGATTTCTGTTCAGGGCCAAAAAGAGCATTAAGTGTTGTGTTGCCCATAAGTGTTGTGTTGCCCATCTGTAGCTTTCCATTTGGGTGGGGGCATCTTAAAATTTTAGTAAAGAGCCCAGTTATTAAGTTATCAGTCGTTAGGTTACTCTTTGTTTAGATAGGAACTCTAATCAAAAAGGAACTAGCATGGGAAAGTGTATGAGTAAGGGAGAAAGATCCAAAAGGGAAAATAAGNACCCAGTCTCTCTCTCGGCCCCTCCACCAGTCCCCCCAACTCCACTCCCAGTGTCCCTCCCTACAAGTTCAGTTCCTTCTCCCTCACCTACTGCCATCCCGTTACCTCCTCCTAACTGGGAAGTGAGTACCTCCATCTCTAATGCCAACCCTATTGTTACAAGCCAACAAACCTTCACACCTCCTGCTCTTCCCCAAGAGGGCAACCTCACAGGGGGACCTTACTGTAACACAAGATCCAAAGCATCCAAAGTAGAGAGGCTCTTTCCCCTTAGAGAAGTCCCTTCTGACGGGGTAGCTGGAGGAGCTGGGTTTGTAAATGCCCCACTAACAGCCTCCGAGGTTTGGGGATTTAAGAAAGTGTTAGGAAGTTTAGTAGAAGACCTGGTAGGCATATCAAACCAAGTAGATCAGTTCCTAGGCCCCAACATTTACACTTGGGGAGAGCTGAACTCCATTCTAAAAATCCTGTTCAGCTCGGAAGAAGCTAGAATGATTAGGACCGCAGGAATGCGAATCTGGGAGCAAGAAAACCAGTTAGGACCTCCTAGTGACCAAAAAGTGCCCTTAGCAGACCCTGGGTGGGACCCCAACGAAGAAGAACCATCTGAGATAAATGTTTCTTTCAGGATCAACCCAGCTAAGGCAAAGGTGAATTAACTTACAGAAACTCAGTTAATTGAAAGCCCATATGAGCTGGAGCTATTGGTGGGAAAATGCAGGAAGATTTTGTTTCTACACACACATGCTCATTTCAGTCAAAACAATCTGGATTAGCAAAAAAAAAAAAAAATCTATATAATAAACCAGGAAAAATGACTTTGATAGAAATGGGGAAGGTGTGCTTACAGTACCAGGAAGGAGAGCTGAGGAAGTGGCAACCTTTACCAGAGGGCAGAGAGCAATAAGCTGTCTTGCACAGCTGTGACTGATAAGGAACATGGATGAAACTAATTGATTGGATTGATTATATTCTTCTTGTTACAAGTTAAATTCTTCCCTAAGAAGAAATTAAAGGAAACTCCTTTGGCACAGTTGAGGGAAGTGTAGGAATACCTGCCAAGTTATAACCTTTACATTTTTGTGGCCCATTTAATGAAGCTGTAAATGATTCATGCTTTGTGTGACTCAACTCTACCATGTCATAGTTTTAACAGAAGAAATTATTTCTAGGTGAGTTTATGCTGCATGATGTTTTGTGTATTTAAAAATATCCTCAATTTCCTCTAGGCCATTAGATGAAAACAGATCTTAAAGAGTTTTGGGGTTTTTTATAAACAACATAAATAAATGTTAATAATTACAAGTTAATTATAAACTATGGCTGTTGCACAATATAAAATTAAAGGCATAGCTGAGCTCCAAACCATTTCTTTATCAGAGATGATATTCAGATAATCAGACTCAGCTAACCTGTTGCAAATACTGACCTTGTACCTACAAATGCAGTTTCTAAGGATTAAAATGCCAGTGGGTGTTTTGGAAGGTCACTCGTATTTCCCAATGCTTATTTTAAAACTGTGCCAGTTTCTCTTAGCTCAGGGTTTGACCTCTGGATCATCACAGGGTGTTTATGTAGATGCCAGAGTCAACAGTTCATCATTAAGTGAAAAGTAAGACACTGAGAAAAAGGCCTAAGGGTGTCCCAGGGTTGTTCTGCAGTGTCACTCTGGAAGGTTTGGTTGGAAGCAGGAAGCTGTAGTGGAGAGAGCCTGTTTTAGCAATGCCCAGAATGATGAAAACATGAAGTAGAGCAAGGGGGGAACCATCTCTCCTTTTTAGCCAAGCTGCAGATACTGAATGCATGTACATCTAGTGATAATATTCAATAGTGGGAGAATAATTGGCATAAAGAGTGTTGCCTCAATTTTCTCTCTGACAGGTGTCACTTGAGATTTAAGTGTGCTTATGTTCTTCTACTATTTGATTTACCAATTTAACTTAGTTGTCACTATGCCCTGCTAATGCAACATTTGCAGAAAGCAGGTTTATTTCTTTGAATGCAGTGCTGCATTTTGCTGCCTCATTACCCTGTGACTTGGTCACTACAGTGTATTTACACATAATCGCCATGAAGTGGGACTCCAACTAGCATAAGTACACCTGAAACCACTTTGAACTACAAGTTCAGAAATCCCCAACAGTGTGGCCCTGTGGAACAGAATTTGGCAAGGTGTATTTGCCCATTTGTGCATGTGGTATGTACGTTTAGGTACCTGTCTGTCTTGTCTTGTAGCCTGCAAAATTGACGTGAGAGTTTTTTGCACCACTTTGTGCACCTAAATTGCACCAGTTCCTGGCCATCTCTACCTCTCCTGTGCTCACTCGTACTTAAGGTGAGTTACTGAGGGCATGTTGCCAGAAGAGCAGGATTTATTGCCTAATTTTTTCCAGGAGCCTCTCCAGTGTTCAAGGGCATTCAAATGTTTCATCCTGAGTCCACACAGTGACCTGAAACTATGTTTGTGGAGTATGTTTGTTAAACTGTTGTGGATTTGGGAGGGATGGTGAGCACTGGAAAACAGTCAGGGTTAAAAGTTATCTTGAGGAATGGTCTCAGGAATGCACTGATGAATGGCACAAAGAATTGCAGTGAATTAACACAATGCACTGCAAGGCTGTCAGGTGGAGAGTGACTGTTCAGCAACAGCCCTGCCAGAAATAATCTGCAGGTCACATCAAATCTGAACTGTATGGGAGGGGGAACCCCCTCTTCCTCCTGTGTGAACAGAAGTTTGTCCTGTGGGCATGGGGATAGATATTTCTGCTGTAGTGGGGCTCCTGTGGGAGTGTGGTGAAAGGGTTAGCACTTTGTTCTTCAGGAAAGCTGCGAATTTCTCGAGGGAATTCAGAGGAGAGCAATTAGTGGTGTGCTGTAGCAATACTTGATCTTTTTTTAAGTGGAAATGTTCTGGCTAACATTTCTAGTGCTGTCCAGTTCTGTGCATTTCTAGAAGTGATTTGGCTTTAGACATCCATGGAAGAGGCTTCGACTCATCCCTGCTATCTGATATAGGGCAGGATGGGGGAGCTGGCTGGAGTGCTAGACTGGGAGGGTGTTCTAAGGCATACAAGGCTCTGGGAAGGTGAGATGTGTGCTACACTTGCTGACATATACCTGTAAAAAAATTAATGTAACAAGATTCAGTGTGATTCTTAATGAAAAGGGAAGATTAGTTTAAAGAGAACTTATTTTACTCACTCACTGTCACATGTTTTACACGTTTTCACACCCTCATGCTTGTGGATTCCAAGATACATGTCAAAACCCATGAGGACCGCTTGCATAACACTAAGGATGTGATGCTGGCTTTCAAATCTTTATTCCATACTTTGGGTTCCTCTTGATGATGCTAGATCTAGTTTTTGAGCTGGTTTGAACCAATTTTTTGAATGTAATTTACTTAAGAAGTCCAAGTTATTGCAGTGAATTTGTCTCCCTAAGAATCTTGGTTCTTCCTCTGTAGGTCTTAGACAAGGTGGCGACAACTTTTCCTATTAACATCTAACTCTCTTCTGCTTTTACAAAGCCTGTTCCCCTCTCACCAAGCTGTGATGATGACTTTTCCTCACTGAAGTAACAGCTGTGAGGCTCCCTGGCTTCTAGGTGAATTGGCTGGTCCTGCAGACTTAACTAGTTACTAAATAAAAAGCCCTTTAAAGAAGATTTGCTAGTGTGTGCCACTTCTGATATATAGCCTTCCATTTGTTCACTCACAGACATGGAACTTAGATTAAAAGTAGTAGAAAGTCAGTGTAAGGGGGTTTACTGAGTGATTGCATGTCTAGCTTTTGAAATATAACAGTGTTTGCTCATTTTGGCCAGACATCACATGTCCTGTCTGCTTACCTCTGATGGAGGCTGTGACTCTTATTCCCCTGTCCCAGCAGGCATTTCCCTGTTAATTATTCTGAAAGCTGAGCAGTCCCTAGCTTCATCAGAACTCTGATTGTGAAAGAATTATAATATTTAAGGCTGATTCAGGAATCCCCTCAATCTTTGCAAAATAAATATCTTTGAAAGAGCTTGATCACAGCATAACACATAAGTGGAAGAAGATGAGAGAGGTCTGGCAACTTGGCTAGCTAACTGAACCTACCAACTAAAATTTTTGTTGCTTGTTAAGCAGAGAGCAACATGTTCATATTGTGGAGAAAGGCCAGAGAAACAGTGATAAGCTGCTGACGGAAAGCCCTTTTCATTGCCTGCTAGCAGTGGATTGTCCCTCATCTTTTCTTTTTGTGTCTGACCTTTGTGTCAAGAATGATTAATCTTTACAGAAACAATCAGCGATTAAGAGGAAGTTGACCCAGAGACAGCCTCCATGGAAAGGGAGCATCAAGGACAGGAATTAGCTTTGGTGAATGTTAATATCATGGATGTCTGCTGAAGAAGCCACAGGTGAAGGCCATTTCCATTTTCAATTTGCTTTAGCTGTAAACCAGACTTTTCCTTGTAGTCATGACAAAGGAATTTTGTGTGTGTGGTTACACGGCTGTTGCCAATGAAACTTTAAGTATTGAGAGACCTAGAACTCACAACTTTGAAGTACTTGAATCAATAAAAGGTAGGGAATAGAATAGATGGAATTTAACTGACCAAGACTGATTTGAAGTTTTCCATGAAAATAGTTGTGCGAATGGGTATGTGTCAGGAGAATCATTAGTGTTAGTTAAAGTGAGCAAACTATGTACTGATTAGTAAATGTATAATAATGTAGTAGAATTATTATGTGCAGACAGATATTTTCTACACAGTGTCCCCTTGACATATCAGTGCAGTGCTGCCAGCTTTTTGTCCAGTCAAAAAAAGGAACTGGTGTGCTAGTTGAGTTCCACATTACAATTCCCTGGGTGAAGCAGGCTCTGAAAAACACAAATACTTCACAACCTTGAGACAGGAACCCTCTCCACTGATTAAACTGTTATTGCAATTGAAAGTGGTACCATAAATACCCTCTTCAGATGTTTACCTAAAGCCAAGTTTAGTCTTGTGCTCCATGAGCTGCATGTCAAGGTATCAGTGTCTGCTTGGTAAAGGAGGTGTAAATTGGTTCCTGCAACGCACAGCAGGGAGTATCTGATCTGATAACATCTGGGAATTAGGGAGAAAGGGAGAGACTCTCCAGAAAGATGGAAGGAAAGGAAACCAGGAATGCCAAGAAATAAATGTCTGTATCTGAACTCTGCTGTAATTTGTGGCTGTCCCGAAACCACACAGCAAATTGGTGATGAAGGGAACAAGGAGCAGCTGAGGCAACCCCTGCCAGGAAGCTGAGTGTGGAAGTGCCTGGAAGAGTACATCACCCTGATGAGTTTACACAGGCTTGGCTCAGACATGTTCATGTGAGATGCTGCCATGCTTCTGGCTTTGTGCTCAGGTATATGATTCAGTCAGAGGAAACTGGCCTAAGTCCAAAGAAAACATTATTATTCTGTTTTCAAAATAAGTGTTTTTCTACTTAAAAACCCCCAACCTGCATAGTGCTCAGCAGTCCCCTTTACATGTGCAGCACAAAGAATAACAGCTGCCTATATCAGAGCACTTCCACATGTGACTGGGCTTTATCCCTTCCAGCAGTTCCACAACTTTTTTACTATCTGTGTTCTCCCAGTAAAAACAATGAAAATCTTTAAACATTTCCTTTCTCCTTCTGAGCATTGACCCTGAAGCCAGTGGCGCATCAGTGTGTATCTGAGAAAACCACTGTGATCAGCTTTTCCTTCCCTCCTAGGTAGGAGGATGAGTGTGATGGCATGTGTGTGACTCTCGTTGGAATAACTGAATTTACTGTCTGGATAATGATCTGCTATTACTAAGCTGACTACAACAACTTAATAGAAGGTATGCTAATAAATATTGGTTAATCTGTTTCCACACAGACTGGGTCCTGTATTGGGGAAAAAGCAATTTACAGCACGTAATCTCAAGGGGGTAACTTATGACAATACCAGTCTTTGCTCTTACCTGCCACTCCCCTGTGGTTCCTTAGCAAAATCTTCCTTTTGCAGCCTCACTGCTTGTGTTTGCTTTTGTTCTTGTACTTAGAAGAGGTAGAGGAGAGTTTCACAGTCCTCTGCCACTTCAGAACTCCATCCTTACTTCCCATGATAAACAGCTTCACCTTGCCATCACCAGTGCTGGAACTGGATGTTCTGTCGAAGCTGCTCTGTATCCAAATCCTTGGTTGTCTTTTAGAAACTCTTCATGACTCCAGGTGACTTAACTGTAGAAATGCCTCTACGTCTATTGGCATTTTTCGCAGTTAAAGTATTAAACTTGAAAGACAAAGCAAATGTTTATAGGACTTCAATTTCATCTGCTCCTTCAATGTGTTATAAAAATAATTCTGGAATTCCTGGATAACACTGGGCATGAAACTTTAACACTTTATTAATGGTACTTCATAAATACACTACTGTCTTTTCAAACAAATCCATAGGACAGCAAGTCAAACTGCTCTTCATTTGTTGCTCAAGGAAGTTACACTCAGCATAAACATGGATTTATTTTAGTGTTGTGCGTAGTGGGTCTAGAAGCATGTTGTCAAACAGTGGGGTCCACTCCAGAAAACATAATAGTTAGAGGTGGTCCCTGGGGCAGAGAGCTTGCAGCTGAGGGCAGGATTTGCGTAGGAGGGGCTCAAGCAGGGAAGAAGCAAGGTGCATGTTTTGATGGCAGCTAGTGTTTTTGAGGCTGAGTTTAGGAGTTCAGAAATTACATGGCTCAAAGCTTTTGAAAAACAGACTGAGGGATGGGCATGATGAACGGGGGTGAGGTGCATAGCACAGGGCAGACTCAGATACTCAGATGTTCAAAAAACATTTCCTTATTTTGTCCTGTGCTTCCATTTCTGTGTTACTGTTACTTCTGCTTTGCAGCCTTTCCCTAGGCCAGCCTAAAGTGGTGTGTGAGAAGTGGGGTGGGTCACTCCGTTTCATTTGAGTCAGCTGTCTCCTGGTGTTTCTGAATCCAAGAAAAACACCAAGAAAACAGTGGCTTTGGTCATCTCCACTCTTAGGCAAAGTGCTAAACAAAAACCCTAATAAGTATGTATAAGGAATATCTTGTATCTGTGCAGTGCCTGCTTTGAACTGCTAAAGTAACTTTTTGATATTGCTAGTTTTTAGAGACTAATTATGTGAATTTTCACAGAATATTACAGACAGCAGTAGTGGCATTTTTAAGCTGGCAGGTCTGGTTCTTCAGGTTGCCTAGTCAAAGATTTTGTCCAAAATGTTTGCCAGGTGGTGGTGCAGGACACGGGATTTCACTCAGGATGCCTTTTCTGGGGGAAGTACAGGCACAGAGAGAATCTTGCATAGCAGGCTGAGGACGGGCGGGCACAGGGTTTAGTGGTGATTTTGAAAAAGTTACTCCCATTCCAACTTTTTAGCCTCCCCACTTTGTGTCGCGGCTCTGGAGATGGATGCGCAGCCTGGATCTCCTTCCAGACGCAGTGCAAGCCGCACGGCCTGCAGCTCGGTGGCGCTCCGTGGCGCTTTGCTCGCAGGACGCTTCTGGTCGTGGACGAAACCCCCGGACTGTCCCCGCCCGGGACACCGGGAGGACACCGGGAGCGCCCCGGGAGCGCCGCGGGCGGGGCCCGCCCCGAGCGCACCAATCNCCGTCTCCGGCCCCTCCCTTCGCCATGTCCCGCCGCCATGTTACGCCGGTGGCCGCAGGCAGAGAGGCAGCCCAGGACTGCAGGTACGGGCGGGGCGCGGGAGAGGAGCGGTCGCGGTCGTGGTCGTGGTTGTCGCTGGGCACCGAGCCCGCCTAGCGGGACGCCCCGGCTGCCGGCGTGCGCCGCGCTGTCCAGGACGGGGGACAGGGGTCGGGTGGGCGGGGATTACCGGGACCTCCCCGGGAGCATCACCGGGAGCCTGCCCCGGTGTTCCAGCCGCCGACGGCCCCAGCCGGGGCCTCCACNACCCCTCCCCCCCTCCCTCGGACGCGGAACGGCGGCGCTCCCCCCTTGCGCTCCCCAGCAGCCAATCACAGGCAAGATCTGGTTGCACGTCCCGCCCCCGGCGGAAAGGAACCAATGGGAGACGCAGCTGCTGCAGCCGCTCAGCCAAGCNCCCGGGAGCATCACCGGGAGCCTGCCCCGGTGTTCCAGCCGCCGACGGCCCCAGCCGGGGCCTCCACATCGGAACCGGCGCGTGGTGCCGGTGTTCGTTGGCCAAGCGTCCAAGAGTCTGAAGGGAATGTCCAGCTAAGTTCTGGCTGGTACTTCCAGCACATCCTTCAGAATCCCAGGGTCGTCCCACGTGTGCCTTCCCAGCTCCTGCCCTGGCGTTACCCAGCCCGCCTGTAGACCTGGGCGGCTTCAGCAGTTCGGCTCTAACCGGGAACTTCGGGTGTCGGTTCAGCTTCCGGACCTGCGCTTAACGGTGCTGGAGGACACTGTCCAGGGAAAACACTGGCTGTCAGTGACTGTGTTTTTTAGACTTGACAAACTTGTCTGCTAACTAGAAATTCAAATTCTGCCAAAGATTTGAGGTTTTTCAGAGTCTGCTGTGTTGTTTCTTGCAGAATGAGGCAAATCATAATTTTCTTATGCTATTAGAAATGGCAATAATGTAGCACCTTACTTTGTTCATATCCTTTGTTTTGATGGCACTGTCATTTAAATGAAGGGGACAGGGTAAAAGTTCACTTTTTCAATCTTACGTTTTGCCCAAGAAAGTGAAACGAAACTGCAATTTCGGTTTTGTTGCAGTGGTCTAAAAGACTGAGATTTTCCATGCGAGTTTCTGTTTTGTCTGGTTTTGTTGTGATTTTTTTTTTTTTTTGCTCTTTTTACAGAGCTTTTCAAGATGCTCCATGTCATCAAAGATGTAGTAGCTTTTTGTAGTTTATTCCTATATTGTGGGAATTTGCTATCTCGGAGCTATTGCTAGTGTTTCCAATACAGCTTTTTAAAAGGATAGTTTTTATCCAGCCAGAGATAACCACGAATGTGGCTGTAAACACTAGTTGCTTTTACAAAATGCTCAGGGGGTTGTTTTTTAAGACAAGTGAATGTATTTCCTCTTCCCTCTTCCATGCAGGCTGTGTCCTTAGTTTTGAAAGGCCTGGAAGGTGTATTAGGTTCATCTCCTGGCTGCGCAGCTTTTTTCTTTGGTCAGGTCAGATAATGTATTTATGGGTATTGTGTTTTCTTTTGGATTATTAGTGGTCTCCTTGGCGTCTCAGTCGAGCTGAGACTTCACAAATATGGCGTGATAATTTTTATTTGGGATAAAAAGTCTTGCTGAATTTAAATATATTGCTGAAAAGTCTTAACCAGAGCTGTATAGTGGTTCAGAAAGATACATTAAACAACTGTGATTTTCATGTTAGCAAAAGAGTGAAACACAGTAACCTTCTACTAAAGGGTGAAGATTCTCCCGTGAGCGTTTTGTGGATAGTTATGGCCCCATTCACATAGAAAATCACATTTCTCTTTGTACTTTCACATGTATGTGAAAAGCAAGTTGGACGGCTCAGTTCTTTTTTCACGTTCTTCCTTGTACTGTGTTGAATTCTTTCTTTTTTCCTTTTCCCCACCCTTCACTTTTGTCTGAAGTTTCTAGTACATTTCCTTGTCTGAGGCACAATACAGAATCTTGGCTGGACAGTTCCTAGCCCTTGCACTCCAAAAAGCAGAGTTACAAATGCAAAGGAGAAAATATTGGTGGATAAGCACTTCCAAACAAGCTGCCTGAGACAAATCACTCGCCGTCTCTTCATTCAAATTAAACTTGAGGGAGAAGGGAAGTGCCTTCATTCCCTGTTGTTTTGTACACAGCTTTGTATAATTATGGAATAAACAGAATTTTTGTTACAAAGCTCTTGGATTTATAATAAAACACAGCGAAAAGAACAATATGGGAAGGACATAAGCAGTCATTTGGAATCAGTGGCTGTGGAAACAAGGACAGAGATGGCAGAAGGCCTTGGTTTTGGTTTTGTTACAAGCTGTCCCCGAAGGCCAGAGTAACTGAGGTTCTTGTTAATCAGTTCCTTGGGGCAGATTAGAGAGAACGAACACTGAATACCTGGTGTTTATATGTATGCACACATAGGGTTTATTTTAGGATAATTTGGTTGCAATGGAAATAAGGTATGTAGCCATTTTGGTTATTATCTCTAGTAATATGACAATATCAAAGTACAAAAATACCACTTAAGGAAATATAGAAAGAAAAGAAAGAAAAAGCAAGGGTAGGAGTAGATTGCAGCGAGATCACCACCATCCAGTGATGAGACTTGATTATAGCAATTCCGATGTCTGCTGGTCAAAGTGATACTTGCAGTCTTGATCAGTCAGGGATGTGGGAAGCCCCCAAAATGTAGTTCAGTGGGTTAATGTATGTTCAGGTGGGAATGCCCAGGTACCTCCCTTGGAGAGGGTGAATTTAACACTGTCTGTTGCAAGGCCCCAGAAATGAGTCTGGAGGCACTTCAGGGGTCTTGGATGACTTATGACCCCATCTTACATGGGTGTTTTTCACATCATGTTTTCTCACATTATGTGTTATCAGAAGGGATAAATACCTTCAGCCTGAGTGTGAATATCCCAATACCTCCCCATGGGTGGGGGGGTGTTGTTTTACACCTGAGCCAGTTGTGTAAGGGAGGACACTGGCGTGATAAAAAACATTTTCCCACCTCCTTATTGGCCTTGTTCCTTATCTGGCTCAAGCCCCAGCTTGTTTTGTCGTGGTCATCCTCCGGTGGTGGGTGTACACCCTCTCCCGTCTTAGGCAGATCAGAGGTTTCAACACCACACACAAAAACCTTCTCCTTCTCCTCTTCCATTGGGGGGTGCAAACCTCGGCCTCAGCAATATTGCTTGTTTGAGTCAATGACCTTTAACATTTCTGTCCCTCACAGTTTGTCTTCAAGATTTAGGTGCAGAGAGGAATCTGGCCTGCCAGCAGTGCTTCATGTGCAGATGGGGCTTGAATGGGGAAGAAAGAAGTACAGTCGTTTAGTTAGGAAAAGAGGAAGGGTTTGGAAGGATACGCAGTGTGGAAAGCTCTGGGCACCAGATGATTTCGCAGCTTGAGAGCAGTCCAAGCAAGCACTGGGTGTGTCCTGAGGAATTCGAGGTGGAGAAGGCTTTGTTGTGAGCAGGTGAGGCCAGTGTGGAGTGCAAGGAGGTCTAGGGCAGAAAAACAAATGGGTCAGCAACAATAACAGTGAATAAACCTGCATTTAAGTCTCTGGTTCTTCTGCTGAACTGAAGTACAGGGATCCTATGTGCTGAAATTTTTCTCTTATTTGAAAGTAGCTGAGTGATATAAGTAGCAAGAGTTGTTAGGCTGTGAGTTGAACTTTACTTGAACTACAAGGCTCTGTTGAGTAAGTCAAAGATGGATTACAGCAAAACCTGGGGCTAACAACCTGAACATTAACAGTTAGACTAGACAATGTTAATAGTTTAAATATTACTTTAAAATTAATAGCTGGAGTGAAAAGCCCATAAGTAGTGGTACATGAACAGTAACAACCATATTTACAACATGGACCACAGAACCAACTGAAATTCCCCCTGAAACAGCCTAAAGAGGTTGTGAATATGACCACAGAGCACCACTGGGTAGCAAAACAGTGAACCAATGAAGACTGACAAGACCCCAGACCCTAAAATCACTATTGGTCTGCACTGCTGGGTAGTTCAGATTGTCCAGGGATTTCTGTTTGTGGTCCCTTTTTTGAAGCACTGGCTTAAGCTACCACCAGGTAACTGGTCTGTGCCAGCGAACCTGTCTAATGGAGTTGAGAGCCTGGTGTCAAAAATTTAACACTGTTGCTGTAGCACGTGGGAAGAGCACACATGTTTTGTCCTATATCAGACTGAGCTGGGACAAGCTGGAGGCAGCCAATCTCTGACAAGTAGTTTCTCTGCTTTCTTTGTTAAGCCAAACCCAGTTTTGTGCACTTACAAATTCTGATTACAGGTTACTTTTCACTGAGTTACAGTATCTTCAAATATCAGTGCTTGCCAGTGTCCTGATTTAAGAAGTAGCAGTGCATTATAAACAGATTTTTGTATTCTGTAGGTGCTAACAATGCAAAAGCTGTGTCAGAAAATGCATAAGTGATGGTTACAAGCTTAAAGAAAGATTGAAAATTAGATCCAAATTAATTTCATTTTGTACAAGTGAGCAGTGGGTTCTTCTGGCCTAAACTTCAAAAATGGTTACTGAGTCTTTGGAGACACAGTCATCTATGGATACTTGAATATGTTAACTTAGTTTCCAAAGTAGGTTTTGCCTTGGTTATCAGTGTTGCTCAGGCAATAACAATGTAACTTTGGCTTGAAGGTACAGAAAGACGACAAAACTTGGAACCAACCTCTGCTGTTCTTGCAACAACGTGAACAATTGTTCTCACATCAATACTCTGTTTGAACTTCGAGACACTTCCAAAGCAGGCACTCAGTATAGCCTTAAAGTCATTAGCAAGCTGTGTGGAGGAAGAGGAAGATACCAAGTTCACAGATTCTGGTGTATTTTGTTGTCAAAAATGCACGTTGTTCAGCCAATCTGCCCATTTTTAGAAGCGATATTCTTCAGTGGAGAATGCCTTGGTGTTCTCATGTCCCACTTGTTCTTGCCAGAGAAAAAAACCTCTGATTTAAAGCTAATAATTACCTTGTAGGCTGTAGGCTGCTGTCTCTGGAAGAAGCTGGGTGAGATGTTAACTCATAACTTGAGTTAGCAGCTCAGAGTGGCAGTGGACAGGGGGAGGTTGTTAAATGACATAATGTCATCACATAATGTGCTGGTGAGGTCAGTCCCATTCAGGAAAGTTTAGTTTAAGGGGGAAGGGTGGTTAAGATTAACTGGGATTATAAAGAAAACAGTTTGAGTGAGGAAGCTGACAAGTTTAACTTCCTTAGCCAAGGAGAGTGAAGCCTGGAAGGTGAAGATGATGATGATGCTTTTTCTGATTTATCAGAAATAAGAGCTGCTGGCATTACAGAAAATCTGTAGAAGTAACTGACAGTATTTTAATTATATAACATTCACTGAATGGGCATTTAGTTATTGTTCCTTTATAAAGTTATGTTTTCTCTTCAGAAACCAGTTGATTACGGAGTTCTTCAAGCCAGTTTTAAGTCAAGGTAAATATGTTTTTTTCTAAGTGGAAGACATTTATATGAATTTTAATTATGTAAGCATGCAGAATGATGGTCTAATCTCATTCCATAGTGGAGCAGCAACATAATGAGTATAGCTTACCAAATATGTCAAAATAAGCGCATTAAAATTTTTTCTAATAATGTAACTGAAAACATCAATTTCCTCTTTAAATCAATTTCTTTAAATAGTGATGTAATTATTATTTCACGTTCTGTCTCATGCTTAAGCCAGATTGTTTATAACAACTGTAGCTGCATCATAGATCATGTGATTCTTTGCATGGCACTAGCAAAACTGAATGGTTAAGTTAATTAATTTTGGATTACATGTGAGCGAGAGAGAATATAGCAAGTAATACACTATAATAAGGTTTGTTATTTTGCTTTTGGTTTTTTTTTTTTCCCCAATATAGTTTTTGTCAATAATTGGTCTTTTCTCTCCTAGACCATGTCCATAAAGACAGAACTGTGCTGTCCTCACCAGACAAAGGAAATGTAAAAGATGAAGGAATGGGACTGTCACTCTCATGCACTGAAGGTTTTGAAAGGAATTCCTCTTCTCCAAAGAAGGTCAGAAGAAAAAGATGCCAGACCAAACACCAAATAAGTCCTGTGGTAGGTGTCTTTTGGAAAAGAATTGAGGAAAAGGACAGTGCCATCAGAGAATGGCAGTGTGTGCAGGGCCCTGGGTTCGTTGTTCCCAAAAGTTGTGATTCAGAAACTCCTCATTACTGCAGGGTCTCAGATGCATTCCTTGACCAAAAAAGACTCCCTAACCAGAACAGGGAAGAAATGAGAAGTGTCTGGGTGTAAGGAGAGAACCATTGTCTTATTGAAATAGTCAGGAAGAGAAGAATGACTGTATGGATCTCACAGACTCCAGCTCAGACTCTGACAAATGTTTCACCTCCAAAAGCTGATACTTGAAAAGCCTGGGCTGGAAAGAAGGCACTGTGAGCACCACATCTCTGTGCTCAAGCCAGATTTCCCCACTCTCCTGCTCTCCTACTGATTTCTGCATTTAGGTTGTCACTGGAAGCTCACTGCAGAGAAAGGGAATGGGAGAAGCAAAAATTGAAACAATCTAAGTTATATCCTGTAAAGCCATTCTAAGGAACAAATGTTTTGATTCAGGTGTTTTTAAAATAGTTATTAAAGGTGGAAATCACTGACCCATTGTGCATATGAATTTTAAAATTTTTAGATTTTTAATTTTACACGGTAGGATCAGATTCTCGGTGCTGCCTTTTTCAAATATAACACAAGTTTATGTTCTTTTGCTATTCCTCTGTAAGTTTTAGGTCATGTTTGGGTAAGCTGCTTCTTTAACCATTTTACAATCAGTGAAAAATCTTGTTTTAAAAGCAGGAGAGATATTCTGGGCTAGATGCAAGCATGGAAATGCAATAGAAATTGTAACTTGAAATTGTATTTTGTAGAAAAAGATGCCTTTATCTTAAATGCCTTATCTTGTGTTTTCTTACAATGTAGCTTAGGGAGCAGACTGGCAAATTTCTGCTATTTAGAAGTTGCAGTTAGGAGCAGTTCCAATTTATGCATTTAAGCCACAGTATTTAGATAGAGATGGGAGTGGTCCTATTACAAATGTAGTATGTAATTACAGATCACTTTTAATCTGAAGGAAAAAATATATATAATATGAGTTCTGGAGAGATCTTTGCAGCTGTGTTTAAAATTTGTCTTGAAATGAGGTCCATTAACATATTTATGGGGGTATGTGGAACTATGTCTGTGCTAGGTTCAACACTGGTTTTTAAAACTATACAATTAACTTTTTTTTCTTCCTCTGTCTTTATTTTTAGGGAAATGGATGTCCTATAAGAAAAATAATGCCTTTTGGTTCAAAGGAGATTGCCTCAGGTATGAGCATTGCTGTTAATATAGAATTAATTAATCAAATTCATCGCTTCATGTCTCTTTTTAATAGCTTTTTTAATTGAAATTATGCTTTCTATTTTCTTTTACTAAAACAATAATTGCTACTGAGTAGTCAATATTATTTCTAATATATGACAAGTTTGAAGAATTTTAAAAGTAATTCAGGATTTTAGTGTAAAACACATTGATTGTAACTTAATTAGAATTTGTGATATTTCATTGTCTTAAAACTTTGATCCCAGATTTTTTTTAATGGTTTCTCTTGTGTTTTGGATAACCCACATTTTCAGTGCTGGCTAATAAATTGAGCCTTTCAGCTTAATCCAGAAAGAATATTCTTGTTGAACCAACCACTAAAGTTGAGCTGGTATTTTTTTTTGCTTTTTGACCTTTTAACCACATAATTTTGTTCTATGGGTGGTAGAATGGGATCTAAAAAGCTTGAGGTAGGTCAGTAGGAAGATAAACTTTAAAAAGAAAAAAAAGGAGGTCTGTGGCTGTGGAAACTCTTTGCTGCTCTAGTCCTAGTTGACTTAAAAACAGAAGTTAGTTTTTAAAATGGAAATGTTACGTGTTTGTTTTTTAAGACAATTATTGTTACTATTTTGATTTTTTTAAACATTATAACAATGTTTTATTTTTTTCATCAACACTTCATAGATGACCCATCTCAACCAAGGCTAACACAGGTTTTAGAACATGAAGCATCTTCTCCACATGCATTTAGAACATCTGAGATAGCCTCTGGTGCACCGAAGAGCCCAGCTGTTCCTTCACACTTCATTAAGGTGTCCTTTGGGCTATCCAAACCAAGAGACTCTCCTGTGAAAAGAAAACACTCTGCCATGAGTGTGGATGTAAATAGTTCAGATCAGTCTGAAGCGAACGACCCTGCTTTTAGTAGGTCATCAAAATGCAAAAGTTGGAGGTGTGACTTTGTAAAAAATATCTTTTTAAAGTCTCCTCATGATGATGTTCTGCAACTCAAGGAGCCTGCTGCCCTGTCTAGACATGATTTGACTCTTTCAGAGGAATTCCTCAACTCGAGCAATGAAAAGGAGAAAAATAATTACTCCACTGTAGGTTTGTCATCGTCATATTCTGCACACAGTCCTGCTAAAGATAACCACATTTCTGTTGTGGATACCAAAGAGAATCAATTGCAGCTGGCTAACTCGTGCTTTTTCTTGGAAAAGTCCCTTCCTTTTTCTCAGGAAAAAAGTACTGTGTTGCCTTCTCCCCACCACTTAACACAAACAAAAGGCATGAAATCCCCTCTCCAGGTTGCTGGCTTATCTCAGGTACTGGATGTTAGGAAAGAGCAAGATAAAAGACCAGAAAGGCATGAACGGAATAAAGGATACAGTATTCAACCCAGCAACAGTTTTGCAAATACAGTCCATGAGATTTCTGAAAATACTCCTGATTCCTGTAGAATGGAAATCGCTGGGAAACTTGGACTGTCCCTGGAGACTGATAAAAGTGTTCCATCTTCACTGCCTTTGAAAGAGTCTTTTGTGGACAGCGACCACGAGTCTTCACAACCCTCAGGAGAACTGGAAGTTAAAAGGAACTTTACACACAAGTCCAAGCTGAGCAGAAAGTGGCAAAGCAGCTCTGAGAGCGAAGATGACATTTTGGAATCCATTTTAGATGATGATGATGATGATGAAGAAGAAGTATTAATGCCACTGGAAAAAGTTCTTCGTTCAAGTCTCAAACCACAGGCAAGAACCCTGGAAGACTCCTTTGACAGTGTTTCTCAGGACACTGTAACTCCATTACTGAAACTTCATGTAAGTTGGCTAAAAACCAGAAAAGCACATTCTTTCAAGTATTCTTTCACAGATGTTATTTGCAAGAAAAATAATATAGATTTTAGCACAGTGCTAGGCCCAGTGGGTGCTAAGTTATTACCCCATATTTCAAATTTTAGGAGGATGAAATTTTATATAGTAGGTATATACCACCAAAACACAGACAGAAGCCCAGATGAATGGAGACATTTCATACTCAAAAATCAGTTTGCTTCCAACCTCACCTGTTCCATCTGGCACATACAGACAGCACTTGTTCAGGTGTGCCACAGAACTAATTCCTGCTATTTAGCTCAGTTTTATAAACAAATGACAAGCTGCTCCAGCAGCTGAGATGTCCAGTAGTCTTCTAGTACCTATTCAGTCAGGATGTGTGTGACTGATTGGTAATAGTTACTTTACATTAATAAAAAACATACCCACACTCAGCCACCTCTTGCTGATTCTCATTATGCCCATTAAAGTTATAGCAGAGTATAATGAGATAGCAGATAATCAGCTTTATGTTGTGTTTTTATATGATTTTCTCCCTTATTCATAATGCATGATAATTCAGAATTATTTGCCTGCAAAACTGCTTACTTGGCTTATGGGTCCTGTGCTGCTGTACAGTTAAAATGTAGTTGGAGCAGGGATGTGCTTGTTACTGTGCTTGTCCTGGGAATGGCTGAAAGATGGTTTGTGCAGCCAAATTGATTTAGCTCTATGCCTTCTGGTTGTTTTTAGGAGTTCTGTTTTTGCTTTTCCCCCCCCAAAGTTAGGAGGCTACGTTTAGAAAATGTGTGCAGTCTAATGTTTTTGTTTTCCTAGTCAGGTAAGATTTTGATGAGCTGAAGTTAACTGGAGGAAATTGATGTAGACATTTAGAGACCTGTGTGCTAGACTCCAGTCATATATCCTTGACACAGTCTGTGATTGTCAGAGATCTGTGTATGAGTAAGTGTGGTGTTTTCTTTGAGGTTGTGTTTAATGGAAATTGGAAGTATTTTAGGATTTCAAAAAGTTGAATGAATTCTGATCACAAGGGATAGATGATGTCTTTGAATCCCTGTGTACAGGATATTATGGTGATGAATTGGTCTGTGTTTTTAAAAATTAGCTCATTTGTTCAATAAGAACTTGTCAAATAGGTAGCGATTTTGAAGTTTTATTGTAAAATGATGTTTTAATAGGGAAGGGCCTGCAGTAGGTCTTAGTGTGGCATTCCTGACAGTTGGTACAGGTTGGAAATGGCTGTATTTAAAGAGATTTTGTACTGTGCCTGGCCGGGTTGGAATTAATTTTCTTTATAACAGCTGTATGGTGCTGTGTGTTTCAGACAAAACCACTGTTGATAACAGATCAATCTTCTACCTATTATGGAGCACTACTTGCACAGCATCAAGGCTTTGTCTTCTTCCCATGCTGCCCTCATAGAGCAGACAAAAAGCTGGGAGGGATCAGAGCCTGGAAAACAGACCCTGGATGACCAAAGGGATCTATTCCATGCCACATAATGTCATGCTCAGCAATCAAAAAACCAAGTGAGGGGGTTTGGTCTGGCATGTAGCCATTGCTCAGTGTAGCTGGGCATCTTTCTGCTTGTCAGAGGTGCTGAGTGACTGCCTTTGAATAGCTTTTTCTTGTCTTGCTTATGCCTTTTCCCTTACTGAACTGTTGTTATCTTAACCCATGAATTCTCTTGTCTTTGCTTTTCTTGCTTTTCTTTTCACTGCCCTGCACTACTGGCTGGGGAAATGACCAAGCTGTGTAGTGCTTAGCTGCTGGCTGGGGTCGGCCCATCACTAGTTTCTAGCGTGGAAAACGAACAGCAGAATACCTGTATAAATTCTCTCTTCTGCCTTCCCCTCTCCTCATGCTTTTCAATCTCTGCTAGGGTTTATTTGTTGACTGAGTTACCATCTCCCTGGGCAGATGTTGAGCAGCTATAATTATTTAATCTGTTCTTATGATTCTGTAATCAAGACTGTTATAGATCAGACTTGAGTGGTTCCATACGTATTTCACAATCTCAGCCAACATGACTACCTGATTAATGGTTAAGCCTGATAAATGCATGCAGCAAATGCTTGTGCGACATGTGTGTGACCACAACATTTGGCTGGCCTGTTCCTGATGTAATTAATGGCCAAGTAAGACAAAACAGTTAAGAACTGTCCCAACATTTCCATGACCATGATTTTTGCGTATACCCACATTCTTCTCTTGTAAGAAAGGGCGTATGTGTACATTGGAATAAAGTTTTGATTCCTCGCTAGTTCAACAGTTACTTGACGGATATTAACCAAATACAAAATAAGCTAAGAAGTCTTGCAGATTTCCCACACAAAGACATGCTGCTTGTTACATTTAAGAGATGACTGAATACCAGGGTGGTGTCAGAAGAGCTGTGCTTGTCCAAAGAATGGAATCATGGGCATAAAAGTTTTCAAATCTGTTGTCTGCTACAGGCTGAATAAAAGAGTGACTACTGAAAAACAAGCCACTAGCAAAATTTGTTAAAACTTTTTGTATGTTGTTCTGTTTATTAGATCCTTAATTTGGTTTTGTACTGGGATTTTGATCGGAAGTTTAGTTTCATTTATTTAGAGGTCATTTAGCAAACACTGGAATTTTGCCCTCTAGGGACTTCGAAAGGAAAAGAACTGAGTAATTTTTGGAGGTTCTTGTCCTATGCACAAGAATGAGGATTCCCAGGGTCTCAGTGGATGATAATAATAGTAGAGTTGTGAGGTAAAAGGCTTCTGATGTTGTGAAGGCTAGCTGACGGTCAGCCCCAGACATGCAGAGATAACCTTCACTGTTCAGATCCCCTGTGAAGCAGTTATTTCTAAATTAGTCATTGAAAAAGATTTGACCATTATGTAAAATTGCCAAGGGACTGAGAAATCTAAACTGATAATCATCCTGTTTTGCCGGCTCTCCTTTAGGTTTATATCTGCATGTAAAATATCATTAAAATTGGAAGAGGTTTCTGTTTTGATTATTGCCTAGTAATGAATTGATGGCTTATGGTATTTTTTAAATGTCTTACTATTTCATTTACAGCTTTCTAAGACTCCTATTATAAGCAAGGTGTCCTATGTGAACAGCTTAGATCATCTCTTGAAGGAAGAAGAAGAATCTAGAAGGTTTGTTTCTTAAAGCTGGTTTGAAAAACATGGGATGGTGGTGTAGAAGCTTGGATTTGCCTTGTCTCCGCAGAACTGATTGAGTTTGATTAGCAGCAAGCTAAGCTTTGCCTGCTGATACAACTGAACTGACAGGACCTACAAGTGTTGCTTAAATGGTAAAATCTGAATGACAGGCTCCTTCCAAGCAACAAGGAATGATTTGTGATACATCTGTTTACCCCTGAAGAGCCAGGCTAAATTTACTGATGTTCTCGTTTTGGGTCACTGAGCCAGCTAGCAGCTGCTGGTCAGGCGTGAAATAGAAATATTTATGTAGACTGACTGTACTAGTTTTTTCAAAGGCATTTGTAGCTCAGTATTGGTTGCCAAATTTTGAAGGCTATTGGTGTCTGAGTAGTTACACAGGTCAGTGAACAGAACTAATGAGTATTCTTACAAGAGATCTTTTGGGTAGGAAGTGAAATGTGGTTTATGTGTTAATGGCAGGTGGTGGTGATGAGTTTATGTGTTTAACTGCTTATGTGATTAACTGTTTTGATTAAAGAATTTGACCCTGGTAACTCTGGGCTGACTGCCCATGGAGTAGCAGATACTTCTGTAACTAATAGTGTTTAACAAATAAAATACTTGTTTGGTGCTTAGAAAAAAGTAAACATTCAGCCACAAGATGGAAAGTTTTGTGCAATTACAGAAACTTTATTAGAAATTTGTTAAGTATTTGTGTCTGACAAAACAGTGCTAATTGTGCTGTTGGGAATTCATTAGGTTTTGGGAAACACTCACTTCGTGTCTTGGAATTGCAAGATGCTTGGGTTTTACACAGGTGCAATGTCTCACATAGTTTTGCCATGTGTAAATGGCTCCTCTCTCCAGGGTTCACATTCAGAGCTTGGATTTTGTTGATTTTGTTGTAAATATTAAATGATGATGCTATGCTCTGCTGCTGCTGTTATTTCAGGTCAGAGGAAATACTGAAACAGTTACAGGAAGACATAGAAAGAGAGGACAATGCTGCACGTGGAGAAAAAGAGGACAATGCCAGTAGAGATGATCTCTTGGAAGAACACAGGTCCTTGCAACTCCAAAACCAATGAAATCTTGATCTCTGCTTTTCTAGCCTTTTTTTTCCCTAACCTCTCTCTGTTTCCAACAATTGTTAATATGTTTAATGAGAACCATATTAAAATCTTTTGTAGCTGGGTGGATTTTCTTGAGTGCAACTGTATTCTAACAATTCAGCTTTCACATAAGACTGATGCGTTCATGACCTGCAAATAACTTTCTCAAGCAGCAAATTGCTTCTCAATGTTTGAATTGATAAAAGCAATTTTGAATTTTACAGGGCGTTTATAAAGAGATTTCCAGTAGCAACTTATGTCATACCTGACAAACACCCTGGAGAAGATTTATTTGATTTATCAGCTGCTGGGAAAATCTTCACTCAACATAACCTTGACTTGAGGAATTTTCACTTTGTCCCTCAAAATCATATAGAATATCTGCTTCTGAAGTAAGAATATGCTCTTCACTTTGCTGTGTTTACTTGAACAATTTTCTTGTTATTTTTAGCAGTTTCAAGGTACAGTTTAATCTTTGCATGCAAATGAGCTCTGTCTTAGTAAATAGGCAAGACTCTGGTTCCCTTTCCCTGGAATTTTCCTTTCTGGGTTAGCTTTATAGAAAAGTAAATTGTAATTTGAAGCTTCCTTCTTTCATCCTCTGGAATTCTTGAAAAACCTCTTAAATGAGACATGAGGGAAAACAGCTGTTCTGGCCTCTTCCATATTTCTACCACACTGGGCTATCGTTGATAACCTTACCAGTTTGTGGGAGACAAAAGCAGAAGTGGGATGTTATAATGAACACAAGCTTAACCATGTGCAGACTGAAAGACCTTTGTGGTTACCTATTTGTGACCTTCTAGTATTACATTATGTCTGCTGAAAGACTTTTGATGCTTCCGTCCTGGATGGGCCTGGCACTTGGGGCTCCATCTGATGAGGATTGCAGAGGGTCAGGATCTCTGACATATGTTGGATTCAGTCACTGAGCCACCAGGTGTCTGTGTGTACGTAAACAACTGCTCTGCAACCCACAGGCATTTCTGCTCTATATTTATGAAGCTGTCACACTCCAAATAGCTGGACAAATACTTGCCTAATGCCACAAGTGTAAATCCTGAAAATTTCTGGTTATTTCATTTAGTATCTTATTCCAAACATGCATCGGAGGAACTGAGAGAATTCAGTTACTCTTAAAGGATTTTATAGACATGTGTATGTATGGTTGTGGGTGTGAAGAGGAGGAGAGTGACTTTTCATCTCTTGAGGAAGTGGTGTTTGTGATACACTCCTTTGGCTTCAGGCCTTTCTATTAATGTTTTGAAGATCACAAGGGTATTAGCTTCAAAAGCATCTTGTAAATCAGTGACTGGAAGAATGAGAATTAAACTGATCATCCCTTGCAGAAGGCAATTATGATTTAATTGCTTATGCATTCAGCCTGGTTGGCACAGCTGGCATGGACTGGCTGCCCAGTTGGCACATGGAGGTCTTACCAGGCAGGTAGAGGATATATGTAGGAGTTAGGACACAGATATCTCGACAGAGTTACCTGATTTAGTAGATAGAGAGAATAGAGGAGACTAAAGAAGGGTATGTGGGAAATTGGATGTCTTTAATTCAGCTGCTTATGACATCCCTAACTTTCTAAAGAAGAATCATAGAATATCCTGAGCTGGAAGGGAAGGGACCCACAAGGATCATCAAGACTAGCTCTTAAGGGAGTGGTCCATATGGGATTTGAACCCATGAAGTTGGTGTTAGCAGCACCCTGCTCTGAGCAACTGAACTCATCCCGGTGACTAAAGCTCCAATAATTCAGTAATAGCAATGGCACACTTTCTGTTACTCCAACAGCTACTGTTTGCACCTCACAAATTTGCACAGTGAGATTTTAATTGCATTCGTTTGCCCTCCAGACCCTTTATTTAAAAGGGAACTTAAAATATTTTGAAAACAGTATTTTTTCTCTCTTATTCTGCAAATGTTGGTAAAGGTCATTGTACAGTTAAAAATCTTAGTTAATACTCTCATTGAGCATAGCAGTCTGCTTTTGTAGTCAGGCATAGTGGTTCATAGTACAATAGTGTAAATCAATGTTTGTTTGAAACTATTATTTCCTAATTATGCAGATGTTTCCAGACTGTATAGTATGGCTTTATAGAGAGAAAGGTATTTGTTCTAAAGGACATTTGTAAAGTTGATTGCTATTAAAAATCAAGGTTTGATTACTATGATATTTCATATGTCATAAGTAATAGCATAAGAATAACATCTGTTTTGCATATTCAGATCTTCCTTTGCTGTTGATGATGATCTGAGAGGGGAGGAAGTTCTTATGTTTTTGTGAAAGTGATGATGCAACCATGAATCAATTTTCATCCTCTTTCCTTGCCCCCATTTTTCTCTTACAGTTCTAGTGTAACACAGCAGCTTTTTTTAATTGTTAATGGCATTCTAAGTTCTGCTTACCGTGATACATTGTGTCCCATACCAATTCTGAAGTGGCTGTTCCAGGTAAGTGTGTGCTATTCATGCAGTTATCATAACTCTGCATCTGTAATATTTTTCTTGGAAGCCAGTTGAAGAAGTTTGTGAATCTGTTCCATTAACAACTTTTAAATCAGATATTATTTTTTCCCCCGGGTTCTGATTTGTTCTCTCATCTGAAATACTTTGATTGTCAGTAGAGGTAAAACAATTGCAAGCCTTTTCTCAACACTCTGAGTGAATGCAGAGCTGTATGTCCATGTTCATATATGCTACTGCATTGAAAAAGGACACAGTGAGGAGAGGTGCTGTGGGCCAAATCGTGAGCAAATGCTAATCTTATTTCCTTTCACTCTTAGAAAAACAATACTTGCTGCAGTATGTAAAAGTACCATTTTCTACATATATCATCATCTAAATCATCAGTGATACCAGCATTATCAGATAATTTTCATTTGGAAAAGGTACCTTATGGCTCAGGAAGAAGCCTGGAGTCATTCTTAAAGGAAGTGTGGTGACCCTCTCCTTTCAAGATATCTGTCTCAGTGTCTGAATCACCAGGAATTTACACAGTGCTGTTACTCACAAAAATGCTCCATTCTGTTATTAATTGCCACATTCTAATTCTATTAATTGCCACATTTTTTTTCCACCTGAAACAAAAAAGAAATCTGGACCACCTGGGAAATCGTAGCTTCAGTCTGTTGACTGGCTTTCTACATTTGCCAAAAGCAAAACATTTTGCTCTCCCATGTCCTTCCCTCCAGCCAGTTAAAAAATTGCTTTCCCCCTTTCTGTGAGCTCTGGTGTTCCACTAATAAGGAAGAAGTTTGAGCCAATCGAGATCACTTACAGAGCAGGAAACTGTCCAGCACTTGGGAGAGAAAAAGAAGTTTTTGTTGGGCCAGTGAAGCGCTCCAAGAAACCTGAACTGTACTTCATAGTCATGTTTTTGTAGTTAAAAGTTATGTGAAAAACTAAGAATTCATTGTTTGGGTTTAGTATTGCATATGTCCAACTTGTCTGTGACTGGAAAAGGGTGTAGTTAACTCTGTTGCCTTTACTCCTGCTCAGGGAGCTCAATTTGATCACAGATACAAATGGGTTCCAAAGGGGTATGTGATACTTTCTATTCTCTTAACCCTCAGAACTTGTTTATAAACCAATGTGGGGTTTCAGCATTCTGATCCTGTAAATAATTAGTTTTACAGTATTCATATCATCTCTGCACTGCTTGAAATAATCAATATTCTGTTCTCATTGGTGTATCTTGCTTTAGAGGCTTTGGGGTTAGGTTTTTTTTTTTGTTTTTTAATCTGTTACTCATTTTACTCTGCTGGGAAGTTTGGTGTTGTTTTTGTTCTGGTTCGATGTGACTTTTTTTTCCTAATTGAAAGAAAACTGATGCCATTATGCAGCTTGGTTTTTGATGCATAGCTTCTTCTTTCTTCACAGATGATGTCTATTCATTCTGACCATTGTGTTTCCACCAAGATCTTAGACAGAATGATGGTGTTATCACTAAAAAGCTGTGAGTATTTGAAGGATGGAAAACTGACCACCTGAGTGAAAGCACTTCTCCCCTCTTCAGTTTAGAAAAGTGTTAGTGAGGAAGTAAAAGGCACTAGTTCTGTTGGGTGATTTTGACTTGAATTTAGGCTCTATTTTTACTGATGTAAAGCAGAAATGCTGGGGGCTGACGTTTACTGAATGTGTGCAACCTTGTATCACAGTATGTGGTCCTGGCACATACCTTCAAAGTAGTGCATCCAGTACAGAGCCTTTTAAACTCACTCCTGGTATTTCACAAATAGAATTGACCTGAAAAGAAGCTCAGTCTACTCAAAAGTTTGCCCTCTTTTCCATCTTTTACTTTGGATGATGTGGACTTTTGTAGCTTAAGGATTACAATACACATTGTCATTCCCAGTATGTAGCACTTCATGATTTATTTTCCAGATAAATGACAAAAATGAAGTGAATCATACACCTGCACAGAAACACTTTGAAGGATCTGCTTCAACCCACAATGCTGCTAATGTCTTCTGTGTTTTGTCTTCTTCCTTTGTCTGTACTCAAATATTTCTCCACTACAAGTTCCTTTGTATGTTCCCCATGTCTTCATTCAGATCCATCAAAAGTGACATTCATTTAAGACTACCAGTTGACATTGTTAAAGTAATGTAGTTCTCTTGAAGTATTTGCTCAGGCCTGTCCAAATTGTACACCAAATTTTAATTCTTGTTTGAAATCAGAGCTGATATCAGAGGGAATGTAGCCTCCTTTATTTTATGCCTTGCTGGTATTAAGCTTGATTCTGAATGAACAGTTCAAGATAAAGAATGAGCATTCAAACAATTAAGGCTGGGAGTTCCTTGTTTACCACTTCTGTTCCAGAAGCCTTGCCTGTTTTCAAATCTTATTTTACTTTTCTTCTAGTCCCACTGTGATAACACCCTCTTACCTTTGCCTACACAGGCAGTAATTTATGTGTTCTCTTAGACAAAAATATTGCCTTGTTGCTTGTTCTGCTGTTGGTGATAAAAGAGAACTATGACAGAAAATGGGTGGAACTTGAAAGTAATTGACCTGTTATGTAGGCAAGATGTTTCCCTAGTGTAAAATACCGTATTAGACTTTTTTCCCTCCCTCCCTGTTCTGAAAATAAGCTTACTGTTTAATGTACTGACTCCTCTGAGAGGAGAGCTGGTAGAATTGATACAAACTGCTTAGCTTTATTTGTTTCCCTTAAAAGGAGCTAATGCTAAGAACTAAATTTAAACTAATCCATTCCATGTTTTTATTTGTAGCTTCCATCAGTGATGAGCAGTTTAAACCATGGATTCCTTCAATAGCTGATATATCAGCTGTTTTTGTCAATATGGGTGTTGAGTTCAGATCTCTCTTTCCATTGCAACATCTTCAACCCCCCTTCAACGAACATGATATTTTGTAAGTGTTTTCCTTTTGATATTTTTTGCCTAGATCCTGTGAAAGCAAGTTTTTTGCTTAGAATGTAGAATTAGAAGTTTCTTCTTTATTTCCTTTCCTATACTCTATAAGTTCTTGGCTCAGGTCTAGTAAGAATAAATAATCCTGGGATTCAAACAATGCCTTCTAGGTAAGGATTCAGCAAACCAGAGCATTGTCCTTTGTGTCCTGCATCTTCCTAATGATGGTTTGCAGGAATATTGGCTAAATAGCTGGGCAAAGTAATTGGCTACAAGCTGAGTTAGATGTATGTGTTAGGTGCTCTGGAACTGAGGATTATGTTGATTTGAAGGCATTTTGATACATGCAGGATTTTTTTTTCTTCAGTTTGATGTCAATAAGCTTTTTGTTCATTTTTTGCTCAGATGTGTTTCTTCTATTAAAAGTCAGGTGCAAGAAACAGTGAGTCAACAACAGCCAAGAGGAGATGTAGCCATTGCCAGTCCAGTGTTCCCCAGTCTACTTGAAAACAACTTAATTAATGTGATTAAGGTGAGAAAACTCCAAGGTTTTTGTGGATTGGGTTTCTTATTTTTTTTTTTTGTGTGTGTTTTCTTTTGGGAGGGAGGAGAGGGAGGATAGGGTCTAGATCTTAGTCCTGAGCATGTGTTTGAGTAGATGCTATCCTGAGACTTCAGCTTCACATTCAGCAGAGTTTATTGCAGGCATTTTGCAACCTTCAGTTTCTTGACTTCCATTGGCTTCACTCACAGCTGCAGAGTTTTTCTGCCTCCCTTTCACAGCTGTGGCACTTTATAGAATATCTTGACTCCCTCACATAGAAGAAACTATCATCTGATTTCAGTTTTCAGTATTACTGGAGTATTTAGAAAATCTTTTGGCCTTTCCTTCAATTAAAGGAGGATTATCTATGTAGTAAAAGATCTGTCTTGCTCCAGTAGTGTCTGGGCAATATTGCCATTGCTCAAAAAAATGAGTCTCCAGCAGGTATTAAAATAAAAGGGTGGTGTTACTGGGAGATGGGGACATGTTAGTACACAAGTGTTGCCAAAACAGTACATCATTTCAGGTACATTTTAATGTGAGTGTGGAAAACTTAAGTTCTGATCATGCTTCAAAATAAGCTAAAATAATTCCATATTTTAATGCTTTGTATTTCTTTTAAAGTTTCTAGTTTTCTGTACATCAGTAATTCACGATGGATATACTGACCAAGAAATATGGCTGCTGCTTATATTGCTATTTAAAATAAGCTTGGAGAAACAGTTAAAACCTTTTGTGATAGATTTTCAGTGCCTTTTTTTCAAGCTTCTGATGAATATAAAAGACTGGGATACAAAGGTAACTTCATACATTTATTGTACTAGATTTGTGGATTTGTGAAACTGCACTGTTTTTTTCGGAGTTTTCTTTTTTGGCATATCAGAAAAATACTGACTGAAAATGTAATACAGAATTTTCAATAATAGTACATATAATATTATGAAAAATTCAAAGCTTTGTGTTTGTGTGAGATTTAGGAAGTGGGTGGGTATACTGAGAGGGTTTTTGTTGCATGACATTGAGTTGCCTGTCCTCTTCTACAAGAGTTTATCTTATGTGTGCTAAAATAGCTGTATGTTTAAAATGGCAGTCTGAAAGAATGCAGAAATTATTGCACTATGCTGGTAAGCTGTCATTAAAAATATTCTGATCTCAACTACCCTACTTTAAATTGTATTTAGCAGACTCACCTGGTGCAGCACAGAAATTTTTTAATGTACGTCATCTCTTGTTAGATCAGTTCCTTCTATCAGTAATGCTGCCTATGTTTCTAGGGAGTAGGTGTGTGCTCCTTTGCAAATAAAGCAAACAGCCCTTCTTCAGTTTCAGGATGTTTTGTTGTTCTTTTGAAGATGCCTGAGCTGTGCCTGTCAGTGAGTGAACTCTCCAGTAACGCCCATAACCTCCTGTGGCTTGTTCAGCTCGTGCCCAGCTGCATGGCGCGTGGACGGTAATGACGCTGTAATGTCAGAAATACAGAGATCATTAACAGCTGGTTTATTTATTTATAAGATCAAAGTCTGGAAAATGTAATATTTCTTACATGACACTTAAAAAGAAAAAAAGGGATTTGTTTTCTCATATGTTACAGATGTATGTGCAATTCTTGGTGTGCATGCATAGCTTCCTGATCACCTCTGCTGTGAAAAAGGGTTGTTCAATCTTTTATGTAGTTTCTGGGCTGTGGATTCTTGGTACCCTGTAGCAAAGGAAGACTTAGCTTCAGGTTCTGACATCCATCACTCTAATTCTTGTCTGAGTGACCAAAATTTAAATTTTCTTTGGGTGATTTGTGTCTGCTTCTAAGCATTATTCTGGGTTCTGTGTCTTTGAAATTAGTAAATTATGATGTAACTCAGTGAGCAGAGTTAGTTAGGTCATTAACTTCAGGCTTGGAGACAAGTATCTAGCATTATTTACTTGTGCAGAAGCTGAGCTGCAATGAGATTAAGGGTACTTCAATTTTACTAGCCTACTTACTGGTATAGCACCTATATTCAGAAAATCCAGTTTAATAGTTGCAAGCAAGTTTATGTCTAGGGAAGACATGCATAGCCTCACATACTTTGTAGAAGCTGTGGGTTTGAAAAATTCTAAGAGAAATAATTTTTTAATTGTTTTTCAGGGAATTAAAAAGACGCCTTAGCCTAGTGATAATTGCAAAATTTCTTCATAAAAAGCATGTAGAAATACCTGATGACAGTGACAAGCAGGTACTGCTTACATGTGTTGTCTTTGTAGAATTCGGAAGTTTAGAAACCATAAATATTATATGTTTGTGTTTTATGTTTTAATATTGTAAGCCTGTTTTCAAAAACCTCGCTGAATGACCAATTAATAATTTTCTGTTTAGATTAGTATTAAATGTGTATTTGCACATGTGTGTAATCTGCATGTTCTGCAGCTTGTGCTTGTTTATATGCCTAAACATTAGTTTTAGACATTGGAAAGAGGTCTACACTTCTTTGAGTCTTCCTTATGTAATCATGTAGAGACTGTTTTCATAGGTTTGGTCTTTTATTGAGAAAGTGTACAAACACTGAAGTCTGTGAATAGTCAAAAATTACTCAAAGCATGAAAACTTATTTTTTAATTAAAAATCCCTTTTCTGTTCTTGTTCCAATGGATAAGTAGTACTGTAGTTGCACTCAGTTTCCAATTTTCTGTTGTTAGTAAATCAGTCCCATTTGTTAATGCTTGTATCTGTAGATGTTTCTTCTGCATCACTTTCTGGTGTGTATGAAACCTTCTTATCTACTGAAGAAGATGAGAGAGATGAGAAAAGGGCAGAAGGAGCACAAAGATGATGAAGTTCATGCAGAACTAGATTATGAGGTATATAGCCAATAGTGCTTTTTTGCTTTTGTTTTTTATGCATCTTTTTATAATTTTATATGTAATATTATATATTGTATACAATTTGGGGAATGTTTCTTTTACTTTTTAACAGTTCTGTATGTGGAACTGTAAATACACTGTTTTGTTACTGTTCATCTTTAAAATATTACTAATTTTGGTTATCGTCATGGAGGAAGGAAAGGAGCATATCATGCAGGAACCTGTATTGGGTTGTTTTACAAACAGGGAAATGGTCAGATTTTCTGAAGTCACGGGGAACTCTTGAGTCTCTGCTTCTGTAATCAGAGGACAATCTTCCCTCCCTTCTGACGTAATCAGTGAAAACTGTTTGGTGCTGAGGCAAACCTTCACCTTCAGGCTTCAGAAAAAGATTTGTGAATCTTTTATGAATCTCTTCTCTCAAACAAGTGTTAAAAAGATTTAGTATTTCCATCCATCCAAAAATTGAATATTGGTTTGGTTATTTGAGTGGTTATCATGGAATCTCTCAGCAAGTGTTCTGATCTGGGGGTAGATGATGGGAAGATAAAGCCAGCTGCTGAATTTAACTTTCAGTTAGTAAAACCACATTTTTATGGGTTACTCAGGTTATTTAAACCAGTATAATGCTGGTTTAAAATATTTCTAATATGTGAATATACAGTTTCAAATTAGTTATTTAGGCAGATACATTGATATACTTGTCCATTGGCCTGGCTGTTGGAGGATTCATTCCAGAAAGCAGAGATGATTCCATGTCTAGATGTGAAGAGTTATAATGGTGCTTTCACTGCTAAAGCTCTTTTGATTTCTCTCCAGGTATACTACCTAATCTATGTCCTCCTTCATCTAGTCAGTGAAGCCAGTTTCCTTGATGTTGTAAATTCTAGTCAACGGGTAAGTAAATTCAGTGGCTAGACCTTTAGAGTTTTAAATGTTGTTTATTATGCACATTTAGTCTGTTTTGGTAAGAGCTATCATGATGGAAGATCACCAGTGCATAAGAGCCTGGGGGAAGCTTTTGCTCTGGGCAAGGTAAATGCAGAAGAACTTCTGTGTGTTTACTGCAGAGAAAACTCTCTTCTATGTTTCTGTGAGTGGAGCTACCTCCAGATATAAGGCTGTGGAAGAGCAGGCATTTGTTGTGTTAATCTTTCTTAGAAAGTATCTGGAGATAAACTTAACACAGAAATTCTAAGTCAAATGATTTGCTCATCTTTGAAAGTAGGTTTGAAATTTTTCAGTCTGGGAGAAAATCACTTCAAAAATATCCAGTAAAATATTTTTAAGCACGTTTCAGTTTCCTGTGCTGGAGTACAGCAAGTGAAAGCAGGACTGTAGCTCTTCTCTGTAGTGGCAGTTCCTTTTTGCCATGTGATGTGAACATCTTCTAAGTAATTCTGTCTGCTTAGCCTTTCAGTATTTCTGTTCAGATTTCTGTGATCATTTGCTGGGAGTTGCTTGCTGCAAGGTGTCTGTGTAAACCTTCTGCCCTGTGGAGTCACTCTTGGATTTTAAGAAATCTGTCACAGGAACTGTTTGAGACAATAAACCAGTAATGTTTGGCTACATTTGGATGCTTAAGTGTCTCAGTATATTACTTAGATTTGTGGAGAACTTGATATTTTCAATTGTTTTTTTAATGTCTCGATTTCTTAACGAAGAAAGACTTTTTTATTCACTGACCTGTTAGCCATCAAGTGGCAAGAGGGGTATGGCTGAATATTGTGCAGGCTAGACTTGTGCAAAATCAGTCTTAACTATTTCATTTCTTCCCCTCTTCCAGTTAGAGGGGATAAATTGTGGTGGCCTTGAGACACCAGCAAATGTTTATAAATAGAATTTCAGAATGTCTCACCTGTTCTGCAGAATGGAGCCTCTTGGCAGCTGTTCAGTGAGAGATTGAAAACAGGAATTTTATTAAGAAATTAACAGAATGTGAAAGACCTTGGGAGTCATTATCAGGAGATCCTGAAGTGCAAAACTGCTTTATTAAAGTAATCAGAAATTTAGAGAAAATAAAAGATCAGCGCATAAAACCTTGGATATCTTTTACCTGCTCAGCCAATTCCTACAAAGGAAATTGCCTGAGTCATCATTACTGAAAAGGCTATTTTCAGCTATTGTAACGTCAGAATTTTTTTGCTGATAAAAGAGGTGAATGGCACTGCACTGTGTTTGCTATTTTGGAGGCAGAAAGGATTTGCAAATTAGTTAGTAGGAACTTTAGAATCTGTGTTGTATAGCTCTGCTATACTTTGAAGCTGCTTTTAAAAATTCTTAGACCTCCTTTACCAGGAGCATGCAAGCAACAGATAGAGGATCTTGCAATGTGATCTTGTTTTCTTTCTTTTCCCTTTCTTAACTGTGTATTTCTGAGAAAAATTCAAACTGAAGCATGTGATTTTTAAATTGATATAATATTTTAATAAAGCCTGTAGTTTTGACATGGAGGATTTAATAGCTGTACACTTTTGTCTTTATTTAGCAACAGTTACAGAAGCTTTGTCGTGCCTTAGATAAGCACGTGAAAGGTGATATTAGGGGAGATATAAGAATGTTTTATCGATCTAAGGTAAGATGCAAAACTTGATTTTTTTTTCTGTTTTGTTTTGGGGTGGTTTTTTAGTGTTTGTGATGCATGTTGTTCCCTCATCTCAGCCCTGGAAATTCTAAGAGTTCCTCATGGGCTTGGGGGGTTTTCTCTGTTTTTTCTATCTGCATCATGTCTTTGCCTGGGAATAAATACATGCCCATTTTAATTCACTGAAAATACTCCTTATGCTAACAATGGAACTCTTAACAGCTCTGAAATGTGACTGATCATCCCTTTAGCCAGGCACCTCCACGTTTAGGCCCACAGAGTTGCTCTGTTTCTCTTTGTGGCAGTCACTGGCAGCTGATTCCAATTGTAAGAGCAGTGCCTACCTGCAGGGCAGGATACAGAGGACTGAAAAACTTGCCTGTCTTGCACGAGTCTCCATTTTATTTTTCAAATGAATGAATTGGTTAAAAATGCTTTGGATTTAAGCCATCTATATGTGACGTAGCATCAAGCTTGGACAGCTGACTTCTGTTTGCTTTGTCATATGAACCTTACATCTGGTAGTCCTAATTTTGTGACTTTCATGCTTTGCATGCTGTTGTAGCAAACCAAGTCAGCTCAGTGATAAAGTCACCAGCCCCAGCTTTGAAAAGCCTTGGCTTCTTCAGCTTTAAATCAGACATTTGCAGTTATGTGCTTACTTACCTCTCAAAAACATTCTTCTTTTCTTACTCAGACAGATTAGTGGAGCATGGATCCTTTTAACAAGTTAATTGCTCTTGCCTTGGAGTGCTGTATCACTCTGTTTTTGCTTTCACTTCTGTTTCTATTTGCCTTTGCACTGAGAGGGGAAAATCTTACTCTGGTTTCTCCAGAATTGCTTCCTTTGTGTAATACTGCAGTAACTTCTAGAGGATGCCACGGTGCTGGGTTTTAACACAGCATATGAAGCAAATCTCAGTGTGAATGGCTTGGATTGAACACCTGCTTGTGATTGGTTATGAAAAAGCACAGTTTTATGTACAAGGAAGTTGTTTCAGAAGCAGCCACTACTGCACTGTTGGCTTTTGTGGCCACAGTTGCACCTGTTCTAGGTACAATCAGACTTGTGAGACAAACCTTATTTCCCAGGGATGAGGTGGTGTTTGGAGGCCAGAGGTTTGCATGGTGATTCCAAACGTTCAACCTGAGAAGTGTGCCTCTAATGTTTGTGGAGTGCATGACTTTAAATTCAGAGTCATGAGTTACAGGGATCTGAAGCTGAGGTGATGATACTTTGTGACAATAAAATTGTTCCTTTCCAGTAAACCTTGCATGTCAGGTTATCTGTTTATTTTTGAGTTTGAAATTGTAAGGGGGAACACAGGGTATGATTTTGTTTTTTTTAACAAAAATGGCTAAATTAATCAGTGTGAATTTGCAGGTAAAAGGCTTGGCTGCTAGGATATGTGGGAAATGGCAGGATGTGATACAAACCACTCGGCTTACTCAGGTACTGTAATGAAACTTCCCTCATTGCTGGGTGCATTTAACTCAGTTTTTAGCACTTGAAAATGGCAAATTCTTTTCAAGAGATTTTCTATATAAATGGCATGGCTGTGGAATACACTTAGGTGCATTAGAATGGATTTTAATTAAAATTCTTACTTTGCTGGCTTCAATAAAAGCTGGATCTCCTCTCCATCGTTAAAAGCTCTGTTTTTGTAAAGGTGTGTGTAATACACTGAAATCCCAGTCCTGAGTCGAGTCACAGGGCCTGTCTCTGATTACAGCTATTAGCAGATGCTTCCAAAAGGAAACTGGGGCAGGAATGCAGTGAGGCACATCCTGCTGTGGTCTGGCACAGTGTGGCTTTGAGACTTCTTGAGTCCAGGGCTTTATTCACATATGTTTCAGGGCTCTCAACAACTCCTCCCCCTTTGAATGTGTCAAATTTCATGCCACGATTAGGCAAAGCCTCATGTTTGTAAAAGTATGCAGCAGTACATAATGCCATGATAAGTCTCAGAAATATTTGCCTTTGTGACACCTAGCTGGCCTTGGTAGAATAGGTGGATAATTTCTACTGATACTCAAAGTTCAGAGCTTTGTTCCAGCCTTGGCTTGTAAGGTCTCTGTTGTAATGTGATCAGACCACCTGTGTGAGTCTTGTCTTGGAACATAAAGCTATCTCTCTTGGAAAAGCTTAGCTTTCCAGTAATGTAGAGTATCATTTACATAAAATTTAAATTATACATTATGCCCAGTATTGATTGCAGTTAAAAACTGTGTAATTAACGATTTATAAAGACTATTAATTGCTCCCAACAATGTGAAAAAAATGTGTCTAGTGTGTGTGATATTTCATGTTCTAGAGTGAGGAGTGACACATGTAACACATGGCTACAGAATCTGCTTAGCAATTAATGAAAGTTGATAACAAGGTGGCTCTTTCAGTGTTGTTTTTTTTGGAGATGTGTGGGGTTGATTCATGTATGGGAAACTGGCAAGTGTTTCAGAATAAAATTCCAGGGACTTTTTCCAGCACATTGTGGTGCTCCCAAGCTAAGCACTAGCCTATTCTACTAATTTCTTCTGACACTGGATTTCTGACTTGTATACTAATTTGTTTTTACTCTTTAGGGAAAACTGCATGACTTCTGGGAGCCAGATTCATGAAATCTTGCCTAGTTAAGGGAAAATAGCAGAAACTGAAATCAAGGAGGATGTAGAATGAATGGAGCTTCACCTTGTTTGGAACAGAAGAAATCAGTCACCTGAGTTAGAACTTGAGCTTGATTCAGACAAGCTCTAGACACATGAGGATCTGATTTGACTAACATTGTTTTTTACTACAAATGCTCTACTTGTGAAAAATTGAAGTGGATCAACTGAAAAAAACCCAGGCGTTCCTATAGCTCTATCAGAACTGGCTAGAAATATTTTACTGTATTGAAAGCTGAGGGAAGTTTTCTTGTTTCCCTTGTTAATCACAAGACATAATTGAAAACAGTACGTATTTATTTTCTTGCCAGCACATACCTACAAGCATTGTTTTAGGTTGGCTGGGAAAGAACTACCCTGTGACATGAAATGCGAGTTCAGGAGGAGTGTTAGACCCTCCCCTGTTGTGAGCAGGTGAGGAAGTGGTTCAGATGTGGGCTGAATCATGGTAATCTGCAAAGCAGAATCGGTATGAACATCCAGTGTCTCTTAAAAATACAAAATACAGCAATTGCACCTTCTCTAAATGGAGAATAAATGTCATCTCAGTGGAGATTAGAGAACGGCATTTGGCTCACCTCTGTGAAGACTGTGAAAGCCATACGATGACTGAATTCCTTGGTATGAAGTCCTGCTGCACAGACAATATGTGCTCAAAGCTCCAGGAGCTGTTTATGAAATAATCAGAGGAAGGTGTGATCTCCTTTTGTGCTCTCTGTACAAATGCTATCACTTAAATCTTACACTGTGGTTTGTCTGTAGGATGGGTGTAATAGGAAGAAAAAGTTCAGTTTTTGGGTAGAAGCACCAATGGGGATTCCCATAATAAGAGAGATTTTTAATAACATCAACATGTGTGTTTTATAATACTGTTTTGTTTTAATTCTTGTATATTACCCTGTCTTGTATTAAATTCTCTATGATAAGAATGTAAAATAAGGCTTAAAAACCTGCCAACTACAAAACCTTCAAATTTAATTTATGTGTATTACATATAAAAGAACTGCTATAGAATGGACACATCTTAGAGGAAATCTATTAGATTTGCAAATTCATACTAAATGTTTTTTCTTTCAAGTGTTACATTGTTATGTCAATGTCATCTTTTGCTCTTTGATAGCTTATCTGCCTTCCCACTCGTAACAGTTGCTTACTCTGTTGAATATATTTTATGTAATTTTATTAATGTTTTTATTTTTTTTCACTAATATTGTATAAAGGTAAAAAATGTGGAATGTTTACTGTATTTAATGTGTATATATTTTCTTACTGTGTAAATTGACATTGCTGGCCTGTATATTTTGAAGAAGAAAAGGGGAGGAGTTTGGATGAACAGCTTTTGTACTGCAATTCAAAGCATGTTGAAACTGCTGAGGGTTTTTCCACACAAAATAGTCACTTTGATATTTACTTTCATTTAACAGAACAATGAAAAAATAAAACCAGACACTCCTTTCTAGTTAAATGCCCCCAGACAAAATGGGCTCTATTTCACAAAAGACAAATGGCCACAGGTCCTATTTTATTCTTATGGCACATGTTACAACTCTTGGGCTCACAGCTGATTAGCTCACTATAGATGGAGACAATCTTGAAATCATTCTCAGTTCAGCCAGTCCTGTGTTTTCATGCTTCATGCCTGTTTCAGCACTTTCCCTCTTCCCCCACTTCTGCTTGATCTGGACTTCTCTTCCATCTGTTTTGTAGCTGAGGAGTAATTCCTCAAGTGCTGAAGTCTAGGTGTGGGTTAAATTGGTCCTAATCAGAATCCTTACAGAGATGATTCCCAAGCATCACTACAGGGTCTTTACAAGAGGGTCCTGGCAGTGAAATAGCAAATCTGCTGCCCTTGTGTTTTGCCAACTTATTTGCTGTCCCTCAGCCAGGACTTGCATGCATTGGAAAAGGTTGTTGCACACTAAAGGTCTTAACAGCTTTGGATGTCTTCAGAGAAGCATTTTGCACTTGAGGTCTATCTTTTGATACTATGTTGGCTATATTAAGAGTCCAATTATCACATTTCATGAGGAAGTAGGTGCACCTTATTGCAGTAATAACAGAAAAAAGTTAAAGTCTGGTTATAAAATATATGTTTGTAGCTCCTTGCCTTATTTTTTTTTTTTTATTTTCTGACAAGCCTCTCTATGGCTTAAAATAACCCAAGCTTCTGGTTTTAAAGTTGAAGAAACCTGGCAGTGAAACTATTTGTTCTCATATCTCATATTCTCATATGAGAATATATCTCAGCATCTCATATTCTCACTGTTCCTGTTGTGGAACTTGGTAATGGATGGGGATTTCAGAAGTGATTAATGATGTGCAGGTAGGTCTGGCTGAAGGTCAGTAGGACATTTCATTGATGCAGCATCTGCAGGAACTCTCTGAAGTCCCCAAGATAATGATTTAGTTGAGAATATCTTTGGGAAAAGCAGGTGACTGGAGTACCTGAAGTGTGTTGTTGTTACTGGTGGAGGATCTGGTTAGATTGCTGCAAAGGCATTTTAGAGGTAGGATTTCAGTGTGGAAAAAGACTTAATACTGAAGGTTGATTCACATATGGGAAACTGGCAAGTGTTTCAGAATAAAATTGCTGTGCTGGTTTTCTGAGCACAGAAAGCCAGGTCTGTCTCCGTTAGAGGTGTCTGCTCAGCACTGTCCAGTCCTGGGTGCTTGGGGGCCAACAGTTGGGCACAGGGGCTGCAGCAGACTGTGCTGCTGTGGAGATTCAGGCGAGTACTTCCAGGTAGCTGATTTCCTCTGCTCATCCTGTCACTAGCAGGAATACTGGAGCCCCAGTACTAATGTTGGTCTTCTGTTTGTTTTCTTTCCCAGGAGAACTGTATGTATAGCACAGTATCCCTGGCTTGGGGTTTGTGTTTTGGTTTTTTGTTTGTTTGTCTTCCACTGGTTTGTGGTGGTTGTGTGATTTTTTGTTTTATTGAGAAGCGCAAATCAGAAAGGTTTCTGCTGGAAATGACCCTCCTAATTTTTCTGGGGTCCTATTCCTTGGTTTTGTGAGCTTTTGGAAAGCTACTCCTTGCCCAAAGTTCCCCAGTGGGAAACACTGCCCTCTGCCGGAGGGGCAGCTGGCATATAGTGCTTCTTTTTGCATCCAGAAAGAGAGAAAAGGTTCTTGGGACCGGCTGACTTTGAGCAGGGAAGAGGTTTGATGGAGCTTTGAGGTTTGTAGGAGCTTAAGCAGCTGCTCAGGAGCTCCAAAGGAGCCGCCCAGAGAGGTCAGACAATCATTAGTGGATTTAGCTTATTCCTTGTGGTTTAACTTATCAGAATTCCTTTAATTGCCGTTTTCCCCATATTCCCCCCAGGCTGTGAAATACCTTCATGTTTTGCCTTGTGGATATTTTGCCAGCTTTACTGGCAGGGCCCCTTCTTATCACGTGTTGAAAAGAGCTTTCAGTGCTGGGGAATGGCGTGGGCTGCTGGTGGGAAGGATCCTAGGAAAAGTAAATTCTTCGAAGGGCTTCTCTTTGCAGAGAGGCTTTTAGTTTTGCCTGACTGATGCTTTTTTCAGCCAGTGCTTCCTCGCCTTTGCAGTCAGGAATTTGAAAGGGAGTATTTTATCTGGTATCAAAAGCAAGGCTGGGTGGTGAGAGAAGAAAAACATTTGCGTCTTCCATCTTGATATTTTGATCTGTTTGGAGAAAACCAGTCCTATACTTTAAGGCTGCTTTTAAGTGGCGTTTGGATATGTTGTACTTTTTTGAATGCCTCCCTTGTCTCTGCGTGGTGAAATGCTGCTAATGTTTCACCTCCTTCAGCTTTCCTGCCGCCTCCCAGTTCCCTGTAGGGAGGTCACAGGGGAGGGGATGGAAACTCCACTGGAATTGTTCCCTTCATTGTCATCAAAGCGCCATTGCCATCAGCCTGGGGGGAAACCTAAAGCTTTTCAAGGCAGGTTTGGCCCGCATGGTGTGTAGGGGTGGATAAAGGGGCCATTTTCACACACCCTTGTCCCAGTGCTTCCCTTTGGGTTTGCATTTGCGGCTGAAGCTGCCTGAAGCCGGGCAAGCGATGTTCTTTCCCTCTCGCAGAGAGAAGCAGAAAGGGTAAATGGATTTGTGCTGCTTTTGTGCTACGGGGCGAGTCCTTCACCGGAGCAGTGAGCGCTGTGAGCTGGGGCTTGCCACGAAGGCTCCGGGGCTTTGCCTCTGGGTTTCAGGCTCTCCCGAGGCTTGGTGAAACTCCTGGCTCTCGGAGCAGATGCAGGAGCAGAGGGTTCCCTTCTCCGGACTGACCGCCAGGCTGCAGCTGAAATAAAAACAATAGCTTCAAGCTGCCAGGCGCAGTGGTGGGGAGAGGGCAAGGCATTCAGTTTCATGCTTTATTCACACTGCAGGCTTTTATAAAGGCAGCGTAAATCACACAGAGCAGCCATGGGCTCCGCAGACAGCATCGCTCAGGCTCTCAGACACATTGATCAGCGTGCTGGAAACTGAGCGGGTCCCTTTGCCCTAACCAGGCTGTGGGGAGAGGCCTGCCAGGTGAGGATGCTGAGCTGCTGCACTGCATATCAGCTCTCCCTCACCTTTGTGAAGTGCTGCCTGCCTCCCCTGTGTACTAACCCATTTTTTTCCCCCCAGTATTTTTCTGCTCCAGCATTGTTATGGTAAGGTTTGCACAACACAACGTGTTTTTCCCTCCAGTTGATTTTCTCTGATTAGCTCATTTTTCCTCTTGCCCTCATTCTGTTTTTTCCCGCAGTATGCGAATGCCGTTTGCTGAGAAACTGTGTCAGCCTTCCTCTAATTAAGAGTCTGGCAGGAGCCAGCGCAACAGTAATTTTGGAGATGACGCTTCCAGTTTGGAGCTGACAGCTGAGGTGCTGCGGCAGGGGCTCGTGCTGGGGATGCAGGAATGTTCTCCGGCTGAGCAGGACAGGGGGACCCACAAGGAGCCTGGTGCAGGAGCAGTGAGTACCCCGGGTGCTTGGGTGTTTAAACTATGTCCTCTTGAAAAGCAGCTGCAGGAACGGTTAAATCTGTGGTTATGTCACAGGTTTAGCCCTTTGTGAGGGAGTCTGTGTGTGCGTGTAAAGGACAGGAATAAATTGCAGTGGCCCTAAGTCGGCTGCATCTCTCTGAAATTGTTGGAAAGTAAAATGGAGAGCTCAACAATCAAATGGCCTGAAAAAGGGCAAATAAGGAGAAGCCATTCAATGGCGCTCTGTAATACAGCTTCAGACTCCATAGTTCTTTTATTAGCAGGAAAGCTCAAAGCAAACAAAAGGAGACAGGAGCTGGGGATCTGCTTGCCTCAGGATGTTGTGGATGCTAAAAGCTTAGAGGTTCAAAGAGCGTTTTATGGCAGAAAAATGCAGCGGGGGTCTGTGAAATGAAAGCGGTTCTCCCTGGCTGAGAGAGCTTCAGGCTGCTGATCCCTGGAGGGTGGAGCAGGTGCTGGGGAGATATCCCAGATGTCTGTCCTGTTCCTTCACCCCCTGCGAGGTGCTAGGATTTGGTCCAGTGTGGTGTTAATGTCTGTATGCTTTACGTGAACAGCTGAGGGATTTCAGGTCATCTCTCAGTTTCCAAACAGTCCATCGTGTCCACCATTGTGTCTCTCCATCCACTGCTGAGACAGAAGTTGCTGTTGAAGGTGGTGCCAGCCCTTGCTCTGAAGGAGCCTAGGGAGGTGTATGGGATCAAATGTTTCATTTGGCTGAAGAAAACTCAGTGACATTTTTTGATCTTTCTAATGACCCTGTGAGTGAGACTAGGAAAACGAGTTGTGTGGTTCAGGAACTCCAGCAGAACACAGCCAACCACATGCCAGAGTTGACCTCCTTCCTCTCCCCTCCCACCCTGTCCATAGATGTTTGCAGCTAGGGAGAAGTACAAATAACAGCAGATGAGGAGATTTTTTTTAAAAAAACCCCTCCTATGAGGTACCTCTAGAGCACAATTCAGCATTTTCCCTCTCTACTTGCTGTGTCAGATTTGCCTCTTGGGGGCAACCTCACCCCACTCCGGCTGAGACCAAAGGGAGTTCAAGTGCTTGGGGGGCGATGACTCACTGCGCCTCTCTCTGCCTTTGCGTTATCTGATCATTTTTAGTAATCGAGGTCATAATTTGCTGAAAGGATTTTAGGATTTAAGCCGTCGAGGCTGACTGTTGGTGGCTTTTCAGAAACGATGTGATTGGCTCTTGAAGGTCCCTTTCCAGGCTTGGAGTCCTTCAAAGTTTTTTCCTGACTTGGTGTCCTTCAGAGAGAGGAGGGTAGTATGGAAGGACATGTGTTTTGTGGTTCTGGTTTAATGGGTAGAGCATAAATCTCTGCGAGGAAGCTTTACAGTGTTCTCCTGGCTCTTTTGCCTGGGCTGGCTTGGACTGTCACTAAGCCTATCAGATAGTGCTGCAGACACTCTGACTTATCAGGGGAGAGAGCAAAATTACTGCTCCAGCTCCATTTCAGCCCTGAGTCCCTGAGCAGGCGTCTCGTACAAACCTCGTCCACAAAAAACCATTTGCATTTATTTAAAGGGCGTTGAGGTATATGATGGAATAAAGGAAGTATTATTCATGCTTCGTGCTGTGGTTCCTAATGGTACTTTACATGCTGATATGACCTACAAAGCTTGTTGTTTTGTGCCTGCAGTGCTCTGATGTTCTTCCTACCCTGAGGGTCAGAAATGACAAGAATAAATGATTGTGACGACTGTCTTGCAAATCCCTGCTCCCTCTCCTTGGAAGTGTCCTTGCCAGGGCACAGCTCAGTGACCTTGCTGGCACAGGCAGTGGGGAGCAGCATCCTTGTCTGACCCATGGGACTGAACAGAGTGCTGTTCCTGTGAGATGTGAGGGCAAATCCATTTATCCATATTCGTGTTTCACCTTCTCCCCAAAGTACAGGGATGCAGCTTGGGCTGGGCAGGGGGCTTGGCCCAAGCTGAACACGTGCAGGGCCCCTCCTCTGGAAAATACCAGGGAGGAGGCTGGAGCAAGTGAGGTTAACCATGGACCCCAAAGCATAGGGACTACTCCAAAGCGGGGTGCAGGGCCCTGCAGCCTGTGTCTGCCCAGTGAAGGACTGAGTCAGCCTTGCTGGGGCAGCAGCTCCTGGCTCCAGCCAGCCTGGGCACTTGGACACAGCAACCACACAGCTCATTAACCCAGCCCTCCGGCACTTGCTCTGCTGGCCTTGACACTGTCCTTCTTAATAGCTCCTCTTCTTTCCTTTTTTTTTTTTTTTTTTCTTTTAATAAAGGTAAATTAGCTATATGGATATGCAGGAACATGAATCAAAGAAATTCAGCTAACTCTCGAACGAACCGTTCATACAGAGATGTGCTAAAGCACCAGGACGTGATGGATGCAGCTCGCTCAGAAAACACCTAAGGACAAAAACTGCTTGTAAGGCATCTCACTGCAGCCTCCAAAAATCTGATTATGTAGGGGGAGGAAAAAAAAAATCAGGTTTTGGAATACATTAACTCAGTTGAACAGCACAGAGAGAAGGTACCAGCAAGAAGTAAATCAATTCCTGAAGGCTGCTGGGAAATTTCACTGAATTGAAGCTTCAGAGTAAGGCTGGCTGCACTTAGACGAGTTATGTTTCACCTGAAATATTTAACACTGGGCATTTGAAATGCTCTGTGTCCAAAGAGCCCACCAAAAATACGCTTACAAGGAGATTTTAGAGGAACCCTGGGCTCATGCCATGCTGTTGATGGGTGAACCCAGATATACACATTGTTTGATTTTGTTTGGTTTTTTGNTGGGAAGGATAAGTCCCTGGCCTCCATCACAGGGAAGCAAAAATTACCATGTAATGAATGCTGGTCTGCTTTTGGGACACGTGCTGACAGATCTGTTGTTAGGAGGGAGATGTTTCCATAGCAAAACCATCATCATAAATGGCACTGTAATGCAGCAGAGATGCTGTGGTGGCCCCGGGGACCATCTTCCCGGACCATTCTGAGCATCCTTCCAGGGAATATGGGAAAGTGATGGCAGGGGGCATCAGAGCAGCTCATGGTGATGCTCCCCACAGCACTGCCACAGGACCAGGGCTCTGCTGGCAAGGCTGTCAGCTCAGCGTTTTTCAGTCCTTTCTGACTTCAACAGAAAACTACAACAAAAGGCAAGCTTGAAATAGCTCATTTTATCTCTGCAGATAAACAACTTGCTTTGAGCATCATTGTCATTCAGGCTAAATTACTTTTAGATGTTTTTAATGACTGGGTAACGTTTTTCAGCAGTTCATTCTGCAGCACCCTGCTGAGGGACAGTCCATCTGTAAAGACCAAGAACTCCAATATTGTGGTTGCTCTTCCTGACATTCATTTGGCTTTATTTGATACGTGATTCCCTGTGGCAGAGATGTTTTCAGCTAAATTTACAGCCACAAGCTCTTTTCTTTGCATAAATGGGATCTGTTTCCAAAAGGGCTGGAAGGCTGGCTATGCATGTACCAGTGGAAGGTCAGGGATGTAGAGGAGAAACTCTGGGAGAATGAAGGTGACAGTCCAAATCCTGTCTGCACTGTGGGTGACATTACCATTTTGGGCAGGAGGGTTTTTAACCATCATTTGTTACCTCTACCTTTCACTTTACTTGTAATGCATGGCACGGAGAGCTGTGACTTGCAAAATGATCCCACTGGGGACATGGTTTGTGACATCAGCCATGCAGGTCTCTTCGAGTCCCTCTTTCCAAGGCAGGCACAGCTTTTGCGTTCGTTTCTAAAGGCAACTTCTAAGCCACTTGCCTTCACCATCTCTGGGTTTTGCAGTGCTTCTGGGAGACTGTATTTTTAAATCCTAGCTCATAAATTTTGGAAGCTACTTTCCTTCCCCACCCCCTCGCCCCTATCAAAGTGTCAGAGCTGAAGAAAAACTGTGAGAGTGATGGATGTGCCTGGCTCTGCTTGCCAGTGCTCTGCTGTGTGTGGGGGTTATTTACTGCACTGCTGGGGTTGTTTCTTCTTTGGTGGCAGAGACAGCAGTGTAGGGGTTCGGTGCCTGGGAAGGAGGGGTAGGATGCCAAGCAAGGTAGGGTCATCCAAGCATTTGGCTGGAGGAGGCAGGGCTGGGAGAGGTTGCTTGGGCACAGTGACACAGAGAGCAAAAAGGTGAAGCCATGGGGACATGGGTCCTGCCTAGTGGCTTGGCCTAGAGGGTGGATGCTGGGGGCCATGACACCTTCCTGGCTTCAGCTGTGGGGGATGCAGGTTGGCTCACCCAAAAGGGCAGCTTTAATAGCCACCAGTCTTACCCCATCCCTAATGTGACCCCAGGTATTTGTGTTACTGCTCTAGGCAGTGTGTGGCAGGGACCTGACCTGCCATGCAGGGGAAACACAGGGGTCTGTGTCCCCCTGCAGAAACAGAGAGACACCCCTGTGCTCCCTGGCCAGGCTGGAACCTGCCTGCTTTTACTGGGAGCAGCTGGGATGATGGGCAGAGGGGTTGTCAGCATTCAGCCCAGCAAGTCACTTCTCCTGGAGTTACGCCTCTGTGTCTTCCCTACCTGCAGCCACCTTTGTGCTGCTCCTGCCCCAGAGCTGGGACAAGACCCCACAATGAGCTTCAAAACTCCATTTTCTAATGGAACTCCCAGCGCCTGCTGGTGTTTCCCCCCAGTATGCAGGAGCATCCCAAAGCAGCTCTGACTGGTTGAAAGGCAGGTCAGGACCCTACCCTCCCGCAGTCTCACCAGCCCTTCCCTAAGGGCACGCTGCCGACAGATCCGGAGCCAGGGAGATGCTTTCCGCTGGCTTAGAGAGGTTTGCAGACAAGCAAACCAAACCTGCCAGCTCGCTGTGTGAGCGCCTGTCCTCCGTGAACTCCCGTGCGTCTCTTGCAGCCGGGCTTGTGGGAACGGATCGGAGGCTGCTGTGACTCAGCTGCTTCTCCCTTGAGAAAATCTGCCCTGGCACGGTGCTCGGCTGTGCTCGGCTCTGCGGCTGGGGCTGCTGGCACCTGGCAGCCTTCATCAACAAATGGCCTTGGGCAGAATATCCCAATTTCCACTGCCAAGCATTTATGGGAGGAGAAATGCAGCATGTGATCTTGCAGGAAGTGGAGGCAGCAACTCTGTGCTATAGCGAGCTGGGGGGAAAAGTCCCATCCTTCCCTGAAGCTGAGCCTTGGGCTGGAGGGGCTGCAGCACTGGCTGGCTCTTCTGGTCTGCCCTTGCCTTTTTCCATCTCCTTATAACTTTCTCAGACAAATTCTTCTGCAATTGTAATTTTCCCTGCTGGCTCTCAGCCTAAAGAAACAGTGGTTTGGAAAGTTTGCTCAATGACTTGAAGGGAAGAGGCTCCCAAGCCTTTCATGCTCTGTGCCCACTGGAATACTTTTTTTTCCCGGGGCTAATCTGTGGAGCATCACGCTTGGCTTGATGAGTCCATGACGCTCTCAAGAAACAAAGCCAAGCCTGGTGAGTGTGTACTCAGCTGCTGGGAAGCCCCAAGTGCTGCTGTCGGAGTCCAGGCAACACCATGTGGCCTTTTCTGTTCCTCTGCTTCACACAGCTCTGCTGGCCTGGAATCTGGGCGGGCTGCTCCTGTGGTGGGCAAAGGAGGCTGGTGAGGTGGTGGGTGCTGGGGCAGTGAGACTCCCCTGTGGCGTGGGGCTGGTGTGCTTCCCATTGGGCTTTTTTTCCATGGAGGCAGATAAAGCAGCAGTGCAGGTCTCACAGCGTACCTGAGGGATGGAGGGGCCTGGAGAAAGGCTGTTTGTTTGTTACTTTCTCATGTCAAAGTACCCATTTTTCCGCTGGTGGTTTTGACTTTATAACAAGCCTCTCGCTGCGGTGTGGGCTGGCATGGCCTTAGCCTGAGTTTCACAACTCCTTTGTGGGTTTCATAAAGCCCCAGCGGCTGGAGCACCGTGATTTTGTAACTCCCAGCTGGCTTTTAAAGCAGTCTGGAGAGGAGCTTGAAATGATTGGATGCCTGCTGCCTCTTGGACTACAGAGGCTGGCAAGCCAAATTCCCGATCTGGAGCTTTATCTCAGTTTTCTTACCTGGGGCAAGGGAAAGACAGGCTGCAGGTACTGCTGAGCAGAAGCCAGGCCTGCCTTAGGAAGCAGTTTCCTACCAAAGGCTGGGGATCCTGGTCAACACCATGGGTTTGATAAGCACTAATGCCCTGTTAGTGCGGCAATCCCAAAACAGAACCCTTTGTGACTTGCTGCTCCCATGGTGTGCACCCTGCCAGTGTATTTCTAATTTAATCCTGGCTGCTATTTGATCCTGCTAAGTTGTTTGTATTTACACCTCTATGATCCATAACGAAATCCTCTGTCTGACCAAACCTGGTTTCCAGTAGTGGGAGAGGGGACATAGAGCAGTGGGGAGTGTGGGGGTCTTCTGACAATCACCCTGGACACCCCTGTGTGTGGGACATCCACTAAGGTCTTGGCTGTGCAGGATAAGCTGAGAGGGGGCAAGACGTCTGGGTGCTGGCATGTTTTGGGACTGCAGGCAGGGTGAGGGTCCCTTGGGGCCCAGAGTGACTGTTGGTGCCGAGCTGCAACCAAGCCAGACAATGGTTCATCCCCAGCAGACCTTGAGGCACTTGAGGCAGAGCAGTGTCATGCATTAAACACCCTAAATCATGACTCTGTGTGCTCTGAGGGGGTCTGCATGTCCCTCCAGGAAGGCTGAAGGCTGGCGGTGGCTGGGGAAGTGTCTCTGGCAGGGAGCACCCGGCAGCGCTGCCACCCTGGGCGCTGAGCTGCAACCTGAGTGCGTGCAGGTCGCCGTCTCCCAGGCTCAGGGCGAGCGCAGCATGTGTGCTGGGAGAGCTGATCCGCGCTAATCCCATCAATATTTCACGGTGTCGTGGCCCTGTTATAATTCCTCACATCATTTGGGATGCCGGCTGGGATGGGGGTGTGATGCCAAGTGAAACATGAGAGCTGCCATGGCTTTGCCCTGGCTCCCTGGGCATCTGAGGGGTGAAAGGAGCTGTCTGTGAGCTTCTCTACTGGCTGCCACGGGTAGAGCTGTGTGGCAGAAACAGGTGAACTCAAAAATGCTGGCTGTTGGCATCTGCCTGGTTTTGCCATGTGCCGGAGTGGTGGGGCTGTGCTGTGCTGGGCAGCTGGCCCATGTACGGGTGGGGCTGTGACATGGCAGAGCCTGCTCTACTCGGTCCTCTCTCTGTGGGACACAATGTTTAAGTGACAACAAGAAGAAATTAAACAGTAACCAGTCTCTGGGCTGGTGATGAGGGCATGAAAGCATTTCCTTTTCCTGAAGGCTGTTTGGAGTAACAGGGAGAGAGCGCTACAGATAAAATCTGGCACGGTTTTCGGGAGGGGGGTTTCCCAAGGCACCATGTCATCACTCAAAGGGTCCCCCGCTTTGGGCTGGCCCCTGGGCTGGGATAGGAGTTGTAGGGCTGTAAAACCAATGAGGAGCAGATGATGAAGCTGGGGTTGTTTAACCTGGAGAAAAGGATGTTCTGGAGAGACCGTGTCACTCTCTACAGCTGCCTGAAAGGAGGTTCTAGCAAGGTGAGGGTCAGTATCTTCTCCCTATTAACAAGTGATAGGACAAGAGGAAATGGCCTCAGGCTGCACCAGCGGAGGTTCAAGTTGGTCATCATGAAGAATTTATTTTCTGTAAGTGTTGTTTAGTATTGGAATGGACTGCACAGGGAAGTGGTGGGGTCACCATCCCTGAAGATGTTCAAGAATTGACTGGACATGGCACTTAGTGCTGTGGTTTTGTTGACCAGGTGTTTTTGGTCAAAAGTTGGACTCAATGATCTTGGAGATTGCTTCCAACCTTAATGATTCTACAATTCTAGAGCTGCCCCAATAGGAATTCCCCTTCCAGCACCTTCCTGGCTCTGGGCTAGGGTTGAAGCAGGAGCCAGACCTCCCTACTTGGCAGAACCAATCCATGGATATGAGGGATGCAAGTACAGGAGAGGGCTGGGTCTGTTTGGGCTCCTGCTGCCTGGAACCTGCTCTGACTCTTGGGAAAGCCATGCAAGGAAGAGGAAGGCCCTGGCCTTCAACCTCTTGGAGCCCCAAATTCCTTCAGTTAATCTCATGGGGGCAGCAGAGCAGGCGAAGCTCTGAAAATAGATCTGTTTCCAGCTGCCAATGACTCGTGTTAATTAATTAAAGCCTCGCAAGCTCGGGCCTGTAAAAGCCTAGTGCTGGTCGCGCCAGGCTCGGCTTGCTCTGCACTCATGCACTAATTATCCTACTGCAAGGCCAGCAGCTAACGAAGCTCCAATTTGTGCTGGGTTCGGCTTCCAGCCACGTGGGAGGCAGGGAGTGCTGTTGCAGAATGGGAGGGGTACAGTGCCCTGGATAAGGGGGAGCTTTGGGCAGTGCTGTCCCAGCCCTGGCACCCCCTTCCCCAGTGCCCATGGACCATTTCTCCCCAAAAGTGGCCCCACAGCCTCCAGCTGTGCCTCTGCTAAGGTAGAGAATGGGGTCTGGAGAGGATGTGAAGGAGCAGCTGCCTTGCAGCACCTGAACACCCCACACCTAGGTAAGACAGGCTGGCCAAGAACATCCCTGCCTGGCTCCCAGTGCGTGGGCCTCCCACTTCCGCAGGGTGGGCAGAGGGGCGAGGCAAAGTGAGGTGTGGAGGAGACGCTGGGGTTTTGCCCAAGGACAGGAGGAAATGGTAATTAGCCTCTGGAGCACAGAGGAGGCGAGGGCGAGAAGGCAGGGAGTGCTCGAGGAGGTGCGTATGTCTGCTCTGAGAGTGAGGACAAGGAATGGTTTCTTGGGATATCGTGCTGGGAGAGGGGGTGTTGGCTGCTTGGGGAGTGTGTGCAAGGGTGACAGAACCACCTGTCATCAAGAGCACTTGGATGAGACCCTCCTCAGCTGAGACCAATTGGTGGGTGAGGACTGGGGGAGTCAAACCTCTGTTAGCCTCGGTCCCACCTAGAGTGTTTGTAGGAGGTAGGATCCTGGCAGTCAGAGGCCCTGAGAACAGCATGTTAGTCAGGCTCCCCACAGGAACACTCTGGCCCTGCATCTTTACTGACCCTTAAGGTCCAGAAGGTGGTGAAATCTCAGATAGGGCTGACCTTCATCCCCAGACAATGCTCAGCAACTGTAGCACAATCTGCTCAGCACTATGCCCTGCTGTGGGTCTGGCTCCAGGTCTGCAGGGTGTGGGGTTGGGGTGGCCTTTGTCCTCTTCCTGGAGACCTCACCCCTGGGACGGGTTGGTGTGGAGTGGATGAACTGGCATCCAGAGGTGATGGTGCTGGGACTGGGCACCACATGGCTTTGTAACCACAGGCTGGCATCACCCGGCCACCCTGCCAGCTCTGAGAGAGCTGCAATTCAGTGTACACAGGTACAGCATTTCCCCACCTCCTGCTCCAGCTGATTTCCAGCTGCCCTAGATCCAACCTGCTGATTACACACAATGTTGGCTCAGTTTTGCTTTCAGGAGGCCTGCTGCTGCTGTAAGGGTTGGGGAGGAAGGGTTGGCCAGGTGCTGGAAGCTTACGAAAGGAAAGCAAACACAGGCCTGGACCTGGCAGCTACTCCACATGGGGGAGGAGCTGCAGAAGCCACCCAGGATAAAAAGGCTCCACACAGGGCCCCAGAGAAACCAAGCCTGTGTTTCCAAACAGCTTTCCACCATGCGTGAATGGCGAGATGTGCTGGGAGCAGAGAGAAGATGGGGCATGGTACCTGACTCAGGCATGCAGTGCAGGTTGCTGGGGTGACTTTGAGGAGCAAGACACCTTTGTGAGCACCATGGCACTGGCGGAGGGCTGTGTTGTGCTGACACTGGTGGCTCTGACTGGGGGCGTTGGTGTGATGGTATAGGTAGCATGTGCTTGCTGTGCTGGCAGAGTAGGATGACACTTATCCGTGTTCAGTCACGCTGTTCCACAGTCCTAAGCCCACAAGACCAGCCCTTTGCCTCTCTGACTTTGCAAAGGGAATTCACACGGGCTTTTGGGGGCTGCATCACCCAAACCACCTCTGCTGAGTGAGCCCCCGGCCCACCCTACGTTTTGGGGGCCGACCGGGGGCTGCACGGTAGCATCCCGTCCCTGCCTGCCGCGACTCTGCCGAGGGTCATGCTGCCACCTGCTTCCATGCAACGCAGGCAGGGGCGGCTCTGCTCCGCTCCCCTCCTCCTCCTCCTCTTCCTCCTCCTCCTCCTCCTCCTCCTCGCGGCCGCACGCCGGGCTGGCGGCCCCCGCGCTGCCGGCAGGNCCGGCAGGATCCGGGAAGCTGGGTCGTGCGGCTGGGTGCGGGTTCTGCGTGCACACGGCTGGGGCTGGGTGCTCAGCCCACGGGCAGGATCTGGAGTGCTGGGTGCGGGTGTTGAATCGCTTGGTGGGTCCTGGAGTGCTGGCTCAGGGTCGAGTCTGGGTCTGCAGGTAGGGTTTGGGGTGCTGGATCCCAGCTGCTGAGTCCGCAGGCAGGATTAGGGGTGCTGGGTCCGGGTGCTGAATCCACAGGCAGGGTTGGGTTGTTGGATCTGGAGTGCCGGGTCTTGGTCCGGGTCCACAAGCGGGATTTGAAATGCTGGTTCTGTCTGCTCGGGTGCTGGATTCGGGTGCTGAGTCCACAGGAAGGATCTGGGGTGCTGGGTGTGGGTGCTGCTCACAGGAAGGGTCCAGAGAAAGAGGAGCAGGGCTCTGACCTGCTGTGGTTGAAATCCAGGGAATAATGCGTTTGAGGAAACAAGAGGGCAGAACCTTGGAAGCAGCAGGTAAAGGGGTTCAGGGTAGGTCCGATGCAGGTGAGGATTTGGGGATGATGAGCAGAAGGGGAGGTGGGATATGCTGGATCTGGTGGCAGTACAGGAGCTTTCTCTGGGGACAGGTTTGGGGTGTGGGGTGAGGGGGTCTCTGGGCCCTGGGTAGGAGTGACGGGGGAACATGCTGGGGGTGTGAGGGAGCACGATGCTAGGAGTTGCAGACAGACAGGGCACCAGCTCTGGCCAGGGAGGGCTGGACGCTGCCCTTTCCTTCCCCAGCAGCCTGGAGGGATCAGGGGTCTGTAGGGATGAGAACTGCTGGGGGTGTTTGGGAAGGCTGAGCATTACCTGGGGTTAGCTGGTGTTTCAGATGGCTGGGATGAGGTACTAAACCGATGCAAGTGGTGCAGTGCAATCCCTGCCCCCTCTCCTTCCCTTTGGAAACCAGAAGGTGGTCATGGAATGTGGCTTGTCTGAGGCTTGGCTCGTAGAGATTCATCTCCTTGGGATGCATTGCTGTGGGGGCTGCAGATGGCCCCCAGGCAAAGCAGACCAGCCTGTGCTGGGGGCTTCTCTGCATCTTCGTGCCAGTCCAAAGGTAGAAAGTACCTGCAGCAGTGGAATTTGGGGCTCTCTTTGCTCTCTCCATCAGTGCCCAGGTGGGCCAGTGACTTGTGCCTGGCCTTTAAACCAAGAGCGTGAAGTGGGAGGGGGAAGCATGAAAAGGCTCTTCGGGTGCCAAAATAAACCAGTCTCCTAAGAAAAAGAGGCTTCCCAAAATGGATGAGTGCAGTTCTGCTCAGATGCAGGGAAATTATTAATAACAACAGCGGCATTTTTGGTGCTAGTTGGCCTCCACTGCGGGCTCTGGCTGCTTTGCTTCCCTCTGCGGCAGCCGCTGGCTGGGGCCCTCCCACCTGAACCCCGAACCTCGGCAGGGTGACCATGGCAGCCGCAGATGCTGCGTGTGTGCCCTGCAGGACAGGTCTGTGCTTCATCTCGGTTTGGCCAGGCTTGCTCTGCCCAGAGGGATGAGGGGCAGGGTGCTGCCCCCCAGCAGGAGAGATCCCTATCAGGACTTTGTTTTTGTGTTGCAACCTGAGGGGAAAAAAAAAAACCGAACCAAATCTGAGCCACCCTTTCAGCTCCTGCAGTTGAGGCTTTGTTCTCCCCCCTTGCCTTTTCCAACATCTATTTGAACATTTCACCACTTTACCCACCAGGAATGCAGCGGGTTTGCTGAAGGTGGGAGGTTTATTCAGCAAATCTGGCAGGTCATGTGCCGGGAAACAGCATCCAGGTGTGCTTAGCAAGACTGGTGAGGGGGCCTCTGCCGGCCCCCCGTGCAGGAGGGCAGCGGTGCCAGCCTCGCCTGGCCGCGTATGGGGAATTTCCCTGCACTTGCCCGCCGGCGCTGCTTGGCATCTTGATGAGACTTGTTGGGAAGCAGCTCATGTGATGGGTGGTTTTGTGAGAGGGGGCCTGTCCTGGGGACCTGCTGTCTCTCAGAGGGGAGAGGTGATGCCCCCAGACTTTTTCATGTACCCCTACCCTGACAATGGTGCTGGGTGGGTGCCTGTTCCTGTTCAAAGGTGAGAGCTCCCTGCCTGGCTGGTGGTTCAGGAAGAAACGCTGCCATCTCCATTTCTCCCTGACAGGCTGTGCCACCAGCTCCTCGTGATTTACAAGCATGAGGGCTCTGCCACAGCAAGGTCATCACCAAACCCACCCCCTCCTTCCTTCTGGGGCCTGAGCTCTGCTGTTCAGAGACTAAGGAGGCCCAGGGTTTCAGGCACCAGGTAACCGACCAGTGTGGGGGCCGGGATGCAGCTTCGTGATTCAGGGTGTGCTCTGGGTTCTGCTTTTCTTGTTGCTTAAAAGATCCCTCCGGGTACAATCCTACCTCCGTTACCTGATGGAGGGCGACTGTTTGCCTGTTGCAAAGCCCAGCCCATGTAAATAATGCGGGGATCTGATTTTGGGGCAGCAAAGCTGCGGTATGCAAACAACTGTGGGAAAGGCCAGATGTTACTGCTTTGTGCTGTGCAGTTTTGAATGCAAAGTGGAATATCAAAATTGGGTTTGACCCCGAATTGAAGCTTTGTTGGAGGGAAAGCAAAGGAAACAAGAAGATGTTGTTGAAACTGGGAGCCCTAAAACTGCTCCTGTCATCTGGTTTTGCTGGACTTTGGAAAAGAAAACAGTTTATCTTTGGAATAAATAAAAGGGAGAAGAACAGGCTTGCAGCAAAAAGCCCCATGTTCACTGCAGACAAGCTGGGTTGTGCTACCCAAGGCCCCTGCTTCCAAGGGGACCCCAGGTTGTGTGTGATTTCTGAGCCTCTGTTTCCCCTTGGGAAAGCCCCGCACCGTCCCGATGGCAGGAGCCCCAGGCATTGCCAAGAAACATCTTTGAAACTCAAACCTGGCTTTGGAAAATAACTGGAAGACAAACCGGCTCTAAACAAACACCCAAGTTAATTCCGTGTCTTGCATTGTATGAGCCCAGTGAAATGAAACACAGTGCAGCCACAGAGACGGGCAAATGGATTCAGATGCTTTAAAAAGCCCTGAAATCTGCTAGCTTTGAGATGTCCTTTTACATTTAGGGTTGGGATTTTTTTCTTGTTTTCTTTCTAATTGTTCCTGGGAATTTAATTCTACAATTATTTTGCTGCTTCTGCTGAGGAGACAATGTGCTTCAGCCACAAAGCCTTTGAAGGCTGAATTGCAGATCGCATCCAGTGCTGAGCCACTTGGATGCAGACGCCCCCTTGCTGGGAGAATTTGCTGTGATGTGGAGGGCTGTCTGTCTTGTTCGTTTGTCCAGGCTGCCGAGGGGCTGCCGGCCAGCGGTGAAGCTTGTCATGCTGCAAATGAAAAAAGGATGGAGCATGTTGGGGTTTGGAGGTGATGTTGCTAGCACCAAACTTGCCTCTCCAAACTTGCCTCTTCCTAATGATGGAGGAGGTGGAAGCCCCAGGGGTCTGCATCCCATATCTCAGGACTCAATGGCTGCACTCTGCCTCCCCCATGTCCTGGATTGGAGGCGTGAGAGTGAAGTCAGAGCGAGGCCACAAAGTCTCGGCACCATCCGGTTTCACTTCCCAGTTGTTGCACGACTCCCTGCTGTACTCTCAGGTGCTCCCAGGCTGTGGGGTCAACCCAGGGCTGCTGCTGTGATGTTTCCAAAGGGGAGAGATGTGCAGTGTGAGAGGGAAGAGCCATAGGGACTGTGTCCTCACTGCTGTCCTGCAAGAGCTAGTGGTCTCCAGCATGTGAGGAATTGTTCCTGTGAGGGGAGTTTTGCTGCTCTTTTGTCCAGGGGTTCTGGGTTGGGGCTGGCTGTAGCATCCCTTGGTGCTCCTGGTCCAACCACTGAGCTGCAAAGGTTTGCCCTTCAGCCTCCCCTCCTTGCACCCTTCCAGGCCATCTCCTGGCAAGGCCTCTGGATCCAGGCAAGGAACTGTTTCAACTGACACTGTTGGTGGGTTTTCCATTAGGGTGGGCAGTGGAGGAGTGAGCTGTTCTGCTGTCCTGGGCACTGTGCTCTTGCTGTCTGCTTGTGTCATGTCATGGGCAGCTGGAGCAGAGCTGTCCCTGTGCCTGGCAGCCATGACACAGGGCAGAGCAGCTTTCCTTATTTTCTCAGTTGGACTTTTTTGGGTGGGTTTGGATGGGAATGGCTGGAGAGCTCTCATGTGGACTTGGCATTGAGCTTTGTTGCTGCCTGGCAGCCCCTTTGAATCTCCTGCTTCACATCAGACCCGACCTGATGGAGGAGAGGAACGAGTTCTTGTGAGATTAGTGAAAACAGGGAGCTTGCGAGAAGCTAACACACCCTGATCCCTGCAGCCCTGCAGGGAGGACACCAAGTATCCCTGCCCCTTGTCGGGTGGGCAACATTCCCCACAGGAATGCAGCGGGGGATGATGATAAAGGCTTGGTGCTGGGGGCGGGGGGGGCAAATCTGTCGGAAACTGGGCTGTTGTTAGTTTTATTGCTGGCTGCTCAGCTTGTCTTTCCAGGGATGTTTGGCTCCCTCCAGCACTGGAGCCCTTTAAACTGGCCCACATCCTCGGCTGTCCCTACTCTCTCTCCCATCCATCACTTTGCTACTTCACATGTCTCCTCCCTGCCGTGACATTTCTGGGATCAGAGCTGGGTGCTCTCCTCTGCTGCTGGCTGGTGGGGACTGTGCTGTGGGAATTCAGAGCCTGTTCCCATGGCCTGCAGGAGCCTCCCACCCACCTCCCTGGCTCCATGATGGCTGTGCTCTGCGTGGGGGCTCTGCGTCGGAAGCAGGGCAGGATACTCTGTGAGAGGAGCTGATGTTGCAGCTCTTCCTCCCCTTCTCTGTGCCCAAATCCCAAATTTGGGTAAAGGAGAAGTACATCTGCTTCCTGAATGGCGGAAGCTCTAGTGTGTGTCTGCTGAAGCACCTCAGGGTCACGCATGGTTTTGTTTAAAGAGAGCAACTAAAATAAACCCAGGGAGGGGCTCCCAGGAGGTCACTGTGCTCCTTCTCTCCCTGACCCAGCACGAGTCCCCTCTTCCTGGAGGGCATTTGGCAAGTTTGCATTTTTTTCTTGTGTTGTTGACAAAAATCCTGTCTGGTTGAGAAATATCTGTGCAGCAGCGCCAGCCCAGTCCCACGGGTCAAATCCTGCCCCTGCAAATCTGTGCCGGGAACAGTGGCTTGTTTTGGGCTGGCCTTTGGGGGTGCTGCCACGGGGGACCCATGTCCTTGCAGGGCAATCTGGGCATAAGGCCAGGAGCAAACTCCTCTAACAAATGGATGGACAGTATGGGCTTGGGGTAGATCTGATGTTTTATCATTTGCTGGTTGGGCTCTGCAGCAGAAGCAAAGTGCTGGAAGTTCGTCAAGGGCTGAATTAAAGTTGCCTGGCAACCTCCATCCCGGCTCCTCTTCCCACATCTCGCAGTATTTCCCACCCAAGGTCTGCCGCCTCCAGGGAAGGGGGGCCCAAAATGCATTGCGCTCACATCCAGGCTGGGGCTAGGCTTGTCTCCCTTCCTGTAACTTACTGCCTGTTCCCACGCCTGGCAGCCGGGAGCTCTCCCCACCTCATCCCCTGGGGCAGGTGCCTTTCCCCCAGCCCGCGCCAGGAATGGGTCGGGCTGTTTCAGCTGAACCTGAGAGCAACTTGAGCGGGTCTCCTGGAGGGTAGGACGGTTCAGTGACAGTGGGAATGCGAGTGGCTGCAAGGGGATGTGCCAGGCTTGGCCCCAGTGAGTAGAGTGGAATCGGCTGCATGGGGTTTGGAGTGCCCAGGCTGGGCTGCCATAAAAAAGCAAAGTGCAATTGGTGCCTTCTGGTGCAGTCCCTGATGGGGATTTTGTTAAGGCTGTTTTGCAGCTCCATATCCCAGAGAAGACCCACTGGAAATCCCTGTTTCCCACTGAGAAACTGGCAGTGCTTGCTTGTAGTAGTCTGTGATGCCAAGGGGAACAGCCCATGAGCGAGGAGGAATGTCCAGCAGCCACTCTGGGAGCCTGCTTGGGCTTTACTAGATCTTGGTGGAACAACTACAAGCTGTCTAGGGAGGAGTGGGATGGAGAAATGTCTTATCCCATCCAGAATTGATGCTGAGGGTAAGCTGTAGAACTGCTGCTCCCATGTTCCACTTCCATTCTTTCTCTTGAGTTCCTTTGAAATTAAAAAGCTGGCATAATTTTTAGCTGTGCTGATGAGGAAACATCTATGGGGGGCCTGTAAGACCCTGTCTGTGGTCTCTTCATGTTTGGCAGCCCCACAGACAGCACAACTTCCTTGCACTGCAGCTTGCAAACACCTTGTGCTCCCAGGTTTTGCTGCCTTGTGACTTTGAGGACTGTGGGGCAGTGGGAAGGGGCCCCTATGCCCACAGAATGTCCTGCTGCAGTGGCTGTTGAGGTGTGTGGCAGCTTTGGCCAGTTTCTTTGGCCAGATCCAGGTTGGTGAGTATGTGAAATTCACTCATCAAAAGCTTTTTGCTCCTCCAGAGACGCTGGTCATGGGGATTTTAAGGAGGTGCCGACTGGGCCAGCCCGTTCGGGTGTGCTGTGCCGCCTGGCTGCTGGTGGGAGGCTGAGGCCGGCACAGTCATGCTCACACAGCTCCCGTCGTGACCCAGTAAACCCAGTCAGACCTGACCGGGGCTCGCTCGCTCCCCTGCGTGCTCACCCACGCCTGCACGCCTCTGCCTCCCCACTGCTTCCCTGCATTCCCCAGGGACCAGCAAACACATCCCACTAGTGAGAGACGGTACCTGGGTCTGGCTCCATGCTGGGAGCTGTGGCTGAAGCCCGTAGGAACACTGATAGCCGGTGGTAGGAGGGTGGGTTTTTGCCTCTGTGGATGTTACACTTTGTGAGTAGAGCAGCTGGTTCCTGGCTTCGCCCCTCTTGGGGTGTCCCTCAGTCCTGTGGCTGGGTCCTGCATCCACCGTCCTGCTTCTTCAGTGTCGCCAGCAAGCGACAGGAGCCTCAGTGGGAGCTGAGGCTGGACTATCAGGTCCTATGTCGGCCCCCCTGTGCTGGGAAGTAGGTGAGGTGCCAAGGGACTTAGGAGCTCATTCCTGTGGATGGGGTGGGCTTTTCTGGGCAGTTTTTCTCTTAAACTCCTAGTTTCATTAGAGCTGCTGCTTCTTTTCAGCCTCTTCATCTCTCCTTTTTGTTTCCCTCCCCCAGAGAAAAATCTATGGCATTTCCATTCCCAGCTTTTTTCTATTTCTCGTTGAAGTGCTGGACTTGTGTAATCCATCTGTCCCCAGCCCTAGTGGTGGGTCCCACAGATCAAGACCTCTTCTGCTTCCTGCCTGAGTCCTCGGCTTCACCCTGAGCTTAGAACTTGCACCCTGACAAGGGGGAAGTGATGGGTTTGGGGGTGTTTGGTGTGGCTGCAGACCAGGGTATTGACCTGAGGGGAGCCAAGGATTGTTTCAGTTCCTTCTAGCTTTTTCTCCCCCACCCTAGGTGTGAAAAATAAAAACTAGAAAATAAAAAAAAAAAAAGGGACTCTTGGAACAGCCCTTCTCTTTGAGTGAAATATTAACTGGCTCTTACAACGTAACTGATTAAATGTTCTTTAGGACAAAGTTACATCTGATCTCGGTCAAAGGAGCCTTTGGAAATGGGTGTAGCTGCTTCCCTGGAAAAAGCAGAAGAGCCCAGCCTGACAGCATGGGAGGCTGCTCCCCCCTGCCCAGCCAGGAACCCTGCACAACCTCCCAGTTTAATTTATTTTTGTTTTCCTCCTGTATGGGCTCGGTGTGTATGATGGTTAAATGTTAGCTGGGGCTGGCTCGCAGCACCACGCTGGCCCTGTGATAAACACCATCCCTGCCGCCCTGGCCAGCTGCACTCCCGGCTCTGGTCCCCGGCACGTCAGGAGCCGAGCAGCAGGCAAAGTTCAGGGCTTGTTTGTGCAGGGGAGATAAGGTGAGGACGCCCAGCAGCATGCAGGGCTGTTACTCATTTATGAGAGATCATTGTTTGCCTTGTCGTAAGGAGGTTTCTCCTCCACTCTGCTTTCCCATCCCAGGTGCAGCAGCTCTTGTGGCTTGTGTATGATTCTGGCCTCGTGTCCCCATGTGGGCACTTGGGGAAGGGTCCCTGTAACTTCCAGAGTGGCCCCGCTCCAACTGGTGGGATGGAGATCTGTCAGCATAGGGCTGGCCGGGGTGCTTTGGTGCTCCAGGTGTGACCCCACCACTTGCTTTGCCCAAAGCTTGGTGGGTTTGGCTTGTGCTAGACATGGTGCCACCAAAGGAAATTGTTTCTTCTTGATGTCCATCTGCACTCACCTGCCTTGCGTTGCTGTGCTGTCTTTCTGGGCAGACCCTCTGTCTGTACAGGGCTTGTCCTGGAAACAGAAGTAACATGGAGTGAGCATGCTCTGGGGTCTGCTCCCCAAGGAGCTCAGCCCTGCTTGCAGCACGCTGCCGGCACGCAGGGTTGGATGCTTGTGGGTGCTCTGTGCTGGTCTGGAGCCTGGGGGACAGTGGGGCAGCAGGGAGAAATATTTCCCATCTGCCTCATTCCTGGAATGCTCTGGGGCAGCAGCCAGTGCAGGTGTGAGGTTTGTCTGAAACCCCTTGAAGGAACCAGCACTTTGATGCAAGCTCCAGAACTGTGGCTGAATCCACATCCAGCCCCTCACTTCTCCTTTTCAGCCCCAAAGCCCCTTTCACCTTGGTTTTACCTCCCTTCTTCTTGGGACTCGGCAAAGTATTTGCTTCAGGGAAATCGTTTGCAGTGAGCGTGTTTGAGCAGCTTCTCTACAGGGTCAGGTATTTGGTTTTTAATATATATATATATATATATGTGGGTGTATATATATATTTATAAACTTCTAAGGAAATAGTTAGGTGCTGGTTGCTTACCAGGAGCTCTCCAGCTCAGAGATACCCAGTCATCTTTTTCCTCCTTAATGCCTGCAAGATGAGCTAGTGGCTTTGCTCAGTGCAGCTGGGAGAGGTGGGGGTTATTTGTGAGGGATCGAATGCATGAAAGTGAGAGCTGAAGTAGATGTGGAGCTTCGAGGCAGCTTGGGATGAAAGAGAAACTGAAATCTTGTGGAAAAACACTGGGGGAAAAAATTGTTTCCGCTTGAAAAGACTTGCCAAAGATTCCAAGCAGTTCCTGTATGGATTTTCCTTCACCTTACATCCCTGCATGCTTGAAGCATCCTTTCCAATGCCTCTGTCCTCTGGAGTCTCATCACTTCATGGTGGGGCAAAGCTGGGGCCAAGGACCATGTCCTTGCACAGCAGGACATGGTCTGCTGGGCTTTTGGGAAGGAGAGGAGACCTTGGGCTCCCCAGGACCCTCACTGTTGCCATTCCTGCTGCAGCCACTCCGGGGGTGCAGTGGGTCTTGGGTTACCCCAGTGTGCCAAGAGACCCACAGAGGGGCTTGGCCCTGAGCCCCTTTCTCTGCTTTTGAGGGAAAAATGTGTCTGCTTTTTGGGTGTGATATGCAATGGGGGATCAGCTGCCTCTGCTGGAACATATCCTTCAGTCAGGGGGATCTGCAGGAGCAAAAGGCTGGGAGTGAATGAGGGATGAACCCAGAGAAGACTTGGAGGAAAATGTACCTCCAAGCAGCTGACCCAAGTGCTCAGCAAGCAACTCCTTGCTGTGACAGGATGGCTGCTGACCCAGGGGGATGCTGCAGCAGGTCACTGTGCTCCAACTCCCCTCCATGCTTCATGATGGCTGCAGGCTCCGTGCCTTGTGCTATGCCTTAGTTTCCCCTTGAGCAAATGAGGGTTTGTTTTTCCCTGAAGCCGTGCCTGGTCTGAGGCCGTTCCAGGTCAATCATCCATGTGTGTATGCAGCTGGCTCCTTCCCAAGCCTGCTTGCTTGTGGGGTGCTGGGACAGCAGGAGTGTCTGACCCAGTGCTCTGTGTTTCAGGAGGGTTTGGTGGCCAGCCCTGTCCCAGAGAGCTGGAGAGCCTGTGCTGAGGATTGGCTGTGCCGGCCCGGCGGAAGCGGCTGAGGCGGCTGCCCTTGCCGAGAGAGCGGGAAGATGAGCGCAGGGCCGGCACATCTCCTGACAGCTCTCTTCATGGCAGCGGCAGCCATGGGTTACCCATCACGGCGCTCTGCCACCGACCTGGATGCCACCCCCAGGACAACAGTCACCTTTGATGGTAAGGGGGTGTGGGTCCTGGTGGTGGCAGTGAGGTTTGGGATTTTGCTGGTGTTGGCCTTGGTGCATTGTGACTGCATCTAGTCTTTGCCACCCCCCTGGAGCAGAGGGCTCAGCACGAGAGGGTGGCTACATGGGGCCTCTGATCCCCTGGGCTCCAGAAATCAGAGCTCACGTGGCTGTCTGGTACTGCGTGCCCCAAAGAAGTGAGCATGGCAAAATCATCTCCCCAAAAGCCAGAGGGGAACAAGGATGTACAGGGAGCCAGCCCTGACAAACCCCTGGCCCTGCCCAGCAGCCCTTGGAGGGTGTCCTGAGCTGGGCATCACACCTGGGCTGGGATCTCATGGCCCAAATAGTCAGCAGGAAACTTTCTTCCATTATTTTCTCTTATTGCCACTGAGCTCTTGACCTCCAGCCTCTGTGGTGTCAGTGAGCCCAGCAGTGTCATTGTCCCTTGGAGATCCACATGGCATCATTGACCTCATTTGTGAGGCTCAGCAATCAATGGTGGGAGAGTTTCATTAGTAGCTAGGGTGCCCTTTTCTCTCCAGGCAATGCCTCTTTTCTGGGAAAGACGAGGAATCATTCCTTTTCCAGCTGCCTACAGGATCCCAAGCCTCATAGAATTTTCACTTCCTGCTGATCCCTCTGGCCAGGGCTGACTCCTACCTCACACTTCTCAGCACCCCAAATTGGATGGTTTCATTGGCTTGGTGGACAGGAGCACTCAGCCTCACAGCAGAATCACTCCCCTTGTTATGACAGTTTTGGTTCAGGTTTTTTTATCCTTCCCTGGACTGGCTGGGCTCAGTTCAGAGCCAGGGTCACTGCCGGCATGTTTCTGCTTTCTTCAGCAGTTTCCCAAACAATATGACAGGTCCATGCACAGACATTGCAGCTCCCACCCCTGAGCTGTGCTTTAATTAGTGGAGAGAAATTTCCTCTATGAGCCTGAGCCCAATTAGTGCCTTTTGCCTTTTACCAAACCTTCTCCCTTCCTTTCCTCCTGCTATAACTGCTGTCACCCAGCACTGCCTGCCTGATAACCTCAGTAAGTGCCGTCCCACCCACCTCCAGCTCCGTTCTCTTGTCTTTTCCCAGTGGCTCGCGCTGTGCCTGCCCCGGGGTCCCCCTCAGCCTCCTGTTCCCTTTGCAGAGCTGTCGGGAGTCCGGCGCTTCAACGCGCACACCCTCAACTACAGCACCCTGCTGCTGGAGGACGACCGGGGCATCCTCTACGTGGGTGCCAGGGGAGCCATCTTCGCCCTCAACTCCAGTGACGTGGCTGACGGCTCCCACCGCACGGTGAGCCCGACCTCCGCCACGCTGCCCAATCCCTGTCCAAATCGTGGCCACTCTATCCCTGCTCAACCTCCCCCGCACTGTCTCAGGTCTTGCCTGGAGGTGATGTCTCCAAGTCTGTCCCCCGGTCCCCTGTGGACACCTGGTTCTTCTCCCCAGCCAGGCAGCATGGGCACAGTGGTGGGAGACATCCCCAAGCTCAGAGCTGCCTGCTTCAGGGACACCCCAGCAGAATGAAGGGCAGGGAGGGAATCACACTCTTTGCTCCCCCAGGGAAGGATATCCCAAAATCCTCCAGGCTCTTGCAATGCTCTTGGATGTCTGCCCACCAATTGGGGTGTGGGACTGCTCTTGCCCCAGGCTGGTGGGATGTGTGCAGGGTGCCATCTTGTGTTCTGAGCAACCATCCCTCCCTAAATAAATAAATAAGGATTTTATCATCTCTGATGGCTCTGATGAAAGCTGGAGGTTGCAGCGACAGGGGGATCATGCAGTGATGGGGGTCATGCAGTAGCAGTCTCTCTTCCCCTTGCAGATCCACTGGGAAGCCTCCCCAGAGAAGCGGATGGACTGCCTGCAGAAGGGCAAAAACAACAAGGTAGAGCCACTGGGTGGGTGCCAGGGAGAGGCTGCCCCCGCTTTTCCTGGCTTGTAACGCCTGCACTCCCCCTCCGCAGACCGAGTGCTTCAACCACGTGCGGTTCCTGCAGCGGCTGAACAGCACCCACCTCTATGCCTGCGGGACCTACGCCTTCCACCCGCTCTGCGCTGCCATTGTGAGTACGGCTCACCCACAGCTGCCACTTGTCCCCTGCCACTATGTCACCCTGGAGAGGTGCAGCCCCTGTCCTCTCCCACCATCTCAACCTGCAGCCCCACTCCGTTTCTACTGCTGTCCCTGCCCCTGCCTGGCTCACGGTGGGGGTGAGTGACTCCTAGGCTGGGGTGAGTAGGTCTGAGGATGTGGCCACCATGATTCAGATGCCATAAGTCTCCACCCCAGCACTGGTGTTGGACTCTGACCCCAAGTGAGAGGGCCGGGGATGGATCAGTGTCATGGGGGACACATGTGGGCTCAGCAGGATGGGATGCACCAGCCCTGGACCTGGTCTCCACTGCCTGCTGTTGCAGAATACCCTCCCAGAGGAGGGGCTGCAGAGTGCCTGATGGCAGGTGGTATGCATGCCCAGGGAAAGGTGACAGGGGCAGGACTGACTCAGCAGCCCCTCCCCAGGGATTTCCTGTGCTAGTCTGAGAGTCCCCAATGGCTGTGACTCATGGCAGAATGTCCAAGAGCAGCCTTATTTTATTGGCAGTGGGACTTTGACCCCCTTTCAGTAGCTCCTTGAGTCAATGGAGACTCAGTTGCCATTTGCCCAGCTCCTTTCCTGAGCTGGGAGGCAAAGGGGCCCTGTGACCATGTCTGCAGTGTGGCCAGGGAGCCCTGGAGAGGCTGTGCCTGTTCCCATGGCTGTGCTGCTGGTCCGGTTTGGCCCTCGCACACACTGGAAATTGGGTGGAGGAGCTGCCAAGCTGGAAGGGCCCCGTCATTATTTGACATGCTTTGAACTACAAACCCCAAAGAAAGTAACTCCTGCCATGACATGGACAGCACCTGGGGGGACTCCAGGCTGGCTGAGCAACATCTGCCAACCAGGCACTGTGTGGGAATATTGGCTGCACTGGCTGGCTCCTGCCCGGTGCCCATGCAAAACCCAGCTGGGGCTCCTCTTCCTCCCAGAGCCCTCTACCCACTCTTGGCTGGGGGCTGTGGCTGGCTGTGTGGTTTCTGACCAGCTGGAGGGTGCCGAGGGGTTTGTCTTACTCAGACAAGGGCATGGCTGTGGGCATCGCTTTGTCGCTGCTAGCAGCCTCTGCAGAGAGAGCCTGAGGCTGGCAGGTGAGGTGAGTCTGTCCCCTCCTGTCTAACCTGATTCCCTGTTCCCCTCAAGGATGCCAACAGGTTCATGTTGCCATCCCACTTTGAAGAAGGCAAGGAGAAGTGCCCATATGACCCTGCCCGTGGCTACACTGGTCTCATTGTGGGTAAGCAGCACCTTTCTGGGGCTGGTGGGGACATGCAGGGTGCCACTGACCATGGCGCCATCCCCAACCTCTCCAGGGGTGCCAGCTGGGTGGATTCCACGGGCAGAGGCCTTAGCAAATCAGGACTTGGTCCTCCCCCTACTCGTCTGCCTGGGGTGTGGGGATGCTGATGGCCTGTGGGGCTGTCCTCAGGCTGCAGGGCCATGCTGATGGGCACCTGCCCTGCACAGATGGAGGCTTGTACACAGCAACACGCTACGAGTTTCGGAGCCTCCCTGACATTCGGAGGAACCTGCACCAGCGGCCACTGAAAACAGAGGAGTCCCCACTGCACTGGCTGAATGGTGAGATGTCCCCATCCCTCCCATCTCGTGGGCTGTGGGACACTGTGCATTGCCCTGAAGAGTGTGGAGCAGGTGTGGGGGATGGCTCTGGAGTCCTGTGTGGTTTGCTATGAGAAGGAACTGAGGCAGGGAGGGATTCCCCATTCTGTGTTGGTCTCCAATCACCACCTCTCACTCCGTGTCCCCAGATGCTGAGTTTGTGACCTCTGTGCTGGTCCAGGAGAGCAAGGACAGCCCTGTGGGTGACGATGACAAAATCTACTACTTCTTTATGGAGCGGGCAGGAGAGGAGACCACATCCTTCTTTGACAAAAGTCAGGTGGCCCGAGTGGCCCGGGTGGCCCGTGTCTGCAAGGTAGGCATGTTCCCAGCCACAGGGAGCCAAGCACTGCTCCTGTTGGTGCAGGGGCAGCATGCCTCTGCCTGTGGGAAAACTGAGGCACAGGCAGAGGGGAATGAACAACCGTCCAGCCTGTGCAGAAATGCTCTCTGCACCCTCCCAGAGCGATGTGGGGGGGAAGAAGATTCTGCAGCGCAAGTGGACGTCCTTCATGAAGGCACGCCTGGTCTGCTACATCCCCTACTACGAGGTGCTGCGCAGTGTCTGCAGCCTGGATGGGGGCGGCTGGGCCAGCACTGTCTTCTATGCTGCCTTCACACTCTCAGCACAGTGGTGAGTGGGGCAATGGCCAAATGATTTGGACTAAAAGTCTGCAGCACCAGGGGAGCCAGAGATGCATGAGGGGATGCGCAGGTGCTGAGCACCTGGGGGTGCATTGGTTGGGAGCACCCATGTATCTGCCCAGGCTTACGTGAGGTTCTGCTCCTCAGGAGGACCATGGAGGCCTCGGCCGTGTGCCGCTACAACATCTCGGCGGTGCAGCGTGCCTTCGAGGGCCCCTACATGGAGTACCAGGACTGGGCTCGCAAATGGTCCCGCTACGACGGTGCAGTGCCTGAGCCCCGGCCCGGCTCAGTGAGTGCCTAGGAGTGCAGATCAGGGGGGGCATGGGGCAGGTGCCTTCCTCTCTGACCCCTGTTTCCCCTGGGCAGTGCATCACAGACCACTCTCGCAGGAAGGGCTACAACTCCTCGCAGGACCTGCCCAACAGTGTCCTGGACTTTGTCAAGCTGCACCCACTCATGTTTGAGGAAGTGAAGCCAGCTGGCAGGGAACCGCTTCTGGTGAAGAAGAACGTGGCGTACAGCCAGCTGGCTGTAGACAGGGTGCAGGCCCTGGATGGCCGCTCCTACGATGTGCTCTTCATGGGGACAGGTGAGTGTGAGATGAATTTGACAGGCTTCTGCTGGGCAAAGGGCACACCTCACATTCCCTCCTGAATCCCCTGCTCTGCTCTCCAGGGGATGGCTGGATCCACAAGGCTGTGGTGGTGAACTCTGGCATCCACATTGTGGAGGAGGTGCAGGTGTTCAGGGACCTGCAGCCTGTGGAAAGCCTGGTGATCTCCCACATCCAGGTGAGGGCTGGAACAAGTAGGGGGAGACCACACATGGGACATGCTTGTGCTGTGAAGCTGCCACTGCACTGTTTGGGGCACTGGGGGGGAAATGCCTCCTGGGTCACCCCAGCTTGGGATATGTGCTGGAGCCCAGGAGGGTAGCCTGCGGAAACGAACCAGCCTGGCCATCAGCACTGACTGGGAGCTGGGACCCCTTCTCGTGCATACCCATGAAGGGAGAGCTGTGCTGTGGGGCTGGGGGGGATCTCTGGGCACCATGGGGCACTCCACAGTCCAGCAGCACCATGCCAGATCCATACTGAGCCAACCCTTTCCCCCTCAGAGGAGCCTGTACGTGGGGGCAGCCAGTGGGATCGTGCAGGTGCCCCTGGCCTCCTGTGACAAGTACGCCTCCTGCTATGACTGCATCCTCGCCCGGGACCCCTACTGTGCCTGGGATGGCAGGGCATGCCACACCATTGCCACCACAGACAGGTAGGGATGGGTTGCCCGTCTGCAGATGGGTCCCCATGAACCTTCCACTTGCCCCATCCCATGCTGTTTCACGTCACCCCAGAGCCAACCCCAAAGGTCTGGCATCTGACAGTGGGTCTCCCAGTGGCCATGACTCCCATAAGGGTGGGCTCAGCTGAGGCTGTATGGCTGAGTCCCCCATGCCTTGCAGCACAGGGCTGGTGCAGGACATTCAAAGTGGCAACAAGGGATGCCGGAGCAGCTCTGGACGGGGTGAGTCTCTCCTGTCCTTCAGGACCATGGGGATGCTGGTGTCCAGCATCCCTTAGAATAGCTGGGAGAGGTGCAAGGCAGTGCGTGTCCCCACAGGCTCCCTGCTGTGGAAGAACCGGACTGTGCTGCAGGGGGACGATGTGCTGCTGCCCTGTGACCAGCGCTCCAACCTGGCCCGAGCCGTGTGGCTGCTGAATGGCAACGAAGTGCTGAGCACAGGGCAGGACCGGCTGCGCGTGGGGGTGGATGGGCTGCTGGTGACGGACACGCTGCCCCAGCACAGTGGCGAGTACCGCTGCTACGGCGAGGAGCAGGGTCTCCGGACACTGTTGGCTGCATACAGCCTCACTGTGCTGCCCGAGCTGCCCCGCAGCCCCACAGCTGCCCCATCACCCCATGCTGCCAGCCAGGCAACCAACGACATGAAGGTGGCTTACATTTCCGCCATCATCACCTTGGTGGTGCTCTGCTCCGTGCTCAGCATCATCCTCCTGTACGTGTCCTGCCTGGAGAAGCGCAAGGGCAAGTATGTGCTAGGGGAGCCGCGGCCAGCCAGCGTGGAGCTGCAGACCGTCTCGGCCAACTGCCTGCGCAAGGGCCACCGGGAGGAGGAGGAGGAAGAGCTCACCTACCCCGATGGCTGCCTGCGGATCATCCCTGGCGAGGCGCCCACAGCTGCCACCTCCCCAGTCAAGGAGCTGCCGGCTGCTGTGCCCCCACTGCCACCCCCGCTGCCAGCCGAGCTCACCAATGGCGTGGGGGCTCTGCCCAATGTCCTCCGCAAGATGAACGGCAACAGCTACATGTTGCTGCAGCAGCAGGAGGAGCCATTGGCCTCCCCGCTCTACAGTGCATCCTTCACTGAGGAGCTCAGCAAAATTCTGGAGAAGCGAAAACACACGCAACTGGTGGAAAAGCTGGATGAGAGCTCCGTGTAGGGGCTGGGGAGGGGGGTCCTGCCAGTGGGACCCTCCTCCCCTCCAGCCCCTTCTCCCACCCTTTGCCAGCAGTGTTACAAGACTCAGACAAAACTACCTCCTTGATGGCCCAGACTTGGCCATTCCTTTGGCTTTTCACTCACTTTTAAGACTTGCTCTACAGAAAAAAAAGGAAAAAGTATCTATTTCAACTTGGAGCTCTATTTATGTATAAAAACTCACTGACGGTGGCCACGAGCTGGAGACAGGAGCTGGCACCTGGCTGAAGGTGGACACCAAGGGGAGGGAGAGCTTTTGTCTGTTCATCCAGGCGTGAGAGAGACGCTGTTGTGGATGTGCGGACTTGGCTAGCCCTGCTGGGCGTCCCTTGGCACACAGGAGCTGGATAGCTGCTGAGAGGTGGGTGAAGAGCACGGAGGGGGGCTGAGGGCTGACATACTGTGCCTGTGCCTCACACAGGGCACAGGATCCCTTGCCGACGTAGGGCTGGCAGGTTTACCCCAGGTGCCAGCCCTCAGGCAGGAGAGGGGCCCTGGACACATCTCACACTGTGAGGGGTAGTCTCAGTGGCTTCCAGCCCCTGCCCGCTGTTCCACATCTGCCCCCTCAGGGTTTCCTCTCTGGGAGAGGATGGTTTGGCGAGGGACAAGAGGCAGGGCGAGGAGCTGATGTCCAGAATACCCTGGAGCAGCTGGTGAAGGGGCATGTAACCACTGCAAAGAG
>VXBC01005339.1:636268-646602 GCA_013399945.1 Ploceus nigricollis
GGGCCGGGGGCGCGACCCCCGGCGAGGCTGCGTGTGGCGAGGGATGTGGTGTCCCCCCTGACCTCGTCCCTTAGCGCAGAGCATCCCGGGGGCACACAGGGGAAACTGAGGCACGGTCAGGGGAGGAGGGGTGTCGCANACGGCCGGCGTGGGGACACGCACCCACATGCACACACACCCCATGCACCCACACGTCCACGGCATGCGTGTCCGTGCCCTTGCGCGCACTCACAGACACCCACGGCGCGCCGCACACGCGTGGACGTGGCCCCGCTCACACACGCGTGTTCCGGCACGCACCGCCCTACGCACGAGCCGGCGCCCACTCTCGCGGAGGCGCGGTCCCCGCGCGCTCCGGCGCAACAACCGCGACACGCGTGGACGCCAACGCGGCGCGTGCGAGCGCGGCGCTACGGACACGCGTGCGCGCGTGGCGCGGGCATCGAGACCCCGGGGACACGCGCGCGGCTGACACGGGGACGCGCGGAAACGCGCACGTGAACACCCACGTGCAAACACGCGCACACGAGCACCCGAGCGAGCGGAAGCGCCGACGGGCGAGCACACGCGCGCGGTCACGGGCGGGCGCGTGCACGCCCACGGGCACGCCCACACGCGCGCGGGAGGGCCACNGCTCGGCCCGGGAAGGAAGGGAGGAGAGCCCCGCTTCTTGCAGGGTGGGTGTGGAAATGGAGCCGTGCAGGGTGTGTCGGTGCCTTGCCGGGAGGGACATTCCTCCTTCCAGTGCCCTTCCCCACTCCGCGCTCCCGGTGCTGGCGGCAGCTGTGGCCTCTAAGTGGTGGGTCCCTGTCTCCTCCTCTGTGACCGGGGTGCTCTGCGAGGGTGGGGCGGTCCCTGACTTCTGGTGGCTGGTGTGGGCAAGGTCGGAGGTTTCTCTTTGGCACATTGCAAGGTGCAGTCCCATGACAGGTCGCACCACCCACAAACTGCCTCATGTGCTGGATGGGCTCAGGAGTCGCTGTTGAGCTCCTTTACAAAGGGGCTTCCTGTTCACCCCTTGTCCCCCCTGGGGGAGCACCAGAGCTGCTGCAGCAGGGATGTGGGGGGGACACACAGGCACCACATCCCATATAACCCTTTCATCCCCTGCCCTGCCAGAAGATGCCACCGTCCTTGCCTGCCACCATCAACATCCGGGAGCCCCGTTGGGACCAGAGTACCTTTCAGGGCCGGGCCAAGCACTTCTTCATGGTGACTGACCCCCGAAACCTGCTGCTCTCAGGGGCTACACTGGAGGAAGCCCGACGGGTGGTGGAGGACTACAGGTACCCACTGCGAGGGTGGATGTACCCTCAGCACTGCTCCCTGGCAGGAGCCATTCCCGGGAATAGGAGTGACACCCCTGGCCAAAGCCCCCAAAACAGCCTGGCTGGTCCCTAAGGCATCTCCCAGCTGCCGCAAACGGTGTGGGGGATCAGTTTGGCCATGTGTGCTGGCAGAGAGTCTTTCAACAGGTGTTACCCTTACCTGGCAGGGCAGGCACCGTGCACCCTGGGCTGACAGAGGACCAGCTTTGGCGGGCAAAGTACATCTATGACTCGGCTTTCCACCCTGACACGGGCGAGAAGATGATCCTTGTGGGACGCATGTCCGCTCAGGTCCCTATGAACATGACCATCACTGGTTGCATGTTGACCTTCTACAGGTATCTGTCCTCTCCTCACCTCAGGACCAAGAGGATGCCTGGAGGATCCTCCTGGCTCTGGGGTGAGGAGGGGACACGTGTCCCGTACCCCACTCGTACTTGTGCTGTAGGAGCATGGGTGACATCCCCCAGTGTCTCCAGCACCCTCCTCTCTCTGGCAGGACCACACCAGCCGTGCTGTTCTGGCAGTGGGTCAACCAGTCCTTCAATGCTATTGTCAACTACACCAACCGCAGCGGAGATGCACCCATCACCCCCAGGTAAGCATCTCTCTGACCAGGTCCTTGAGGCACCCCAAAACACCTGGGGTGTGCCTTGAATAGCAGGGAACTGTGAGATGGGACAGTGGAGACCTGGTGAAGGCAGAGATGGATGCCATTGGGGCTGTCAGGGTTAGTGGTAGAGCTGAGAGAGGAGCCCAGATGTCCTGATGCTCTTGAAGGGCGTTCTGTTCCTTCCTTTGGAAGGACAACTGGGATGGGGAGAGCCTGGCTTACTGGTGTCATTTTCTGCTCTTTCAGCCAGCTGGGGACAGCCTATGTGAGTGCAACCACGGGGGCAGTTGTCACAGCACTGGGACTCAAATCCCTCACCAAGGTAAGCTGATTGTTGGCCATCGCAACTGGGGGATGTGGACCCTCCCCATGGGATCTCCCTGAGCTGAGCAGGGGATTCACCTGGAGTGGAGGAGAAAATAAAGAAAAGGGGTTTGCTGAGGTTGCCCACACAAGGCAACTGCTCTCCCCAGTGATGGCTGTGGAGATGGCCTGTCCCTCCAGCCTTGCTCTGGATGTATCTCCAGGCTTCTTTCACCCCTTAGCCTCTGTCCAGGCCTGGCAGGGGACCTGGGTCCCCCCAGACCCTTTGGTCTGTGCAGCTTTTACCAGCTGACAGTTGCAGGGGAGGAGGGAACACTTTTCCCCCAGTGGGGCTGGGACACCCCAAGGTCTTGCAGGAAGACGGAGGCAGACCTGGGAACAGCCAGCTCTGCCCCCAGACCCTCTGTGTGATGTTCTCCTGCTTTTCCCCACAGCACTTGCCAGCCATCATCGGCCGGTACGTGCCTTTTGCGGCCGTGGCAGCTGCCAACTGCATCAACATCCCACTGATGAGGCAGAGGTGAGCCCCTGAGGTGGGACAGGCTTCCCTCAGGGTTTGTAGGCACTGGTGAGGAATGCAGGGACTTCCTTGCTGATCCTTAGCGTGGCGGGTTGGTTTGAGGGTACAAGCACCTGGTTGCAACCCAGGGGGTTATTGGTCCCTGTACAGCCCTGTTGAGGACTGCTGCCAAATGTGAATGTGGGTCCAGCTGAGACCCCCTCTGATTTATTGTGTAGCCAGTTGATGGGGTACAGGAAGATGGCAGCCTCTCTTGGAGACATGTCCCTGTCCTGTGTCCTGATCCCCTCACCATTGTGCCCTGTGGCCCCCTGACCCCCTCTGTCCCTGCAGAGAGCTCAAGCTGGGGATCCCTGTCACGGATGAGAATGGGAACCGCCTGGGTGAATCCACAGCAGCAGCCCAGAAGGCCATTTTCCAGGTGGTGGTGTCCCGCATTGGCATGGCAGCGCCGGCCATGGGTGAGTGTCCCTTCCTCCACCCGTGCTGGGAGATTACAGCTGATCCCTGGCAGCGTGGGATGGGGTCCCACTGCTGGCAGGGGACTGTGAGCACTGGGAGCTCATCTCCTTCCTCCCTGCCTCAGCCATTCCGCCGGTGATCATGAACATGCTGGAGAAGAGAGCTTTCCTGAAGGTACCAGTGAACCTGGGATGGGCAGGTGGGCGTAGGGACACCCACCAAGCTTGGCACATTGTTGGCACCCTGGCACCCTGTTGGGGAATAGATATCTTCCTGCCCTGTCCACCTCACTGACACATCCTCTCCCTGTCCCTGGCAGCGGTACCCGTACCTGAATGCTCCCCTGCAGGTCAGCCTGGTGGGACTCTGGTAAGTCTCCTCCACCGATGGGCATCACTGCCCTGGGCAGATACCAAGCCCAAGTGTATGGGACAGTGCTGCTGGGAACTCTGCTTGGTAGTGGGGGGAGAGAACTGTCCCAAAGTTTCCTGGGGGGATGCCAGAGCTTGGCCAGGCTAGTTGTACCCCAGGCAGATGGGATGGGATATGAGGTTCTGGGGCCAGGAGTTGTTTTGCTTCATCTTGGTGTCTGTCAAGCCTGCCATGGGCTCCTACTCAGCATTGCTGTTCCCCCACATCATCATGGGACAGACTTTGCCCCACCTCAGGAGCCAAATGCAGAGCCTGGAGCTTGGAGAGGGCATCTCTGTAGCCCTTTCCTGGCTGAACACCTGGCACAGCTCCGGGCTGCCTCATTGCTGCTCTGGGATCAGGCCATGGGTGGGTGTGGGTGATTTATGCAGCCCAGCTTCACCTTTCCATGTCTTTCCTTTGCAGTTTGGTGTTTGCCACCCCGTTGTGCTGCGCACTCTTCCCACAGAAAAGGTACAGACAGGCACTTTGCCTGCACATGTGGCTCCTGTGTGGGATGGGGTTGCTCTCTGACTCCCAAGAGATTCTTTTGCTTCTTCGAGCAGTCAGGGACTTAAACCTGTGCACACACATCTCTGTGCACAGGCAGCAGTGCAGACCCAAGGGTCTCTGCTGGGCCGTGGAGACAGCATCCCCATGGGGTGCAGCAGATAGTTTCCAACCTGAGGCCACTGGTGGGTATACCCCTCCATCCTCTGTATCCATGTTTCCTCTACAGCTCTATGCCTGTGAGCAGCCTGGAGCCTGAAGTCCAAGATCAGATCCGGAAGAAAGATCCATGGCTGGAGACGGTCTACTTCAACAAAGGGCTCTGAACAGGGTCCTGGGGTGGCCGAGATGTGCCCCATGGAGCTGCTGGGCCAGCACATTGCTGAGCTTTGCCCTTTGGATCCCCTTGGGGCTGCTGCCGCTTTCCCTTGGCCGTTGCGTGTCCGTAGGTCCCAGGTGCTCAGCCCTGCTTCCCAGGGTGCCTGCAGCCACGCAGCACCTCAGCAAACCCTGTCCCTGTGCCTGGCTCAGCCCTGCTCTGGGGGCCTCCTGGCTGACATCCTGGTGCACTCCTCTCTGCGTGTGCCTGTAGCTCTGTGCAGTGCACAGGGAAGTGCAGGCAGCAACACCAGGGACCTTGTGAGCTGTGGTGGAGGGAAAGATAAAAGTGAGATGAGGAAGAAAATGGTGCTCCCCAGCTTTAGGAGGCAGCAGAGAATCAGCAATTGAAGGCAGAGTACCTCTGCAGGCACCCTACAGTGCCCAGAGGTTCAGCAGCTGGTGCCTGGGGATGGCAGAGCAGCTTTTGGAGAGGAAAACTCCCCATACCCAAAATAGCTGGGGGTGAGTGATCAATTGCACGTAGTGGCTTGAACTCAGAGTGGGGGGCTCTCCCAGCCCAGGCCTGTGCTCCCAGCTCACCTTCTGCTCTCCTCCGGGCTGCTCTGGGGATTTAATCTGGCTTTCTGCTACTTCCATCTCCAGAGCAAATGGCACATTTTAATCCCAGTAGAGTCTTGTTTTTTATTCTCATTTTAATGCCATCTGCGTTCAGGGCTGGGCTTCCCCTGAGGGCTTACTGTACCCCCTCCTGGAGTGCTTGCTTTCAGGTGGACCTTCTCAAATAGCTTTAAGTGCACTGTGGTTTCCTCTAGATATTTTTGATGTACATATAATGTACCCATATATACCAAACAATAAAGGCAGATTGTTTATACAAAACCAACAGCAAAGAGAAGTGTGCTGCTCACTAATTTGTATATGGTGGAAAGGGACCACTATTGTGGTGAGGATGGGAGCAGGAGAGAGGGGCAGGCTGGCTTTTGGGGTGCCTCTGCACCCCCTGGGGCTGGGTTCTGCTCCCTGCTTTCCAGCCCGCTGCCTTTGCAGCAGCTCTGGCTGGCCTGGCATGTGTTTAAGCTTATCCAGCTGTCAGGAGGGCTTTTTTTAGTACAGTCAGCTTTGGACCTCGCCGCTGCGTAGAGGGCTTTGCTAAGCTGCTGCCCTGGATGCTGCTGGTTTGGAGAGGCCAGAGCGTCACCCTGGCTCTGCCCACACTCACACCCCCTCTTGCAGCCCGCTCACAGGACAATCCCAGCCCTGCTCCTGTGCCTTCCCTGCAGAACTATTTTTGTCCCACTTTCTATGTACAACTATCAGAGAGCACATTGGAGAGCACATCACTGCTGTTACAGGATGCTGGCAAGCCTGCAGGCAGCAGCTGCCTCCCCCTCAGCTCTCTGTCTGACAGGGCAGTCAGAAGGAGCGATGGATGTCCATCCAGGGAGAGGGGGGATGGAGGCAAACGTGCTCTGCAGTGCCCCATGCTGAAGGACAGAGGAGCGAGACCACTGCAAAGGCCAAGATGGGCAGACGCAGGAGTGACAAGATAAGGGCCAGGCAGCCCAAAGCCACCCTGTGCCACAGCTTCCACAGCTGGCAGGGGCTGGCAGAGGCCAGGCTCAAGCTGCTTCCCTCAAGGGGCAGCCAGGAGAACACCTGCACCCAGCACCTGCCCAGGGTGGGGAAGTGAGTGGACTGGGACAGGCACATCAGGGATCTGTCCCCCTCCTTCTCCTGGCTCTGGAATATTGCAAATATCTCCCCTGAGCCAGCCATTGGCAGCTTATAAATAATGCAGCCCCTTGCCGTGCAATAAGGGCTTGTCAGTAGCTATTCTGCTCTCATAAATTAAAGATGAGAAGGTACAAGGCTCTTGCCAGAAAAATGAAGACAAATTTTTAATAGCTTGCCAAGACACAGGGAGATGGAGCGCTCAGGAAAAATGAATTACGTTTTTATTATGTGTTTTATTGTGGTATAATTGAACGGGATTATCTGAGAATACAATATATTTCCAGAGCAGTGTAAAGAAAACAAAAATAATGATGACACCTGCCTCCTCCCACACACACCACCCGGCTTTGCAGGGACACCCTCCTTGTGTGCTGGCTGGGAGCTGGCCCTGAGCTGCTGGAGGCCACGAGAGGCAGAGATGGAAATGGGAGGGACATGGGACCAGAGACACAGGTGCTCAGGGTGGCTGGGTCTGGCTTCATGGGTCTGGCCAGGCTGAATTTGAGCTCACCCCAAGAGCTCCCCAATTGCTGTGAGGCTGGGATACAGGGCAGTGTGGTGTGGCAGTACTTGGCCACACAGAGCCACTGAGTGTCTTTCATTTGTCACCTGCTTTCATTCCATCCCTGAGATCCCCTTTGGTCTGTCCCACACCTGCACAAGCTGGCACCACTAGGCAGTGACATGAAAAACTCAGTACTGGAGCATTGCAGGTCTGGGGTGCTCAGCCACTGTGTCTGTTCTCTTCTGGAGCCAGCAGTGGTGCAGATTCAGCCACTTCACTGCACTAGGGGGAACCTGTCCCTGTGGATTCCCCTGACTGGGGAAGAGAAAATTCCCAGTGAGTTTTGGGGGGTTGACAAGCCCAAAAGGAACACTGCTACCACTGCAGGGGAGCCCAGGATGCAGCAGTGGATGCAGGGAGCAAGGATGCTCAGTCCCTTCCCGAGCTGGCTCATCACAGAGGTCAAGGGCCAGTCCCAGAAAGAGAGCAGCTGGATGTTCCCAGGGGTTCTTGGGGTGCTGGGCGGCGCTGGGCTCGGGACATCGATTGGTCCCTGGCATTTTTAATGAGCTGCCCGACCACATGCTTTAACCTTGCCCATAATGAGGGCGAGCAGCAGCAATTCCTACCGCCTCAGCCGGCTCCCCCAGCCTTAATGAGCTAATCAATACTTGTTCTCAGCTTAATTTCCAGCTAATTGCTCTTTAATGACGCCTGGAAATGGGCAGCCTCTTGCAGGGGGAGCGGGCAGGCTCCCCCTCCCCAGTGCCCGTCCCCAGTGGCAGCGGGTGCCGGGGTGCTGGCAGCGGGTCACCTTCCCGGGCTGCGTCCCAGCCCTGCTGGCTCTTCTGGAGGCTGGGGGAAGGGTGGGTGGCAAAGGCGACAGCGGGCGCGATGCTACCGAGTTGGCAGCACCCTCGGAAGCATCCACCCCGTCTGGGGGGGGCCATGCAGCCCTGAGCACCAGGGCAGGCTGAACAGAGGATCCCACCATCACTGAAGGATGTGCCCAAGCCCCTCGGGACATGAAATTGCGGTGAGGGCTCCCAGGCTCGGCTGATAGTGAGGCCTTTAGAGCGCAGGAAGATAAGGGTGGTGGGCCTGAGGTGTCCATGCATTAGTCCAGGTTCTGCAGCCCCCAGGTACAGGGTCAGTGTCACCGCAAGGGGCCGGGGACGAGGCCAGCAGTGCCCTGGAGGTGGCAGCAGAGACCCCGCAGCCGCCTGCCCGCGCCGCCACCCGCAGCCCTGGGCCGGGGCAGCCCTGCGGGCCGGGCCGGGACACGCAGCGGCCGCTGTTTGCTGCGGGCTCGGGCTGCGGGAGGAGCCGGCCGGGTCACGGGGCGGTGGAACCCGTTCTCAGCCGGCACCACAGCGTCAAAGTTGGCACGATCGTGCCAGTGCTGGGACATCCCGGGAGTGCAGCCCCCGCCGTCTTTTCGGTTCCTGCCCCCGCGTTATTAGACTTGCGCTTGGATGGGGCTGGTGGGAAAACCTCAGCAAACGGCAGGATTCCTGCTGGGGTGGAGCTGAGCCGCGGCTCTTGCCGGAGACCCCGGGCAGTCTGGACACCCGGGGTAAGGTGTCCCTTACCATTCGGCCATCGCGCCTCGGGGCCGGGTGGCCCCGCACACAGCTGCAACCGCTTCCCCAAGAATTTGCTGACGGGTAGGTTCTTCAGAGGAATTCGGTCTGGAAAAGCCTGGAGAAACCTGAGCCTGGCTGCTTCCTAGAGCAGGTCCCGCCTGGCATGCAGCCGGGGGTGACCTGCCTGCTGCCCATGCCTTGTCCCCACAGTGGAACCCTGGAATGTGTCTGGGGCCCCTCGAGAACCACTCAGCCTTGGTGCGGGCTGGCCAGAACCGGGCTGTTTCAGGCTGTCAGACAGCAGGAAGCAGAGAGTGTATTTGATGTGACATGAGAGAGATTTGGTTTATTACCAGGAGGAGACCCCCATGCCCCAGTCAGTGTGCTGGCAGCGTTCTGTCCCAGGATCTCTGGTGACATGTGCTTCTGCTGTGACATAACACACATTCTCAACCCCACCAGCCCAGCCCCAATGCTGCTCGCCAGCCCCGCCTGACATGATGTACGTTGAGTCACTTGGCCTAGGACTTTTTTTTCCAGAGTGGATTTTTCCCTTGGCTTCGTCTGCCATAAACCCCAGATTGCTATGAGGTGTCTGGGGGATCAGCCCAAAGCTGTGGGGGGGTCAGTGGGGCCAGGAGCAGTGTGGTACCCCTGATTGGATGTGATGTATTTCATTCTGATGGTAGAGCTCTGGAGAGATGCCAAGGATGTGGGTCTGCCAGGAGCATCCATGGACTCCTGGCTTCTATGGGACCATCATAAGATGAGAAAACAGTGATGGTGAGCAACCCACCAGGAAGGGAGGAGGAGACTTTGGTGCTTTAGGCTCAGCCTTCAAAGCCCAGTTCCAGGGGCTTCACTGGGCTCATGAAAAGTGAGGAAAAAGAAGACAACTAGCCAGCACTGGTAGGGAGCCAGGAATGCAGTTTACCCAAGTGCCAGGCCATGCAGGACTGTGATCACCCTTTTCCCCACAAAGCTGTCAAGCAACGTAAGCCACAAACCCCATTTGCAGCCAGGGCTGTGTTGATTGACTTCAGGTGTGATTGAGCAGAACTCCTTGTTAAGCACAGGTTAGATCTTCCACCCCTCATTCATAGCTGCTACTGTCTATTAACACATTCAATAGTCTCATTAAGCAGGAGGTTTAATTAACTGCCACGTTTGAGCTCCATCTTGTTGAGCTGAGCTAAGCTGCCCTTGGTTTTCTGAGGCTGGGTTGTATTCCTCCACAACTGGAGCTGCTCCTGCTCAGACCTGTGTTTGGATTTCACCTTTGGCCAGGGGCTCTCCCCGGTTAGTAGCTGATGCTGCCGTGATGCTCAGGTGAATTCAGCCACCCAGAGGCCATGATAATCCCATGAAGATAAGACACACCAAGTGTTTGGGCCATGGCACATGGGAGGAGGAACCATGTGTGGGAAAGGACAGCAGCAATGGGGCCTGTTCCCACGGGGCAAGAGACACAAATAACCCAAGCCACTGATGGTCCATTTCCAGCAGTGCCTGGGATTTAAGTGCTGGCTCTGTTTCTGCGCTGGCCAGGAGCTTTGTGAGCAGGAGGTGGCAATTGGGGCCAGACTTGCTTCACTGCTTTGCCCCCTGTGTGGAGCAGAGGCAAATGAGGGTGTGCAGGAATGCCTGAATATGCAGGCAGTCCTTCATCCCAAAGCGGGAAGGGTGGTATGGCAGGGACAGTCCAGGAGGCTCAGCACTACAGTCTGTCTCCTCTCTGCCCAGGCTCTGACCCAGCTCTGGGACTGCATGTAGGAAAACCTCAGCCCTTCCTGACTTTTTCCCTGCTCCCAAAACAGCTGCAGCCCCAGCTGCTCAGCAACTCGTGGATGCTGGACCTGAAAACTTGTGGCATGTGGGGACCGAACTCAATAGGCTGGACAAGGGGAGCCAGGGAGGGAGGCAGCCCTGAGCCAAGGGGCTGGGGGCCACAGAGGGGGAGTGGGAGGTGAGGCTGAAGGCAGAGCTGGCAGGAAACCCC
>VXBC01005339.1:649798-685688 GCA_013399945.1 Ploceus nigricollis
ATATCTGGGCCATCCCCACCCCAGCTCTGGGCTGTGTTAGCCCCGAGAGTGGGGGGTGGAGCTGGGGGGACTGCAGCTTGCCCTTCTGTGCTGCTCCCAGTGGGAGGGGAGGGGACCTCCCCAGCCCCGCTGGCTTATGCTGAGTCCCCCTGGGGCGGAGGACCACAATTTCACCCCATCTCAGGGAAGGCAGCCAGGGTACAACAGAGGCTAGGGAGGCATGTTTGCAAAGGGATTTAGTTCATTGTCACCCTCTCTGGGGACAGGCTCTGAGATGCCACGTTTCCCCCCCAGGGAGAGATGGGAAGCCCAGAGCTGATCAGCTTCTTTCCCTGAGGAGGTAATGCAGGCTTGGGGTTTGAGGGCAGGGACCCTGCTGTGCTGGTACAGGCTGACCACACTGGGTCTGCTGTCAGTCCAGTGCTTGCTCACCTGTGCACTGAGCTCCTCCATGCTCAGCTTCAGTTACCTGTGTGATAACTGAGGGGCTCACAAAACCTTCTGAGGAGTGGGCATTTTTTCCCCTGCTCGAGTAAGTGGTACCTAAAAAGAGGGGTTACAGCACAGGGAGGGAAGGAGAACAAAAGCCAGGCATGATTGGGAGCATCCTCCTGGCTTGGCTGCCTCCAGCACAGAAAGAGCACCTTGTCTGAGCTCCATTGAGCTACTCCATTGAGCTTGTATGGATGGTGAGAGAGGAAAAAAGGGTTTGTGACTCTTGCAAAGAAGTGGGGAGAGGAAAGGGGCTTGAGAGAAACTTTCTGACAGGAGACCAGGAGCAGGGTAAGAACGAGCTGAACCATAATGTTGTAGAACAGCCTGTCCAGTGCCCTGCCAGCCCTGTGGCTTCCCAGGCTATGCTGGGCTCAGAGGAGGCTGGACTTTGCATGCTGGGCTGCCAAGGGAACAAGGATGAAACCTGATGGGCTGGGGTCATCAGCGCTATTTCTCCAGAAGACGTTCAGCATCTCAGGGCAGGAGCTGGTTGGGGAGCTCCAGGGTGCAAAGGCCATGACTGCAGGGCTAGGGGTGAGAGGGGCTGGAACCAATCCTCCCCTGCACATCATGCAGTGCTGCTGCTCAGAGCAAGCCAGCCAGGAGACAAAGGAGTGGGAGACACTTCCTGCACCAGTAACACACTTTCTCCCTCCTCACAGGCCAGGATGGCTCCTCAGATCTAGACAGGAGACCAGAGCAGTGCCAGAAATCCCCATCCAAGTGACAGTGCGATTGGGATAGAGGAGCTACCGTGAGGATGTCTGAAGCCAAGCCCCTCAGCATCTCTTGCCTTGTGCTTTCCTTGCTCTCTTTGCACTGGGCTTTGCTCCAGCTGGGCCAGGCTTTTCCCAGCACCTCTGACTACCTCCAGCGGGGCTGGCAACGGCTGCTGGAGGAAGGGGAGGGCTGCGCTGAGTGCCAGCCAGAGGAGTGCCCGTTGCCACGCGGGTGCCTGGCAGGCACAGTGCGGGATGCCTGTGACTGTTGCTGGGAATGTGCCAACTTGGAGGGACAGATCTGTGACCTGGACAACACCAACCACTTCTACGGCAAGTGTGGGGAGCACCTGGAGTGCCGGCTGGATGCTGGGGACTTGCGTCACGGAGAGGTGCCCGAGCCCCAGTGTGCCTGCCTCTCCCACCTGGCCCTCTGCGGCTCTGACGGCAAAACCTACGCCCAGATCTGCAGGTTCCTGGAGGCTGCCCATGCTCACCCCGATGCCAACCTCACTGTGGCCCATGAAGGTCCTTGCGAGTCAGGTAGTGGCCCTGGAGCTGTGGAAAGAGACAAGCAAGGGGGTCTGGCTTAACTGTTTCACCGGGCAGCAAAGACACAAGGGCAGGACTGCACTGGGGGCTGCTCCATGCAGTGTCAGGTTCCCACTAGTCCCCCCACCCTGCTGCTCTGGGGGGAGCCCCTTGCAGATCCAGTGCTTGGAGAAATCTGGGAGCAGCTTTGCCAAGAGGGAGTGGAGTTTATGGGAAGCAACAGATTCTGCTGGAGCAGATGGGGAAGTTCCAGGGAATTGTTAGCGAATTCTTGGCGGCAGGGCTGGGTTCACACTGGCCTGTTGCTCCCGAGAAATGTGCCTGCCTCCTGCAAATAGAAACCAGGGTTGGTTTGGCTTGGCTGTGTGATTCCATCTCCCATTTAAAACTCAGGTGGGGGCTGAGGGGGGACAGTCAGCAGGAAGGCCATGCCCCATCCTGCCCAGTCCGGCACAGGTCACCAGTGATGTCACTGCAGCCGGAGGGGTGTCAAAGTTGACCTTGTTTTCTGTAGATCATCATGTTCTTGACTGTTTTCCCAGGTATATTTGGAGGTGGAAACCTTCCCTTGAATTCTGGCTCATGCTATGGGCCAGATCATGGAGCAGGTGTGTGTGAGAAGGGTGGTCCCCAGTCTATCCCTCCAGGGAAGGGATGTGGAACATGGAGCTGTTGGCTCCATCCAGGAGACGGGGACTTGCTGACTCCCTTCATTGCTGGCACGAGCTCTGTGTCAGAGCAGAGGCCTCATTTGGCTGGAAGCTCAACTACCTCATCCATCCTCACCAGCCTCAGGCTGGATGAGCGCCCCTTGGCCTTTCTCCCACAGGAAGAGCCTGCTCCGATCTCTCAGGAGAGCTTTGCTCTGTAACATTTCTGTCATTGCACTCTTCCTGCTGCGTGTGTCGCTTGAGCATCATTGCACAGACGGGGAAACTGAGGCCAGCAGGGATGGCAACCCTCCATGGACTGAGGGGGGTTGGGGAAGGAGCTCCCAGTCCCAGCTGTGAGGAGGGACCATGTCCTTGGGAAAGGTGAGGGTCTGCCATGGGAGGGAGAAGAGACAGACATGGGAAGGGTCCCAGATTCTCTATGTGAACCAAATCCTGCTGCTCCAGAGACCAGCCCAAGAGAGCCCATGGGACCTGCCAAGGGTGGGACCTCTTCTGAGCCCACCCTGCTCTCCTCTACCCCCCTCCCCAGAGCCTCAGATCACCTCTCCTCCCTATGACACATGGAACGTCACCGGGCAGGATGTCATCTTCGGCTGCGAGGTCTTCGCCTACCCCATGGCATCCATTGAGTGGAGGAAGGATGGCACAGAGATGCTGCTGCCTGGAGATGACCCCCACATCTCTGTCCAGGTGAGCGGTGTGCCCAGGGCATTGAAGACAGCCCCAGGGTGACCCAGTGCTTCTCAGAGCTCATGAAAAACCAGACCTGAGAGTGGTCATATTCTGGGAATGGCCAAGCCTGGCTGCCTGGGGATGAGAAGAGGTGACTGGAGGCTGTATAACGTGAGGACTGACTGAGCCAGGGCTGGTGTCTCAGTGGTAGGAGCCATCAGCATAGCTCTCTTCTGTGATTTCCTCTAGTAATTTTTGAACTTATTCATAGGGTCCTGTGGCAGGGAGTTTCCCACTGGCCTGCCTTCAGTTTGCTGTGTGTGCTGGCTTCACTTGCAGTCCCACTGGCAGGGCTGGAAAGAGGACCTCTGAGTGCCTTACAGCCTGGGTTGTCCTCTGGTCCTACCAGAACACTCAGGCAGTTCCTGCCCTTTTTTCCCATCAGCAGAGCTTCCCTCCCAGGGCTGGCAGGCCCAGGGGTCAGCATTCTGCCCGCGGCCAGCCCTAAATATAGCCCCCAGCTGGGTGTACCTAGCTATTAGAGGGTGTGGGCAGAGGCAAAGGGGCCATGCACCTCAGCCAGGCACCAACAGGGAAGAAACTGTGGTGGAATGGATGGAGTGAGCCAGAGGAGCAGGTGGAACCTGGCACCATTGCCCCTTCCATCTTTCTGTCCTTCAAGCCTCCCCACAGCTTGTTGCAGGGCCTGGCTGAGGATCTTCACCGCAAGCGGGACTATCCTGCCTGGCTGGAGGAAACTCTACTGTCCTCCACCCCTGGCCACCACACCATAATAGTAGCCTGCAAACACAGCTGCGGCCCAGCTGGGCCAGGAAAAGCTTATTTATTCTTGGGGATAAACAGAAAATAGCATGGCTGCTGCCAGAGCAATCCTGGGACCTCACTGCCTGCCGAAAGGGGACCTGGGGCTCTGTGGCACAGACTCCCTCTTGCTTCTGCCCCAAGTGCTGACAGAAATCCTCCCTTCCTGCAGTTCAGAGGCGGCCCCCAGAAATATGAAGTGACAGGCTGGCTCCAGATCCAGGGTGTGCGGGTGACGGATGAGGGCACGTACCGCTGCTTCGCCAGGAACCGGGTCGGGGAGGTGATGGCACTGGCCAGCCTGACCGTCTTCACACCGGGTGAGCACCAGGTCCTTATCCCCGTGCTCCCATGGGGACATGAGAAGGGATGTTTGGGCACAGTGCACCAGTATGGCAGGAGCTGCTGGACCATGGGGCTGTGCTGGTGATGCCCCAGAAAGCTGCTGTGCATGGTTTGGCTTTGGTCCTGGTGGGGAAGGGGACAGGCACAGCAGGGTGGCAATGTCACATTGTCCCCATGTTGCCATTTCAGACCAACTCAACCTGACAGACTTCTCCATGCTGAAGCCCCGCATGACACCTGAGGACTACAGGGAGAGTGAGGAGGACTACTACTAGCCCAGAGATGGCATGTTTGGCTGCAGAGATCACCTTGCCCACAGCGACCCTTCCCTGGGTCTTGGGGACATCTCTGGAGCAAGCATCCTCTGTCCCAAAACTCCTTTTCTGAACAATCCTGGCACAGCAGCCTGTTTTCTGGGGTGGGGGACAGGGTGACACAACCTTTTGGGGTGCTGGGGGATGGGATACTGGCTGGTTGGCATGGGCTGGGACCAGGGACAGCTCTGCCTGGAGCAGGGTGGATCTGTCCTCTGGCACTGAGTGGAGACACAATGGCAGGTAGGACACTGCGGGGACAGCTGTGTGTGTGTGATAAGGACTTGGTGCGGGGGATGGAGACAGCCCCCTTTGGGAGAGGGAGGCCAGGGCAGGAGTATTATGCCCTGTATGAATAATTTTTGGGGAAGCTGGAGCAGAGAGCTGGGACCTGACTGTGATACCCAGTGTGTCACCCCTCCATCTGCTCTGTATCCCCCAAGCACAGAGACATCCCAGCTTCTCCCCAGAACCTGAGGAACCTGCTGCCAAAACACCCTTCTCTTCTGTTTTGTTTTTAACCAGAAAAGTAGTGATTTGAGGAAACCAGGCACTTGTGGCTTTCAGAGCTCTTTCCTCCAGCTGAACCACCCTTGTTGTCAGAAACACTTTGGCCTTTTTTTGGCTGACTTCATTTTTCCCTTCCATGCCTTTGACTGACTTCATGCTTTCCTTTGTCATTTCAGTTGATGTTATTTAAAATATACATGTAGGTCAAAGCCAAGGCTGGCCAACTGTCCTGCATCCACAAGGATGGTTATGGGGTGAGGAAGGGTGCAGACACTGTGGATGCTACCTAGTCCATTGTGGGGTGCTTGAGTTGAGGAGCCCTCCTGCCCATCCCAGTGCTCACAGCTGGTCCTGGTGTGGGTCCTGCTCTTCCCACCCCACCTGGGGATGGGGGTGCCCAGCAGACAATCTCCTGTGCAGTGGTGATGCATCAACTCCAATCACTGTACTCCCATGCGTTTGGATCCCATCCCACTGCTGCCCATTTTCATCTTGGGGTCCTAAGTTCTATGACACTGGGGTCTCCACCCAGGTGACCACAGCTCTGTCAAGTGTGGAGCAGCTCTGTGCCTAGCTGGTGAAGTAAAGGGATGCTCCAGTTTCCACTGAAAGCATTATATTAAAAAAACCACAAACCCACCTATGTCCCAGAGCTGGTGATTTAGAGCAAACTTTCATTTGGGGGAGTACAGGAAGGAATCTCAGAACTGCACTGTGCTGCTCACTGCCCAGAGAGGGCTGTCAGGACCCTTCCTCTGGGCATTCTGGGGCTGAGCTCACATTCAAGGGGTCCTCTATCCCCCAAGGCAGCAGCATTTACAGGACTTCTGGTGCTCAAAAGCTCCATATGGACCAAACCACTCCCAGTTACTCAGTCCCAGCTCCAGGGAGGTCTAGAGCTGCAGCAGAGAGCCAGACCCCATGAGAAAGGAATTGGCCAGACCCCAGGCAGGAGCAGGCAGGATGCAATAAGGCTGGCGGCTCGGGTCTCGTGCTACTCTCCTTCACATGTTTTTTCTTTTCTTCCTTTTTCTCTTGAGAGCTGGCTCAGATGACAAAATTACGGCACTGAAACCTGAACAAGCAAATAAAAGGGATTTGTCTGGAACTGGCAGCAAAGCAAAATTCCTGCAGACGGTGAGGCTGGGCCAGTTCTGTCCCCCTGCACCACAGCTACATGGGGCACTGCTGCCCTGCCTGCTGGAGTGCCTACCCTTTCTGGCAGAAAACCCCTTCTCAGCCAGAGAAATGCAAAAGCCATTGATGCCTCAGCTTCTTCTTCCATCTAAGAGCATAACAGAGTCCTCCTGGGCTGCTCCGTCAGAGTCGGAGGGTGTTCAGGAGAGACCAGGGACAGAAGTGTGCCATTGGCTCTTATTTTGCTTTTTTTGGGTGTAAAATATTCTTTCAGAGAAGCTGGGCCCTTTTTATCCATCCTGATCCCCTTCCTGTTTTGCACACAAATGAGCTGGTGGAACTGGGCCACACTCAGGCTGAGGCTGCCACAGGGAAATCCGAGAGCGTCCCGGAGCTTCAGCAGTCAAGAGCTGCTGGCTGGGCTCCCTGTTGGTGCCCGGGGCTGGCCCCCAGCCAGGGCTGCCATGCCAACCCGCCTTAGGGCCAGGCTTGCCCTGCCTGTGTTGGCACAAATCCAGGTCGTGCAGGGTGTGGGTGCAGCTTTGGTCTGGCTGGAGGGTGTTGGATGCGGCACACGCTCCATCCCTGGCTCTCCGTGTGCTCTGCAGGACACTGCCGGCCTGGGCAACTGCATTTGGGTCTCAGTCCTTGCCCTGCTCTGCTTCACACCCAGCGCCTTCATACTCTGTAGGGAGCTGGCAGGGAATGCTGGTGGTTCCTGCCTGGCAGGAAGAGCAGTGGGGATGTGGTGACCGAGAGAGGGGGGAATTTGAGCAAAAGCTCTTGGCCAAAATTAACCAAACCAAGGGCCATGTGTCCCAGACTCCTCAGATCCCACTGTCTGACTGGCAGGCTGGAGCTCAGCCAGTAGTTGAGCTCCACTCCCCCCGAGGTAAAGGGCAGCAGAGTAGCTCCAGGGACACAGAGAGGGCTGGTGTCTCCTCACCCCAGCTCCCAGTCTTGCCATTTCCAGTCACTTAAAAATTAAAGAAGCCAATATTGCTGCACGGCTGGAATCGGTCACTGCCACAGAGCTTAATTGAGGTTATTTGTTGGCTCTAAAAACATTTGGTCACCTCTGCTGCTGGCTGCTCAGATGTTTCCTGCAGCCCCTGCCCCAAGGAGGGGGTACCCCAGGTTCTGCAGATCCTGTTCTCAGCTCCAGGCACCAAGAGGGTCCTGGGGACCTGACCAAACTTGGTGTCCCTGTGTGTTCAGAGGGTGTGCCCCAATGCATGCAGCACCAAACTCCTTTGCTGGCCGATCTTTGGTACAGTTGCTTTCTGGGGCAGAGGGAGCTGAGCATCCCCTGCCAGCCCAGCCAACTGCACTCAGAGCACCTGATCAGGTGAGCCCAGAGGTCAGGCTGATGTCAGGGATGGGGAGAGCTGGAATGGGAAGTGTTGACATGGCCACTGACCCAGGTACAGCACCCACACCTCCTGGCCACCTGGGATGAGCAGGGTGTGGGTACTTCCCAGGGCACTAGAGGTCACTGTGAGTCTGGGTACAAAGAAGGTGTGGCTTGTCCTGCCAGGACCTGAAAGACCCTGGAGATGCACCCTCTGACCAGCTGCCAGCCACATGGTTTTGCAGTCTGCAGGAAAAACCCACTAAGTCTGGCAAGTAAATACCTTCCTGTAACAAAAACATGCTGCCCCGTCCTTCCCTGCCCTTGGGGGTGCTGGGACCTGCCCCTGTCTGGGCCTGGGCAGGAGGCACATGGAATCATAGAGTAGTTTGGATTGGAAGGGACCTTAGAGTTTCAACACCCCTGCCATGGGCAGGGACACCTTCCACTAGACCAGGTTGCTCAGGGCCCCACCCGGGCTGGTCCTGAATGCTTCCGGGGCTGGGGAGTCCACAGCTTTTCTGGGCAACCTGTGCTGATTCCTCACCACCCTCACAAAAAAGAATTTCTTTCTAATATCTGACCTAAACTTACTCTCTTTCAGTTTAAAGCCATTCACCCTTTTTCTATCATTACGTGCCCTTGTCAAAAGTCCTTCTCCAGCTCTCTTATAGACCCTTTAGGTTCTGGAATGTGCTTTAACGTGTTCCTGGAGCCTTCTCTTCTTCAGCCTACTCTTCTTCAGACCCAACTCTCTCAGCCTGTCTCCAGCCCTCTGAGCATCTTCACGGCCCTCCTGAGGACTCGCTCCAACAGGTCCACATCGTTCTGATGCTGGGAGCCCCAGAGCTGGACACAGCACTCAGGTAGGGTCTCACAAAAGCAGAGCAGAGGGACAGAATCACCTCCCTCAACCTGCTGGCCGTGCTCCTTGCGGTGCATCCGCGCCTCCGCGCCGGAGTCCCGGTGGGGCCGGGCCGTGATTCGCCGTTAAACAGTGCCACCTCCTGGCAAAGCCACCGCCCGAGCCGGGCCCTGCCACCGCGCTGCCAGCCCGCGAAGGCACGCGGGGCCTTGGCACCCCTGGAGCACCCTGAGCCTCAAATCCATCCACGCCTGCTCCGTGCCCTTTCCCTGCCCCTGGCAGAACCTCTGCCTTGCTGGGAGGGGTGATCACAAGGGACATGAGTATGAACTGTCCCTCGGGATGATCCCACAGCCGGAGCGTCCTCTTGACACCGGCTTTGGATGGCTGGAAGGGCAGAGCTGGGATGAGGCAGAGCCTGGAGATGCTCAGCTGCAATCCTTGGGTGTCTGCATTGAACCAGGGCTGCAGAAGGGTAAACACCCTCATGGCCACCCTGACAATCCCCCCACAGCATGGGCATCTCCCATGGGAGATCAATGGCTTCTGGCAGAGGCTCACTGAGCCTGAGCTGATCACTGGTCATGCCTGGATGGAAGCAGCACTGTAACCTCGCTCTGCAAACAGCTAAACTGAGGCACAAAGCAACTACACGTGGAGAAGTCAATCAGAGCCAGAGAGACCTTCACAGCGGAGTGACCAGCTGCCCCCAGGACTTCTGTCCCCACCCCTGCTGAGGGTGGCATTTTTTCCCCCTCTTCTGCACAGCACCTCTTCACCCTGCTGTAGTGGCTCAGAGAGAGAATAAAGCAGCAAGACAGCTTCCCTGCCTCCACCCAGCACTTACACTGCCTGATAAACAAAATGGAAATAAATCCTCCTGCGTTTGCAGCAAATAGGTCTCCATGGGGGGTTGCTTTCAATAATTCAAATGCTGTTGCAGAGCAGAGCCCACGCCAATGGGTTTTAATAAACACAGCCGTAATGTGACATGCAATTTATTATTAAGCTTAAAACAGGAAGCAAAGAGTTTAATAAAAGCACCAGGTTCCCTGTATCAGTCACAGCAAGTGGCGGGGTGCTGGCTGTGGGGGGAGGCTGGGCGAGCTGGCTGCAGGGACACGCAGAGCTGGGTTTGCTTTGCTGTGTGCCCCTCAATCTGGCACTGCAGGAATCCTGGGCAGTGCATGGAGATGTGAGCCAGACCAAGGGGAAATGGGGATTATTGCAAGGACACGGGTAAGGTGTGAAATGCTGCACCCTGTATGGCTGCCCAGCCGTCCAGGGAAGAGCTGTGCTCTGGCATCACAGCTTGCTTGCAAGGTCAGATTGAAGCCTTGGGTTCAATCCCTCTCTGCAAAACTTTCTCACCCACATCCCTTCCTAAGTCAGCTCCACCTGGGCAGCCCTTTTCTGCTCCACCCTTACCACCCCTGGGCTGCCTTTAAAAGGAGGCAGAGGGGAAAGTTGAGCCTCCTGGAGACAGAGAGGCTGTGCAAGGTGAGATGATGTGAGGCATGGGGAACAGCTGGTGCCTGGAGCTGCAGCAAGTATGTGTGCTGTCCATTGGGCTGCATGGGTGGCCCCTCCAGACATGGATTTGTTCAAGGGCTGGTGAAAAGCGAGAGCTTGTCAGGGAGGTGGCTTGACAGGTCCAGCTATGTCTGGAGGCACCTCAGTGTGCAGGTGAGGGCTGAAGGATGTTGCACCATCCCATATTCATCACCTAGCAGGATCCAGATGCTGCTTTCTCCCTGTCCTTGCTGTAGGCCTACCTGAACACTTAAATGCTGGCACTTCCCCCCTGTGGCTTTTTTGCCTCCTCTCCTTGGCCTTGCATCCTAGCTGTGCCCTTTCTGTTTGGGAACAATCCTGCCAGCCCCAGTACCCACTCCTGCAGAGAACAGCACAGCAGGTGGAAGAGATGTAAGAAGTGGTGCAGGGTCTGCCCATACTGTTTCCCCATGAAAATGGGGTTTGTGTGACTGCTCTGTGCTCTGGTTTGAGGAGTGTCCTCATGGAGAAGCAGTTCCCCTGACGCAAGATTTGCTTGTGTTAGATTCAACAACAGATAGTCCTTTCTCCACCAAGGCAGTGGGAGATGGGGAGCTTTTTCCCAGTCCAGCCAAATGACAGTCTGGGTCTGAACCAGCTCCAGGCACCTGCAGCTCTTCCAGCACAGCAAGCAGCCTCCTATCTTAAGGAGGGCTTTCCAGCCAGATAAAGCCATGGAAGCAGCCTCTGTCCTCCAGCCTGGCTGAAGTGCTGGCAGGGCTGTGTGCGGGGCAGCTTTTGTGGACTCTTTAGCTGGTGTTGACAGCAGAGGTTTTATGCTGGGATTGATGCAGGGTAACACCCTCTGCTTCTGCCAGCACCGGTGCCTCCTGGAGCCGGTAAAAGGTTTTAACTTGAGACTGTTTTTTTTTTTCTCAGCTGTGTCTGTTGAAAGCTCCACTTCCTCTGGCTTGAAAAGCCCAAGAGCTGCTCATGTGACTGTATCCATGACCATTACTGAGGCTGTGAGTGGGATGTTGAATCTGGATCCAGTGAAGGGATATAGTATCTTGCCTGTCCCTTTGAGGTGATGATCCCTGTGCAGATTCATTAGGAGCAGCACTAGCCCAGGGAGAGCTGGAGGGTCCCCACACTCTCCTTGCATCACAGGTGACTTTTTGACCTTTATCTGTGATCAGGTGGGGGAAAGACATATCCTTTGTAGTGTGTGGGGATGGTCCTGGTTGTATCTCTGCCTGTGTGCTCATCTGATGTCCTGGGTTTGATCCCTGTGGTCTGGGCTTTCCCTTCTTCACTGGCATGGAATGTGGGACTGGATCTGACTCCACGGAGAGCGGGGGATGAGCTGGAGCAGGCAATAACCCATGTGAGGGCACAACCTGCAGGGAGCACAGGTATCCCTCAGAGAGTGCCTGGGGTGCATTATCTCAAAGGCAAGGAGGTGCTCAGCAGGGACCTGCCTTATCGGAGTGCTGGTTGCTGTCTCTCCTCGCAGTCTTTCTGCCCCGGGGCTGCTCTCTGTCACTTCTCTGCTCTGTAACAGCTGGAGGCAGGCGGAAATGGGAGCCCCTGTGCCTGGTCCCTGCCAGAGCACACTGCTTCGGAAGTGGGGGGGTGTCTGGCTTGCAATTACTGTGCCTCTGGCTTGGCAGGCCTGAAAGTGTGAGTGATGGGGTCTCTGCAGAGCAACCCCTGAGCCCTGGCGGCTTGGGAAGGGCTCATACCCATCAGCAGCTTTCCCTAGCTGCCTGTGCTCTGCCAGTTTGAGAATGTGGGAGGGAGCAGGGGACAGCAACTTTGGGCTACTTGTAAAAACCCCAAATATTCACCTGGCCTGGATGTCCACATTCAAAGCACAGCCTGAGGCCTCCCCTTTAATAACCTCCCCCTCCCAGCTATGGCTGTGAGGAGAGGCAGAAGCTGCAACTTGCATATCCCATTCCTCCCATCCACCTTTCCCACTTTGCAGCCACATGTGGTGAAGGGCTGGGGTGGCTGTTCAGTGTCTCTCCAGGACACCTGCTGGAGCCAGTCCTTCTCTCACAGGAGAGTTGAGGTGCGAAGAATAAAACAGAAAAATTCTGGATTTGCATCTTAGCTGGTGTCAGGGGGACCAAAAAGGTCCAGGGAAGCTTGGTCTGGCAGGTCCTGCAAGTACAGCTGCAGGCAGTGGATTGAAGGCCTCCATGCCTGAAGGTAACAAACCATCAGCCACCAGGCTGCTGCGTTGCAGGATGGGAGTGGCAGTTCCCGTGCAGGCATTTTGGGAAGGAGGATGCTGCCTTCCCTGCCCAAGGATGGAGGAGCCAGAAAAGTGATGCCAGCTCAACAGGGAGCTTTAAACATGGAGAAGTTCCAAAAGCACTGAGCCCATGAGGATGGTATTATCAGGAGTTGTCCAAAGCTCCAGCTCTCTCCCACTGCTGGCTTGTCCTGGCCTTGGGGAAGGAAGGGTTAAGCTGCAGGGCTCAGTAAAACAAGTGCTCTCTGAAAAGTCAGCCAAGCTACCCAAATGCCGGCCTCCCCTCTGCCCCCACCCTTATCCATCTCTCTTATCTGCCCTGGGCAAGAGCAGGGCATTTCCCCTCCTCCGCTGATGAGGACCAGAGCTGGCGACAGGCGGAAGCTGGCTAAGAGCACAGGGCTCAGGGGAGGCCATGGCCGTGGTGTCCCACTGTGGGGTGGCCTGTGTGGCTGCAGGTCAGAGATGTGGAGGGGTGGTATGGTCCACCATGGGGCTGGATCCACTGATGGGTTCCCGATCCTGGCTGTCTCGCACCCTGGGTACTCCAGCAGCCCCTCATTTCTGTAGCGCGCACTCAGTGAGCCGCTGGGTCTCAACACCCCTGGAGAGCCTGGCTCACATCAAGGGGGTTATCAGCTCTCTTAACCAGCAAGGGTTAAGTACCACAGTCTCACTGCTGTCTGAGGGCACAGCAGTTTGGGGTGGCTCATGCAGTCCGGGCAAGCTGGGGCGCAGCTCTGTCCGTGCTGGGGGTGAAGATGGAAGGAGGCAGGGGTGTTTCACCCAGTGGGAGCAAGGTGCCAGGGCATCTCTGGCAGTGTGTGAGCTCTGCCGACACGAGGCAGGCTTGGACGGGCTGTTTAATTAAATGTGAAGAGCTCTCACACTTCACAAGCTGCAGCCCTCACTGCAGCCTGAGCGATTCTGGGGAAGAGTCCTTTTATTAAAAGAGAGAGAGGCTCTGGCTCTGCCAGGCAGCCATCAGACGGCACATTTAATTGTCTTGGCTCGTTTAGCTGTCGCACAGGGAGGGCTGTGCTCTGAGCCCTTCAGCCTTTACTATACAACCTCCCCAGCAGGGCACACGTGCTCCTGCATCCTGGGTGCTCCTGCCTCCCTCCAGGAGGGCTGCTGAGCAGTACATGGGAGATGAGCCTCCATCCAAGGTCAGCACTGGGGGCTTGTTTGGTGCTCCGGTGGCCCAGCCTACTCAGGGTTCTAGGGTTCAAAAGGGCTCGGGAAAGCGCCTGGAGAGATGGGAGCCTTCTGGGGCCGTGGGAGCTGCCTGGAACATACAGGGTAACTAAATGACAGCTTTAAAGTATCTTCTTGCTTATTCCCATGGCAGAACACTTCTGGCTCTGAAGAGGCATCCTTCCCTGGTTTCAATGTGACAACTTCAGTGTATAAGTCATGGGACAGGCTGGCAATGGGTTAGGATAGTTGTGCTGCACCTTTCCTCTAGGAACTGAAGTCCTTGGAAATATCTTCTGGGCTCTGCACCATCCCAGCAGCAGGGAACTGGCCTGTTCAGGGCGCACATGGAGGGAGGACAGACCTCTGGGTGGTTTTGCTTTAAATCTGCTGGGTGATATGGAGAGGCTGAACTTGGGTTCCGCTGCTGGCACTGAGTCCATCATCCTGGAGGAGAGGCTGTTTGGCTGAGTGATGGAAGATGCCCCTGGAGGGGGAGTCACAGCCTTTCCCGTGGCTGTGCGGGAGCAGCCATGCCAAAACTCACCATTTGGAGAGGAGAGGAGAGGGGGAAGAAAGAAAGATCAAGAGGGGGAGGAAATACATTCTTTTATCAAAGCCTCCTACTTCAAAGCTGTCCAGCCGAAGTGCTCCCCTTTGGTTTAATTTGAAGTGATGTTTCCTTCAGCATCTGCAGCTAAATGGTATCAAGCCAGGCTGAAATGGCTGGAAAGCCTGGAAAGGAAAGGCACTGTTTGGGAATGGCTTGAGGCAGACCTTCCCATTAGGGTCAGCCTTGAAGGCCTTTCCACAGGGATGCAAACTGCCAATGCTGGCATTTTCTCATCCCCCAGCTCCTAGCATGGAATAAAATCCAAACCCTTTTGGGAACAAGAAAATTTCTCATCCTGGGTGCCTGGAGTGGCTCCATCCCTCTCAAGTGGCTGCAGTGTCTGTGCCCTTGAGCAAGGGGAAGGCAGAAGATGGAGACGTGGGTGCTGCTCTGCCCCAAGAGTGCAACTCCCAGGCTTGTTGTTTCCAGCCTGCAGCCTCCCTGAAGATGCTTTGGCAGCCCCTGAACACAGGTGAGAGTTAAACCAGATTGCAGGGGGTAGCAGGGGAGGGGGCATGAATCCATCTTCCTGATGAATACCTTCAAACTCTCTTGGAGTGGAAGAGGAAAGCCACTGCTCCCAGTGCCTGGGGAATTTCTGTGTGGGGGCAGTGGGCAAAAACAGCAACAGTGGGGCACGTGCTACACTGTCACAGCATCCCTTAACTACAAAAAAACTGATTGGGAGGCAAAGCAGCTGGCTTTTCCTGGGAAAGACCAATGTTCTCCTGTCTGCTGCATAGGAACTGATTTTCCCCAGCTGGCTGGAAAGAAGCTACTTTGAAAGCAGCTGTGCCCTGTCCCTGCTGGGGGCAGCAGGGCTGGGTACCCCCTGGGCAGCATGTCTGGTCACTGGGAGGACAGAGGTGATCCAAACAGGCCAGCTGCTCTGTAGAGAGGAAGAGGGGCATGTCCTGGGAAACAGAAAGGTCATGGTCATCTCTTTAACCTCCAGAGGCCAAGCCAGGGTTTTAATGGCAATATCTGTGCTAGCACTACAGCCACTGACCGGGAAGGAAAGGCAAGGACAGGTCACCTCTTGTTGCACACAGAGAAGGGATGCTCAGAGATATTTGTCTGCTGGGGACTGCTCATAACAGCATTTGCAATGCTTCTTCCACCCAAATGACTTGAGTGTTGTTCCAGCCAGAGGGTTGTTCCTGCTTTAGGGAACAGGACTTCAGAGACTCCTGTTTGTGACAGAGTTGGGACCCTGATCCCAGATTTTCTTAAATTAACTCTCAAAGGGGAGATGCTCAAATACATGTTTGTGTTTGCTGTGATGGGAGCTCTGTGGAGCAAAAGGCAGCTGACCATGTGCTCTTTCTCATGCTTTCCTTGATATTTGGGAAAAGGTCTCTGCCAATCTGGAGTGAAGTTTTGAAGCTATAGAAGAAATGAGGAGGAAAATAAATTCCTTCCACAAGAGCGGGGTGGAAGGAGCTGTAATTTCTCTTCTCCCAGTCCAGCAATCCCACGTCCCCCACTGCAAATCCATTCCAGCACTGGTATGGCTGCTGCTTTCTCGACTCTCCCTCCTCCTCACCCCCTCCTCTCCCTCCCCGCAGCTCCACTCCACGTGCTCCCAGCTGCTCTAGGATGATACAGGCAGGCGCAGAGTTCACGGGAGCCGTACCTGTGCTTTGTCTTCATCTGTCACCCCTCCTGACAGTCAGATCCATCTTAAACTGGGAGCGAGAGGGGAAGAGAGGGAAGCAATAATTAACCTCTGTGCAGGCCGTTCCCAAAATGCTGCAGTCTGGTGATGCACGAGGAGACATCCCTGACACTTTTATTGCTACTCCAGCGCCGTTCTGTGTCTGTAGGAGGTGATTTGGCCGGGCTGGGATACCTGAGACTTTCATTATGCTTGAAGAGCTGCTGGCACCCGCAGCCTTTCTTTATGGGTGCACTAGTGAGGGCTCCCCACCACCCTTGCTGGCAAAGCTGGAGGGCAAAACTCATTTGAGGGGTTTGCAGGATGAGCAGGGGTTTTCATGGCTCAGTCCTTGGGGTGGGCACAAGGTGTGTGTTGGATTTGGGAGTTGAAGCTGTTTCTCATGTGAGTGCAATACAAGTGTGCAGAAGCAGAGCTGGTGTGTCATTCCAGCCCCAGGATGTGCCTGACATTTATGGCAGGACCCCAGGTGTTGGGGAGACTGTGACAAATCACTGGTGTCAACCTTGTCCCACACCTGAAAGTTTCCTTGATGGGGGTAGGAAGTGGGGAGAGGGGCGGGAGGTTCTTGGACCCCCTTGTGATGCTGTGCTGGACCATAATGCCATCTTGGCAAGGGATAATGCTGAACATCCCCCTGGTCCCTGCAGCCTCCTGCCATGGGTGTTTGTGCCTGTCCTGGCACTCTTGGGGTCAAGTGGCTTCACAGCCACCTCCCAACAATGCTGGGACAGCAGTGACACTGCACAGCTGACAAATGTCAGCCACTCACCTGCCTGATTAGGGCCTGGTAGCAAAGGAGCCCTGCAATTAAAGCAGCATCAGTGCCCAAGCTCCATGAGATTCAAAGACAACCATTGTTCTTGTAAACCCAATGGAGCCCATGGACAAAACCAGCCTAACCCTCCATGGAAATCAGGAAAAGCCATCCAAGTGTTGGTGTTTGGCTTGGTTCTTCTGCAGGATTGCTATGCTGTCAGTTGGAGCAGTGACTGTGTTTCATAACGTGCTGATGCCTGTTCAGCAGATGTTGCACCCTCACCTTGTACAAGAGCGAGGAAAAAATTAGTGCCAAAAGCACTTGGCAGTCAGACCTTGAGTTGTGCTGATCCAAAGTGGCTCATGGTCAGGCTGGTGGTGTCTTAAACTCCTGGTCCTTCATGTGGATGTGCAGAGGCTGGGGAAGCACTGACCAGAGCTGGGAGCTGGGTATAGGTCCAGATCCTGCTGTGGGATGTGCTGTTGTGCAGTGTCTTGCCATGTCCTGGACATGGAAGGTCCTGTGTGTGGGGAGGTGACATGAAAGGACTCCTTGGGATGTGTCTTTGGGGTGGCACTGGCAGGTCCTATTTGTCCATGAGATGGGTTGCAGCTGCTGTTTCTCCTGAAACACTCCCAAGCTGTCCCAGGACTGTGAGCAGTGGGAAACTGGTATCAGGTCCCACTACTGCTCCCAGGGTCTGCAGAAAGGTGCAGCCATCCAAGGGCTTGAGCTTGCTGGATTGGAGGATCAATGGGACCCAAATGAAGAGAAAAACACTGAAAAATAAGATTCACTTGTTTTAGCAGTGAGAGGGGCTGAAATAAGCCTCTCGACTAAGGTTAGAGGTGGTTTAGCCAGCTCTTGGGATCTGCAGAGCAAGCTGGGATCCTTTGCCATGTGTTTTTGTCATAGGGATTCTTTATGCAAACCCAAGTTAAGCTGTCAGTGTTTGTAGACAGGTTGATATGATCCGTCCTGAGTATTTCTGAGACAACTACAGAGGATCCTGGCATCTCTTCCAGCCTTGAATTTTCTCATTGCAGCCTTGGTCCTGGCAGATTGCCTATTCTGAGTCCTGGCACCCATGTCTTAGAAACTGTTAGCCCCATCAGTGTCCCCAGACTGTTTCTAAGGGGTCTATGCAAAGCCATCAAGAATGACAGAGGTGGCTTCTTCCATTTGGGCCAAATTCCTAGTGGAAGACACTACTCTAAAGAAAATGTAGTATTTGCATGTAGGAAGGTGTTGTTTGTATCAGTTGGAAACAGGGAAACTGAGGCAAGGAGGATGAGACTGACTTTTCCTGCTGCGGGAAGGACCTGGGCAACTCAGAGCAAGCCCAGAGGCAACTTAGAAGTGTTGTAAGTCTTCCCTCTTCCAGCTGCAGAAGCATCCATTGGGAACAGGTCAGCACACTGAAGAAAACCAGTCCCAAAGTTTCCAGCTCAGCCTTCAGGGCCTAGCTTGCCAGTGGTGGAGGGGGAAAATGCTTCTGAGCCCCAGAAATGTCCCAACAGGCTGCAGATGAGACCATGCCCAAGTGCTGCCAGCTCCCCGGCTTTTGAGAAGCGGGAAGTCTCAGCCTTTCCCTGCACAGATGGGGGTTTAATCAGGCGCAGTTCAAGCACATGGGTGTTCAGCACTAATCCAATTTCCCTCCATTCATTAGGGTGGTTATTCATCACTCGGGAATCATGAAAGGCTGTGAGTCCATGTGGATGCTGGAGAGCGGCAGCGCTGCTCGATGCGGGCGTGTGACCATGAGCTCCTTCCTTGCTGCTGAGCCTGACTGTGGGTGGGGATGGCAAGAGCTGCTGGGGGATCTCAATCCCTTCACAACAAATTGCAAGACAGGCTTGCTACACCAAGCTCTGGGGATCAAGTCATCTCAGGCTTGTCCAGCAGCCATATGGGAAGCTGGCTCAAGCACAGGTTGATGCATGCAGACAAGGAGCTGCTGAGCTGAACTGATGGAAACTTGTGGCCCTGCTGTGCTCCATCAGACCCATCTCCCAGTGCTCGGTGACCCCACAAAACAGAAGGTTTAACAAGATGGTCCCAATCCAAGCTGGAGGAAGGCCACAGTCTGTGAGAGCAGAGCTGTGGGGAGTGTGTGAAGGAATGGCCATCCCTCCAGGCTGGTCAAGCTCAGGTACAGCACCACCTGGAATGGCCACTGGTGAGGCTGCACAGGGAAGGCATCTGCCTTGAGTGCACGTTTGCCTCTTCAAAGGGTCTGGCAGGTGCACTTCCACCTCCGCCAGTGGTGCCTGGGTAGACAGAGTAGGAGGTTGCCAGAGCATGTCATGGCTGTGCTCTAGAACCCTGGCACAAGAAGAAGATAGGACATGTATTTCCCTCTGTTTCTTTCCCCCATATGTGAAGCTCAACACCTTTGCTTTCCAGACAAACTGCAAAGTGCACAAATATCTAAGATGTTCCCATTCAATTCCCAACTCCTGTTATCAGTGTGAATATTCTGGCCATTAAAGGCAAAAAAAGTAAATTATCCTCCATGGTTGGTGTAAATTTTGGTGTGGTGTGAGTGAAAGGGGCTGAAAACATGGAGGAATCAAAGGCTGTTGAATGAATGCAAGTGTGGGTGTTTTCCTGGAGCCTTTAATCCCCACTGAGTGTAGATGGTTCTTGAACCGTGGCTCACAGGGATGAGAGTTACTGCCCTGCCCCAGGGAGCTAAAGAGTAACTACCAATTAGTGGCTGGAGAGATATTTGGTAATTCTGATTATCATGAGGTATCTGGGGACCTCTGGGTCATTGCCATAGGGCACCTGGGCTGTGAGCAGGTATTTAACCATGTTCTGGCTGAACCAAACTGGCTCTCACATCCCGGTCCTGCAGACGCACTTGAGGGTCTCAGGGCAGACTGCTGGAGGGGCAAGGGGCAAAAGCTGCTTACTACCCATGGAGCTGATCTCCCATGCCTCTGGCCAGTCTGTCTGTCCATCCTGTGCCCTCTTTGGCTGGGAGCTGGGTATTAATGCATCTGAGATGCTGTGCTCCTCTCAGCCTAGAAGGTGAACCAAGGTTTGGGGACCTGAAATCACCCCCAGGCTGCTTATTATCACGGGGGCTCCTTGGCCTCTTCACTTGGCCCTTTTCTTTCCTTTCTTCTGCAGGATTTCTCCTCCAAAGCACTGACCCCTCAGTCCCACCACCTGGACTCCTCATTCATTCAGTCTCCAGCTCATGGCATCTTCCAAAACCTCCCTGGCATTTCTGCAGCCCCCTGCCCTCCCTGGGCCCACCTCCCCTCCCTGTGCAGCATCCCACTTCCCAAACCCTGGCTGAGCAGCAAGGCACTAACACCAGCACCCTTCTACCTTCCGAAAGGAGCTGGTGGTGGTTTGATGGGAGTAATCCATCTCCATCATTGTAATGACCGTTCCCATTAATCGGCCATAAACTAATAAAGTAAGCACTTTCCCCTCCACACCCCCCCCCAACTTCATTAAGTCTTTAGTACATTAATATGTCTTACTTAGTGTCTGCTTTGGCCTCTGGTTTTGTGGTTGGTTTTGGGTTTTTTAATTTGTTTTGGGGTTTTTGTTTTATTTTATTGGGTTTTATTTTGGTTTTTTTTTTGCTTGTTTGTTTTTCTCTTTTTTTAAGTTTTTTTTTCCTGTGGGTAGCATGAGTTTACTTGCTGATGTTATTCCCTGCAGCCCTGAGGAAGCTTTGACAGCCTAGGTCATCCTTACATCAGCAGGAACATCATGCGTGCTGATGAGCTGAGAAGAAAGGGACATGGACGGGGATTGGGGCGGGGGAAGGAGGGAGGGAGGGAGGAATAAAAGATCCCGTACACCTCCAAATTAAATTTGTGATGCCTGGCATCAGATGGGCCCGCAGCCAGAGATTAATTCGACTGATCAAGTTATAAAGAGCGCTGAGGCAGGTAATCAATCTTGGAGCTGTCAGGCGAATAGGCAGCAGTATTAACCTGGCAGGACTCGTGCACACGCACACACGCTGAAGCCTTTTTAATTCCTTTCACATTGACTATTATTTCCCAGACCTGTTTATTTGGAAGGGCTGGGGGGTGGGGGGTAGTGGTGCTTTGCTCTCTCCTCCTCCTTCCCTGGCAGAAATAGCCCCATTCAAGCAGAGCATCGTTCTCTCCCTCCTGCACCCACCACCTCTACATGCAAAGGGGAAGTCCTTGGACATGAACTTAGAAGGCTTTAGCATCAGTTTTCCAATTGCATTTTCTGCTGGACACTGAGAAGACTCAGGCTAGGTTTCCTTCTCTTTCCAGACTGTGGTGGTGGTGTTACTGTTCCTCACCAGCCCTCCGGCTGTGACTGATCCCAGGCTTGCGGTGCTCTGCCCAGGACACCCCTCGGTCACTCAGAGTCCCCATGTGACTCTGGAGGGTCACAGAGCCACTGTTCCACTCTGGGCCAGCTGCAAACTGGAGCTCTTTGGAGCTGAGTCAGCAGAGCCCATAATGGATGAAGGCCAGGAGCTTTCTTTGAAGGTCTTCCTTAGGAATGGGGTGTAAGCAGATTAGCTGTGGTGGGAGCTGGGCAGCTCCCTGCTTGGTCTGAGGCTTGGGAGTAACAACCCTGCTGGCAGCAGAGGGGAGTTCTATCTGTATGGGCTGGAGACCCCTGTGCTGGCCAGGTTCTGGGCAGAGACCTTATCTGGTCCAGCCTCAGGGGTGGATGGGGCAGGTCAGCATTGAGAGTCTAAAGAGCCTTGGATCAGCTCCGTGGAAGGGAGACTTGCAGGAAGAGCAGGGACAAGGCCAGCCAGTGACATAGGAATGGGTTGTTTCAGGAGAGAGCTAAACTTGGGGCAATTGGAAAGATGACAGAAGAAAGAGTTTGGGGTGCTCAGCCAGCAGAGAGCACTGTGATGTGTCTGTGAAACCACCTGCACCTCCATGGGGATTGTTGGCCATAAACATGGGCTCAGCTGATGACTGTTCATAGCAAACCAGCCATGGCATTAGGAGGCAGTGGGACCTCCTTCCATGGGGAGAGCAGGATGCAATCCCCTGCTAACTCCCCTCTGGCTGGGACATCTTCTTAGGTGGTGCAGTCAAGCAGCAATGTCTCGATGCAGAAGTCAATTGCTGACAGCCACCAAAAGCTGTTGGTGGGTATTTTTCACCTGGTCCAACACACAGTGCCCCCTCTGGCATCCTCCAGGGTCTGGGAGGGGACCTGGGCAGGTGGACAAGTTTGTATTGATGCTGAATGCTGAGCATGGCTCAAATGGATGGGAGTGGGTGCTGTCTCTGCAGGCACCTACACCTGGTGGCTGGTAGGGCTGGTGGCCCTGCAGACCCTGTATGAGTGTTTGTTTACTGAAAAGACTCAGGTACAAGTACTCAGGTACGAGTTGTCCCCGTACTGCAGCTCTGCTGGTTAACCCAGCTGGCAAAGGGACGAGAGGCCTCGCTGAGCCCCTGGGCTGGCAGTCCTTTGGCTCAGAGCCGTGCTGTCCCATGTTCAGGCAGGCTGGAATTTTGCAGTGGTCCTAGAGGACTTTCTAAATGCCAAAGCTGCAAGCTGTCAGCATGACACAAGCAGGACACGTGACTCGGGGTGCTGGGAATACTGTGTCCTTTCTGGGATGTTCAAGTGGGTCCTTTCAGGCTGGAACAAACTGCGTGGGCAGCTGAGGGGTATGAGAAATGCTCTGTGGTGGGAGCTGGTGTCGTTGCAAAAGGAATTTCTTTCCATGCAAGGTGCCCTGGTTAAATATTTCAAAATCCTTTCGCTCCCACAGTTTTCCTGTGCATTCCTTTCAGGGCCTGTCAGTCAGGCTGCAATGGCCCTGCTGAGAGCCAGGGCATCCAGCACGGCTGCAGCTTGCAGCCAGCTCCTGCATCTCTGCATCCAGCACTCATGTTTGTGCAAGGGCTGTGCCAAGGGCTGAGAGGGAGTACTCACCTCTGGGGTGCTTGGAATAGGTCTCCAAAAGGGACAGAGTTTGGGGAAGGATTGCTGGATGATGTGCTCAGCACCCATCCTCTCTCTCTAAAGGGGATGTGGGGATGGATGCTGTGTGCCCCAGGGGTGTCCCCACCCTCCCTCATGTCCCCCGTAAAACAGAACAGGGGTCCTGGTGCTGCTCCTCTCTCTGTGCTGAGAAGGTGTGCTCTTCCCTCTGTTCAGAGAAAGTAGTTGCAGCCATTCCCCCATCTCCTGTCCCAGTGGCCCCATTCCTGCCATCCTGTGGTGCTCTGATGGATGCCACAGCTCCTTCCACCAGATCCACCAACAAACACCTGTATCCTCTGCTGCCTGTGCCAACCCCACCAGCTCACAGGGCTGCAGGCAAGAGGGCTTCCTTCTGGTGCCAAACCTCTCCTGCTCAGCTCATGCCAGCAGATTTTGGAGCTGCTTGGTGCCAACGTCTTCTCCAATTAATCTTCCTCCTCCCTGGCTCCCCTCCTCACTGGACCACATCTTGGGGAGGATTCATCAATCTCGGAAGTGCCCAAGAAAGCATCTGGAGCTCAGACTAGACTCTGTTCCCCAGCACCTTCTCTGGGTTGCTGGGTAGCAGCGTGGATGTTGTCTTCATATTTGATGGTATTATTAACACGGAGGGGATGAGGGGGAAGTAAGCACTAATTGATCTGGTAATAAAGTTAATAGAAGCTCTTATGAGCCTGCCCATTAAGAATAATTAGGGAAGGGTGAGTGAGGGGAGGAGGTTGAAGAGAAATCCACCAAGGCTGGGATGGGCTCACTTGGTGAGGATTTCCAGCTCTTCTACCTCACACCCTCTTGCCCTTGGCCTCCACCCCTAAACCCTCTTCTGTCCTTGCTCCCAAGGTCTCAGGCAGGTCTAAGTTCTCCAACTGGAACTGGGGCAGCTGAAAGCACAAGTCACACAAGCCTTGGGAGGTGTGAGGGTGAGACCTTCCCTGTCGGTACCCAGACAAGACAGGGGCCCCATGGAAATTTAGCAGGGACCACTGGAGAGGGTGGTGGACTTCTTCCAAGGATCTCCCAGCAGAAGGTGAGCATCACTTCTTACCAGGCTTTTCAGGGAGGCTGGGACTGCTCTGGATCAGAGGCTGGCTTGGCAGGAGCAGCATCCCTGTGCCAAGCTGCAGACACTGCAAACTCTCCAAGTCAGGAAGGACCATGGGGCATCCTGGGCTGGAGACAGAATGACTGAGCTCTGGCATGAAGAAAAACCTCAACCTCCAAGCCCCTGGTGAATGCAATTGCCAAAAGAATCTCAGTGGGGTCAGAGGTTAACATAGACAGGGCTGCTCCTGCAAATGGCAGGGAGAACAGGTGGGATTTCAGTGGCTGATAACAGGAGTCAGCAGGAACAGGATGGGCTGTGAGTTGGCAGTGGCAGAATCAGCCTGGCTGTGGGACAAGGGGCTGTAAGGCACCTGGGGGCAATGGAGAGTAAGTCCCCTGCACCTTCCCTACTCGTGGGACTGCAGGCAGTGTGGCACAGCTCCTGAACTCTTGGAGACACTGTTCCCTGCTTTCCCCACCCTGTGGAGCTCACTGTGTGTGCTTGGCTTGGTTGATGCTGCCAGCTACCAGCACTGAGCAGGATTCCAGGGAGCTGGGCAGCATATGCCAAATAAACAGGGAATTCAGAGGGTGAGCATGATGCTGCAGCTCAGTCTACCGCAGACAGCCAGGTATCCCAGGTTTGCTTTGCCTGTGAGCTGCCCCAAAATGAGACAAAGTATCCTGGCTCCCAGCAACACAGTTTATTCCTGGCCTGCTCCCAGCCTATCCATCTGCAACCAGCTGGGACATGCAAGCAGAGCGGGGCTGCAGGGCAGGCACATGTGGGGCTGCTTTGAGTGGCAGGTGGATTTTGCTGCAGGCACTGAAAAGCAGACACCAGGCAGCGGGGCTGGACTGGCTCCCCCCAGCACTGCACACCAGCTCTCCCCAGCACTCTCCCCCAGCCCTGACTCTTACACATCCCCCCAACCTGGGCTTTGCAGCTTGGCTCTGTCCCTCTCTGCCCATCCCTTGAGCACTCTGTGGGTGCAGAGCTGTGCCCATGGCTCTCTGGGCAGCCAAACCCACACATGGCATTTATTTCTGTCCTGTCTGTATCACATAAAGGGTGGCTTCACCCTCACGTGAGCAATGTGGAAGCCCTGAGACCCCTTTCCACAAGGGTAGATGGACTGGCTTCTCCCACCACTGGGATGCAAGATGCAGCTGGTGCCCAGCTGAGTATGGGGGACATGGCAGGACCAGCCTGGAGCACCCAAGCCAGCTCAGGGCTGGCTGCATGCCGTGTCCATGGGAGGATGATGCCTGCCTGCCCTGGTGCCCCCCAGGCTGACACAGCAGGCGATGCTGTCTGTGTTTGTTTGCTCTGAGGAAAGGAGTGAAACCAGACCCAGCTGTGCTGCTGTTTGTGGCAGGGCCCTGATGCAGACACAGGACACGGTAAAGACAGGTGGGATGCCAGTGCTCATTGGAGAGACACGTTCCTCCTCTGAGTGCCTGGGCCACAGGGAAGCATCTCCACACCACTTCTCAGGGCATCCATCTCTGTCCATCCTACCCCCACCTGCAGCCCTTCAGTGTCCTGGCTGGAGCAGAAAATCCCATTTTTATGGTTTTGTAGCATAGCCACATGATGTGTTGGGTACCAACACGGGAATGGGGACCAGGCTGATGATGTGACCCTGCAGAGTTCCTTGGACTCCCCTGCCACTTCAGCCTCTGTGACTGGCAGACGGTCCCTGTGAGGAGATCAGTGACATCTTAAAAGCTGCTGCAACACTAGCTGGGTGGAAACACCCATATGCTCTGCCAAGCCCTGGGGAGGGCAGCCAGGGCCAGCAGGCTCCAAATATTGATCATGGCTAGCATGTTCCTAGAACATCTTTCAAGCCCTGCCATCGTGGAGAGCCATGGCCAGATGTCCCTGGTTCAAATATCCCGTGGGCAAAAGGAAATGGTACCTGTTCCTTGGAGCCCAAATAACTTGAAGCACCCCCCTGTGTCACCCAGGGGTGACAGAGCCACTCATTGACACAGCAGGCCCAACCTGTCCCTTCAGAGGTGATTCATGTGACCATGAATGTGGGATGCACAGGGATGACACCCTTTCTCCCCTGTGAATACAGGCTGACTAATGGGGCTTGGGACCCTTAGTGGTAATCCAGAGCAGTGATTTATATATCTATATTATATCTAATTAGCCAAATGAATATGAAAATAGACTCTGCCCAAGAGCCTACAAATAACTTTCTGTGTTCATGGCTTGGGCTAATACAAGTCCTCCCTGGAAGATCACTGGGCTGTGAAACAAGGGCCCAGCCAGGCTGCAGGGGGAAGTGGGGTTGGCCATACCAGAGGGCAGGGGAAAGTTTTTCCTGCTAGGCAGTCTGTGACCATGGACTCTCCCCTTCTGTTCAATGGGTGTCACAGACCTGATGCTATCAAGGCTCTAAAACACGTAGCTAAAGCCTCACCACACGGATACAACTCAGTGGAGGCTTTCCTGAATCTTGTGTTGCATTGATTATTAAACCTAGAACTGAATAAAGAGGCATTTGGTTGTTGAAGGGCATGATACAAGAGGAAGGAGTCTGGCATAGCAATAGCAGAGAGATCAAACAGCAAAAAATAGTCAGTGTGCAAAGTCAGCTCAGGACTTGGATTCAAACCCCATCATACTGGACACCTGTGATCTTGGCTACAAACCCCCAGAGCTCTCCCTCTTTGCACCCTCCAGCAGATGCAGAAGCATCTCTGTCAGGCTGCTGTTGTTGGAAATAAATCAGGTGGTGTTCATGGGGCACAGGGGGAGCTTACCTGGAAACAGGCGCAGCCCTGGACAGCGTAAAAAAGAGCATTTGGAGTCAGTAGTTATCAAAGAAGTAAAATAACATTCAGCTTGTAATTAATTAATGTTAATTAATTGTTAGTTATCTAATAATTGTTAATCAAGTCAGATGTTGAACTTTTAAAAAATTGATTTCTAAAATAACATCTGCCACCAAGCTAGTTCACTCCAATGGCACCAGAGGGCTGGTCTGACAAACCTGCAGACTCATGTGTTGGACGTGACCTAAGAACCAGCTTTGATGGCTTTGCAGCAACTCACAAATGCACTGGGATGTCAGAGCGTGCCTGATCTGTGTGTGTTGGTTTCTTAGCCTGTCTGAATCCCATTAAACCTGATTAAGGCTAATATGAGGTGGATCCACTCAGAATGTCTTGCAGGGGCTTGGCGTCTCCATTCAGTCTTGTCTCTGATTTCTTGCTGTCCAGGAGCCCCCCAGCATCTGTAATTGAATGTGAGGGCTTCTGTCCAGGGCTGCATGCTGCATTAATCACCTCAACCCGATAGAGCCAGGCCAAGAGATCTTCTCAGCATGTGAAATAACTCATGTTAATAGTTGCTTGTGATTTATCCTTTTCTCTGTCTTGTACATGCATTATTCAGGGTGATGCTGTGGGAAACTGAGGCAAGGAAAGCCATGAGAGAGTCCCGTGGCTGGTGCAGGTGGTCTCGGTCCCCCAGCTGGGAAGGCAGGGTGGGATGCAGTGGGGCTCTTCCTCTGGGCCAGGACACATCCAGCCTGCAGGAGCTGCTTGGCTGGGGTCTTCACTCTCACAGGGGCTGCTGGAAATCAATTGAACAGTTGACAGCCATGTGTTGAACTCTCTGGGCATCTTCACCTGGGCTTCTCAGGACAGGCTCTCTCCTCCCATCTGTCTTTGTGCTGGCTGCAGGGCTGTGTCCATCATTGGCGCCGCATTTGTTTTGCTGTGGGTATTTTTCTTTAGCCCCAATTACACTCAGGCTTACACCAAAACAAACAAGCCCTGGGATGTGGAGGTACCTGGCTGGCTCAGACAGGCTGGTGCCACGGCTGGCCCCGGGGCTGATAAAGGACCTGTGGTGTCGCTGCGCTGGAGTCTGGGCTTGCAAAATGTGACATGGTTTTTCTTGTCAATTAATCACTGGGGAGTGAGCAGCATCAATTAATGGGTAATTGGTCTGATTTTGGATCAGAGTTTCCAGGCTGGACTCCTTTTGGCCCTCTCTCCACTAAAAAAATGAGCATCTGCATCATGGCACCTGGATGCAAAGCTCTGAGGGACAAAGTGAACGGAGGCGTGGGCTGATCCACCAGTGGTGGCAGCCAAGGGGATTTCCTTGGGCAGGTGGGAATATTAACAACAAACCCCAAGACAGGAGAAATGAACACAGCTGGGATGAGGACATGACTGGCCTTGCACTCACCACTGCTGTCTGTGCCGCAGCCCGGCTGGCAGCACGTGTCCAGTCTGAGCCATGGGGTGTTTCAGGACCTGGATGCTTTGAGGTGTTCAGTTCCCTGTTTGGCCCTGTGTGGGATCAGAAGCAAGGGCTGCTGACTTTGTATTTAGGGGTGAATTGAGATGCCTCTAATGCCAGGAAATGCAAATATTTCTGGTTCACACTTGCTTTAGGAAGGACTGCAGTGAGGTGTCTGCTTGAAACACTTAGTGGGGAAACTGAGGCATCTAAGCAGCTTTCATAAGGCTGAAAACCCCTGATAAAACAGAGAACTTGTAGCCACTTGGGTGGCACTTGGGGCAACTCCTGGCACATCCCCAGCCCTCTCCAGCAAAGCAGCCACTTTGGAGAATGGAGTCTGCCAGTGGTGAGAGCCCTTCCCTTCAGCCAGGGAGTGCATCCTGCTGCAGCGCGGCTGCCCGGAGCCTGCGGTGATCAGCCTGGGAGCTCTGACACAGGTCAGTGGAGGAGTACGGGATGGGAGAGTAATTTGATGCTCTGAGTGTCCAGGAGAGATCCTGCTAGAAATACCCATCTGACACTGCTTGAGATAAAGCAGGGAGGTGGGTTCACTTTAGCTTATCGGACACATTTCCTCTAGAGAGATCTCCATCAGCTTAGGGAGGAAACTACTGAATTTTTGTCCTTTGGTGATTTTTTCCCTCATGAAATTTTTCAAGGGGAACAAAGATGGTCAGGAAAAAAATGTTTCACTTGGTCCTACTTTGTTGGTGAAAAAGTTTCCAGTTGGAAAGTTTCTGTCTCTGTTTTGGTTTATTACCAGGAAATCAAAAATTTTTCCCCACAATTAAGATGAACTAAAAAATACTGCCTGGAGAACGAGGTGGAAAATAAATTTTTAAGCTGAAGAAGAGCAAGTGACACACTTGGAAAGCTGTATTTTTCATAATTATCCAATGGAGACAAAGCGAAGCACAAACACAACATGGGAATTTCACATGATACTTCAAAGCTAATTTAATGGAATATCATTTTTCAGGGACAGAAGCAGCTCATCAGAAAGCATTTGCAGACACCCCCATCCTCAGGACCTGATCTTCTGCCTCCTGCTGCAACTCTGCACATGCTGGGGTGGTACAAAAGGACATTTTGGATCCTGTGATCCTGTGAAGCCCTCATCCTGTGAAGCCCCAAAGGGCCTTTGCTTGGCCTCACCTGCTGTGCAAACTGCTTCATTCCTGGCATCTGCTGCCATCAGTCCTTGCTGGGCAGGTCCTGGGCTCTCAGAGCTGCCCTGCACCCCCAGTCTGCAGGAGAGAAGTGGCTCCCAGCCCGATCCTCTTCCCCAGGGCCATCCCCAGGCAGTGGGGCTCTTCAGCAGGAACCTCTCCCCCAGGCCATCTCCTCTGGGGACTCAGCCACCCTCATCTCCCCCACTTGCAGCAGCAGCTGTGCAGGTAGCGGGGCACGTGAGCAGGATGCTGCGGTGCCAGGCAGGATTTCTGCTCACCTGGCACGAGCCCAGGGAGCTGTCATCTCACCACTGCCATGCTGCTAAGCATCAGGCATCCAGCATCACTGCCCCAAAACCCAGCAGCAGCTTCAGAGGATCCACCTGGCGAGCTGCAAGTGTGAGCAAACGAATCATGGTGCACCAGCGCCTCATAAAAACTCCTGCAAGGCTGTGGGCACGTTGAATACCAGCTTTGGTACAGCACTGTGCAGGGACCAGACCCTGGGGAACACAGCCTCCAGGAGCTCTAAGTGCCTTCATCCACCCATTTGACTTTCCAGCTCCTTTTATCATGGATTTTGAAAACATGCCACTTGTTAGTGTTTTACAAGTGCCCTTTTGTGCCTTTTCTCTGTGAAACGAAGCCCTGGGACAACGCTCTCCCCACTGTTATATGATAAACTAATTCATTTTCCTTTGAATTTTACACCAGTTTGCTGATCTGATTCAGTGAAGAGACACTTCTCCAACCCACCAAGTTTTCTGTTCTTATTTTCAGCTCTGCGTTAACCTGCCCCAATCATTGTTAAGTATGAGGTTTGTGTTTGCTGGTAGTCAGGGCATTTCCCCATGGCCTTGGTACTGAGGACCAAGGTGGCCTCAGGGGTTCCTATGGGCAATGGGCAGGGAAAACAGGCATTGGTCAGACAGAACAGCCTGGAGGGAGGTGTCAGCACCGCAGCCATTGCTGGCGTGTGAGAAGAGCTTGGATGTGCTGGCCTGATGGTGGCCTGGGCCCTTTGCCAGCCTGGCAGCAACCTTAGGCAACCTTAGGTCCTTGGGAAGTGAAGTTTCCAGGATCTCGGTGACCAGCAGGGCTGGCTGTGTGGCCGGGGTGGGCAGTGTGTTAAGTAGCTGATTGGGATGGTGATGGATGAGCAAGGTGTTTGGGGCTCATTAATTTCCTGGCAGGGATCAGCTTGTCACATCCTGTAATGCAATCAAAGTGGGAACACATCTCACTCAGGGAACACTCGGAGCACTCAGTCCAGAGGCAGATCACTGCCTTGCAGCATCCTCCAGCTGATAAAAAATGCTGTGAGAGTTTAGCCCTGCTAAATGCTGGGCATGGCTCAGCCTCGGTTCAGTAACCCTCAGCACGGCTACTGCTCCCATCTGGCTGATTTCTCCTGGCTGCCCAGCAAAGCTGGCAGTGCAGGGGATGTTAGAGTTTAGCTTAGTGCTGCCTTGAAACCCCACCATCCCTGGGCTGCAGGTGTTCTGGGAAGCCTCTGCCCTCTGGAAGTCTGGATTGGCTGAAGCACAGGCCACAGCACTGGCTGCAGTCATTCTTTCCTCCCCTCCTGTCACCACATCCAGCTTTGGGGCTTGCTGGGATCCCAAGAGCAGGGTCTCAGTTGTTGGACAGGGGCAGTTTCCCTGCTCCAGAGGAACTCTGGTGTGGCCAGGCTTGTGGGAGCCTGTGACAGGTTATAACCAGCACTCTGCAGCCAGAGGATGCTGTGGGACAGGGCTGCAGTGAGAGGTCGGCACAGATGAGCTTGTGTTCCCTCCCAGCCTGAAACTCCCCAAATCCCTGACCTGCTCTCCAAGAAGCTCTACTTCCGGTCATCCAAAGCACTGGGAGAGCACGGAAACCAAAAGATTTAAAAAAAGAAAAAGGCCCCTGTGGTGACAAACATGATCAGCATGGCTGTGAGCCAAGGCACCGCTCACCACCCAGGGGACAAGCTCGGGGGGACATACACAGCCCCTCCAGCCCGGCCTAGGGCAGGGGGGAGGTTGTTTTTCCGGCTGCAGCATTGTTCTGCAGGACCTGAATAAACAGCCAGCCTGGCGCACCCAGGCAAAGGGCACGCTTCCCTCCCAGTGCCTGGAGTCCTCAAGGAAGCCCCTTTTGTCTCTGCTTTTGGCTGAACCTTGGAAAACACCCCACTCCTTGCAGTCAGCAGTGCCTGCACCAGCACCACGGGTCCCTTGCAGTTGGAGAGGGTGGGACCCAAGGCTGTATTCCAGCTCCTGTGCAGATATCTGGTCTCCTCTGAGAGAGTCAAGCTCTCTCATCTGCTTCCTCAGAGCCTAAACCCAGCACACGTGTGGGTGGGCTTTAGAAATACTTTGATTTACCCTTTTAATATGCCTGACATTCAACAGTAATGATTTGATAACCATTTAGTTATTCATACAGCTTGTTTGCTACTATTGATTATTTTGGTTTGGTGTTACTTGCAGACAGCAGGGAGCTGAGGGCAGGCTCAGCTGCACCACAGTGAGCTGCAGCATCCCAAATAAGGGGAGAGATGCTCAGTGGTGACTGTGCCCAGGTGGGACAGGACTGGGAAAATGCCACTCTCTGGGCTCATGCAGCAGAAAAGATTTGAAAGCTACTGGGTTTGTGGCTTGCTGCAGCTGGGGAACTGTAGCTGGCCTACTGATCTGTACCTCTGCTTCTGGGGAATTTTCTGTCTCTGAGTCCACCCATTAGCTATCCTGGGGGGTCCAGGACATGGCTGGGATCCATCAGGCTCTCTTGTCCTGGGCATGCTCTAACAGCAGAGAGGGTGCTGGCAGCAGGGAGCTGGCTGCTTGTGCTGGGCATGGAGCCTGGAGCTGGCACATTCCCCAGCTCAGCACAGGACACTGGCTTCACCTGATGAAGCTCTTGCAGGTGCAGCAGCATCTGATGGGCTCAGGAGAGGACCTGAGTCACTCTAAGAGGGCGATGGCGCCAGGATACTGCAGGGTCCAGGGACAATGCTGTTCTACAGGGCAGCAAAGACCAGCTCTAGCAACATCACCACGCAGGAACTGCCAGGACGGGTGTGATGTCAGGGATATAACTGTCCTGTGCCATTCATGACCTTCAGCCTAGGCATGTCAGAGCTTGGAAGCATGTGTGCCCCTCATTTCATCCTGTGCTGAATCTGATCTCGCCCCTGTGTAGGAAAGAGCTGCTGCCTGCCCAGCCTGCTTTGCTGTGTGGCACTGGTATCACCCAGAGAAGGCAACACACTTCTCCAAGGCACAGGAGTTGAGGAGTGCAGGCTCATGGCCAGAGAGCAGCTTAGCAGCCCATTTTGTGCCTATTATCCAAGGCACTGAGAGGGCTGCAGATGAACTAAGTGAGGGACTAAGTAAATAAAGGATTGACCTTCCACCCCAGGGGCCAGAGGGCATCTACAAACTACTGCTAATGTGAAATAGAGAGCCTAAACTTTGCAGACTCTGGAGGAATTTACCCTGGAAGCATCAAAGAAGGCAAAGGACTCATGTATCACCCTGTCTGCATCAACATGGGGATGATTGCCCTGCCACCCTGAGGACCAAGCTCTGGCCAGCGACTCTGGGAGGGATTCTGTGTCAGTTCAAGGGCTGAAGCAGAAAAGGTCTACAGGGAAATCCCTGACTTGGATGCCTGGGGCTGCCCACTCTTTCAGTGTGGTGCCCCGTGGGCAGCTCAGCACAAGCGATTTGCTGTGTCCCCCAGTGTCCTGCAAAGGCACCGTGGGGCTGCTGGGTGCTGTGCAGGTGGAGGGACCTGGCAGCTGGTTGTTTTCTGTTAGCCTGTGGGTGCTGGGACCAGGGACCACTGAGAAAGCTTGGGTTTTGCAGTTCAGAGTTTTCAAAGGACTTCCTAAATAGGGGTCACATCTAAATGTCTCAGGGTGGGCAGCCAGCATCCCCAGTTACTTTTGACCATATGCAAAGGGACACACAGAGAGTCATATGAGAGAGGCAGAAGACCACAAGGGATGAATGGGTCAATAGGAGTTGGCAGATGGACATAGCCACTGGAGAAAAGGAAAAACAAGCAGATAAAGGTGAGAGCTGGAGATCACCAGAGGAGAGCTTTGATTGGGATATTTTGACTGAGTTATTCCAGCTGAGGGAAGTTGAACCAAGGGGTGGATTTGTTATTGCTTTTCTTGCTCTTGTCTCAGGGAGAGGTGAGGCCTGTTATTAATAGTTTGAGATGTGTGGGCTGGCACAGAGCACTTCTGATAAACCTACAGGGTCCCCAAATACTCCTAGTCAGGCACTAGTCCATTCACAGGACCGTGGCAATGTGCACAAACCTCTCTAAGGCCTGTTGCATTATGAAAGTTTGTGAGAGATTTACACCCTGTTAGCAGGACCCCTAACCAGTCCATGTGTTATCTACAGAACAACTGTACCTCCCTGGCTGCTTTCAGCTCCACTTGCTATTTTAATTGGTGCCCAGAACTGCTCTTCCTCCCTTACAACTGATGCTGTGGTACCGTGCTTGCCTTTCCCATGGTGAAAAAAAAAAAAATTAAAAAAAAATCCCCCAAAGCACCCTGTTAAGAACTTCCACATCTCATTGAGCTGTTATTAATAGGGGGATTGTCTGGTGTCACAGCACAGGCATAAAATACATTATCACATAATCTTATTTAGCAAACACTTGTGTTGCTTCACCCTTGGTAATTGCATTTGGGAGATGCAATATTTATGAAAGGGGAGAAGGAAATGTCTTGACTCATCTCCTAGGAGCAGTAAAAGTCCTGGGAAAAAGGGGAAAAATACTCTAGGAGAATGAAGGGGATGTCAATACTGCCGTTTCCTTTGCAGCACGTTCAGTGCCCTGTCAAAACTTCAGCTTTGCCTCTGAGCTGCTCCTGGAACTGAGCGAGGCTGGGGAACGGATGTGGGTTTTTGTGGGGTTAGGCTGTGTCAGACCCCAGAGCTGCCCCAGCATCCCTCTGCAAACCCTGCTGTGAGCTCACTTGCTGCCTTGCCTTAGCTCTTATTTCTGGTTGGACCTGCGAGGCTCTTCAGTGAGACTGCCCTTGGGGCTCGGCTCCAAGGATGCTCCCCTCTTAACGGGAAGATGGATCAGGATTTCTCCTAGGACTGAAATCCCAGCCCCGCATTTCTGTGTCGGACCTCACAGTCCGAGAGCAGGAGCTGAGGAGAGGAGTTTTACCGGGGGTACAGCATCTCGACTCTGGGAGCTCAGATCTGTGTGGGCACCTTTCCCTCCATCTCTGAAGCCCCAGCTCTTGCCACTTGCAGATTTGGGGAAAATTTGCAGCAGAGGATGAGCTGCTGGAAGTTGTCCCTGTTTCGCAGGGCATGCTTTAGGGAAAGGAGAAAGCTGTCTTGCAAGATTATAGAATGCCTCGGATAGCTCCATTCCATCGGAGTGCTGAAGTGTTTGTCCCCAGAAATCAGAGCTCATTTCCCCACCTACAAAAACCCACGTCGCTTCGTACCCCCGGTGTCCGTGGGTGACCTTGACCAGCCAGCGAGGCACTGTGGGCTCTTCTGGGGTCCCGGAAGCTCCCGCTCCGTGGAGGGAGCAATAACACAAAACAGCGAGCTTTTGCAAGCCCCGATCCTGTCGGCACTGGCAATTCAAAGCTGTTGGTGATGTGTACGGAACTGGGAAACTGGTGTCACCGACTCTCCTTCCCGATTTATGTTTACACACCGTGTTTAATGTTTGTTTTCTGTCGTGCTCTCTATAAGCTGATTTTCGGCATTCCACTTGGGCAGTTAGGAACGTCCGCAAAACCTTTGTGGCGGAGTCGGCTCTGACTTCTCCCCGTGGTCACTTGGTGAATAGAGAGGCTGTAGCACTGGCTATTACAACGAATTACAGGTAGAAAATACACTTAATACGAAAGTGAAAACTGGAAATAATTGATTAAATTTACAAGTGTGCAGATGACTCTTTGCGTCAGTGGCCAATCGTGTTTAGATACAGATAATCCTTGGCGCTCCCCATCCCCGGGCATCGGTCTCGGGGCGGAACTCGCTGGGCGTTTTACCCGCGGGGAGCAGGTGCTGCCACGAGGGGAGACTTGGGCTTTGGAAACCCCCTATTTCTAGATCACTTCCCCGATTTTATGCCATGGCTAATACCTGTGCTGCAAATGACAAGCGCTGCGGCAAATTTTTAAGTGCCCTGACAGAATTTGAATATGTTCTTAAACGTCAGCAATGAGTAGAGGTGCAAAAATTAGTTAAATGGTGAGCAGAGTAGTCCTTTGCTATGAGACTTTCCTCTGCCAACTGTTAATTCCAAAAATCACGTTTCAAAATGTCATAAAATAAAAGGTATAAAGGCTTCACAAATGTTAACTTCGATTACATACAGTATGTAGATGTCAAGAAAAAATCCTTAGGTCAAAAATTACTATAAGTCATAATCTCTGGTGGAGTTTGTCAGTACTTTTCTTAGGTACAAAAATATTTTCTGTTTATTTACAGATCGGATATTTCAGGCCATATACGAATCACTTGAAAAAAGACAAGTGTAAATAAGGAAAAGCGCCTGAATCCATCGGAGTCTCTTGACTTCGGGGACAGAAGGGACTGGCGGGCAGGGCAAGGACTCGTCCCTGCAGCCACCCCCCTGTACGGCAGCTGCCTGGGGGGGAACGGGCAGCCCCCCTGCCCGGCCCTCCTCTCCAAAGGCTAATGCAAACAGCAGCAAATTAGATTTAAGTTTACCCATTGGTTCTGCCATAATTTGTATTTGCTTTTTGCGTACTAATTGACCTCGGGGAGAGGAAAAGAGGGAGGAAATAAACAAACAAACGCGAGGATTTACCGAGGAGGGTTTTGAGGTTTTTAGAGCTAAGCCCGTAACAATGTTTGCAATAATTAAGACTATTATTATCGGATCTTCTCATTCATTAGTGAAAGCTACTCTGTTAGCGGAGCCGGCAGGGCGGGCCGGTTGCCGCGTG